>CM077156.1:114794382-115161081 GCA_039583875.1 Platanthera guangdongensis
TTTTTCCTTACTCTCACCCAAATGATATCTCTGCAAGAAGTGGACTGGGCCATTAGATCCACTTTCGTAATTTTCCGTATAAGGATTTGTTACGAAGTCATTGTTTTTGAAATAGAAAGATCCAAAAATGTCGTATGAAGTCGACCCCCACCTCTGGAATTATAATGGAACTACCTGGAACAATAGTACGGTATGGCCTTTTCGAAAAGGGCTCCATGCTATAGTAAATAGTTTCGACCTACCTAACCGAAAGTGCAAAATGATAAGCTCCTCTAGTATTATGTAAACATCGCGAGCTATTGCCTGAAAATAGTTGATATCAAGGGCATTAGCCCATCTTTCTGTACCATAAAATCTAATGAAAGATAATTCGCGTAATTCAATCAACCACCAGCGCCGTATAAGCCCAAATATGTAAGAAGTGGTATAAATGCGAGGTTATGAAAATTTACACAGGAATTATCTATCCTTTTCTGATAGTAAGTGGTTAACCATGTCCAGGTAGTGCCGAAAAAGGGAGGGATAACTGTAGTTATTAATGAGAATAATAACTTAATCCCAACGCGGACGGTGACTGGATGACGAATGTGTATTGACTATTGTAAGTTAAACGAAGCCACCCGCAAGGACCACTTTCCTTTGTCGTTCATCGATCAAATTTTAGAACGATTATCCGGCCATAGCTTTATGTTTTCTCGATGGTCTTTCGGGGTACTTTCAAATCCCCATCTCCTGAGGACCAAGAGAAAACTATATTTACTTGTCCCTTTGGCACCTTCCCTTACAGAAGAATGTTGTTTGGATTATGCAATGTGCCAGCTACATTCCAGCTATGTATGCTCGCTATCTTAGACAAGTACGTAGAGAGCATTATGGAGGTATTTATTGATGATTTCTCCATCTTTGGCAATGCCTTTGATAGTTGTTTAGAAAACCTCGAAAAAGTCTTAGAAAAATGTGAAGAAACTAACCTTGCCCTAATTGGGAAAAATGCCATTTTATGGTGAGGGAAGATTTCTAAAAGAGGATTGAAGTAGACAAAACTAAGAAGTTATTGATAAGCTGCCGCCACCTACGAACGTCAAAGCTATAAGAAGTTTCCTAGGACACGCTGGCCTCAACCGCCGCTTCATAAAAGATTTCTCCAAAATCACCAAACCACTTACTCATCTTCAGGGAAAAGACGCCCATTTTTTTTGATGACCTTTGTCTATCTGCCTTTGAATTATTAAATGAAAAGTTATTAATGCCCCTATTATGATAGCTCCGGTGTGGGGCCTTCCCTTTGAAATTATGTGCGATGCGAGTAGTTTCACAGTGGGAGTCGTACTAGGACAACGAATTTCTAAAAACTTCCACCCCATCTATTATGCAAGTAAAACACTAACATCGGCAAAAGTGAATTATACCACAACTGAGAAGGAGCTCCTAGTTATCGTTTTTGCTTTTGATTAATTCCGTTCATATATCACGCTTTCCAAAATTATCATTTTTACGGACAACTCGGCCCTCAAGTATCTTCTTGCTAAGAATAGAGCCAAGCCACGCCTGATTAGCTGGGTCTTACTCCTCCAGGAGTTTGACTTAGAAATCATTATAAGTGAGGTGCCGAGAATTTGGCCGCCGATCATCTCTCACGATTAGATAATCCTTATATAGAAAAATTAGATGAAAAAATCATTTAATGATTTCTTCCCCGATGAGAAACTGCTTTTAATTAACACATTCCCCTCTCCTTCGTTTGCACACATTGCCAACTATTTAGTGGCTTGGTGTCCTCTCGAAAGAGTTCTCCTCCGAGGAAAAGAAGAAATTCTTTTCTGAGTTGAAGAACTATTTTTGGGAGGTCCCGCATCTTTTCTGAGCCTGTGCGGACCAAGTGATAAGGAGATTTGTCTCTTTTGAAGAAGGATTTGATATTTTAAAACATTTGCATGAAGTACCCACTGGTGGTCACTATCAAGCTGCTCGCACCGCCCACAAAGTGCTTTGCGTGGGTTTTTACTGGCCTAGATTGTTTAAAGATGCGCATGACTTTGTGAGTAGCTGTGATAGTTACCAACGGTCGGAAAATATTTCCAATAAAAATGAAATGCCGCAAAATAATTTCCTTGAGTGCGAAGTTTTTGACCTCTGGGGAATTGATTTTGTTGGCCCCCTTCCTTCTAGCTTCAGGAATAAATATATTTTAGTTGCTGTAGATTATGTTTCATGATGTGATGAAGCCAAGCCCTTCCTACTAACAATGCCTGAGTCATAATTAAAATTTTGAAAAAATTATTTTCTCGATTCGGTATGCCACAAGCCATCGTTAGCGATAGGGGTTCACATTTTTGATAACACACAGTTTTCAAAATTCTTATTAAATATGACATTACCAAAAGTTTTCAACTGCCTACTCACCCCCAAAGTAACAACATGTCAAAGGATAATGAACATAGAGCTTAAAATAATTTTGGAAAATATGTATCCACCTCTAGAAAAGACTGGTCAACCAAATTAGATGATGCTCTATGGGCCTACTGTACAACATACAAAACCGCCATCGGTTATACGGCATATCGGTTGGTCTATGGAAAATCGTGCCATTTACCCGTATAATTAGAACACCACTCTTTTTGGGACTTAAGGTTTTTAAATTTCGATCCTCACTCTGTCGACAACCTTAGGAAATTTCAACTTAACGAACTCGAAGAGTGGCGCACTTACGCTTACAAAAATAACAAAGTTTATAAAGAGCGGACGAAACGTTTTCATGATAAACACTTAAGGCACCAAAAAATCGTCATGACGGGCAACCAATTTCTTTTATATAATTCATGTTTACGTTTATTTCCGGGCAAGTTAAAATCACGATGGTCTGGGCCATTTATTGTTAAAGAAGTCTTTCTGTATGACACGATTTTAATTTCATATCCTGATAAGGGTGAGTTCAAAGTGAATGGTCAGCGTCTTAAACTTTATTTTTGTGGTGATGTCAGTCCAAACTGTATTAACTTTATTCTGCATGAACTTTAACTAGCTTCAGACTTTTTTATTTTTGTTAAAAACTTTAATTATTATTTTGGACAGTAATCTCTTGGACAATATTATTTTGTTGCGTCGAGCTCAAACGACGTTTTAAACAAAGGGCGCTCTTGGGAAGCAACCCAAGTTATTTTTCTATTTTCTTTATTTTACACTTTTTGCCCCGAACGACTCTGACAAGCTTAAGATTCTGCGATCGCCTGCTCCAATGCTGCTGAATCCATCACGAAGTCCAAAGAAGACATTTAATGAAGATCCAAAATACAAGCATGGGGAGCGGCATCAATCAACATTTGCGCGCCCGCGGAAATCCGGGGAAGTACCTATTTTTCAATTCTATACTTTCATTTCTGTTTAATTCTCTCTCTCTCTCTCTCATACCCTTTTCTCCATTGAGGATAATGTATATTTTGAGCCTGGGGGAGGAATTCATCCTTCTTTTGTCTTTATTTTTGTTTCCTTTAAAAATTCAAAATAATTTTTTTTATTTATCTTAAAAATACAAAAAAAGAGAATATCTCAAAAATCCAAAAAAACAGAATATTTCAAAATAATATATATATATATATATATATATGTGTTATTTAGTTTAAACAAATTTTGGTATTTTATAGTACCCCTTGCTTTTGTTTTATTTTTCTCAAAATTCCATATAAATAACTTAGCTAATTATAATCTTCCTAATTATTTTTTTAAATTATGTTTCACAAGTAAAATGTTGGCCTTGCTGTGTTTCTAATTCACGATAGCATGTTAACGTGAAACTTTTTTCTAAAACTTGCATTTTTTATGGTTTTCGTTTTTTTTATTTTCTTTACTTTCTCAAAAATATTTCATCCACTATTTTCCTTTTCATTTTGGATAATTTTTGTAATGTCAACTTTTGATTAGCGCAGTAGATGTGAACGATCCAAGGCGCCTATTATTTCTATTTTCAAGATAATTTCATTAGTCTTCTTTTATTATCTAGGACTTGCATTTTGATATTTTTCAAAACTATGTTTTAGATAAATTTTAAAAACATGAAAATGATTTAGAACATTTTTATTTTCGTTTGAGCCTTCTTGGCAACCTAAAATTTTCACTAGTTAGGGGATTTGAGTTTTTTTCCTATTCCATTTGACAGCTCCACTTATCATTTTATTTTCACCAAAGCTAAAATATTTCAACCTATCTAATCACACTAGTCTTTAAAAGTTTCATTAAATTTTTTTCATGATTATGATAGGGTTATTTTTGCGATATAGTTGAAGAATTATTTTTGAAAAAGTATGCTTAAAAGATGTATTTACTCTTGTTTGGTCAATTTCAAATTGAAAAGAAAATTATTTTTTGCCTTTATTTTCTTTTAAAAAAAGAAATAAAGAAAAAAAGAAAAGAAAATGAAAAAGAAAAAAAAGAAAAGAAAATGAAAAAGAAAAACAAAGAAAAATAGTTCATTTATATTGAAAATTTTTGAAACCTTTTATTTTGGTTTAGTGTGATTTTAGGCCTTCATATTTATCTTTGAATTCCATTCCTAATTATATGACTAAACCAAACATTTCAGTCCTATTAAGTCCTTTTGATTCATGGTTTTAATTTTTATTTATTACCTAAGTAAAGAAGGAAAGTAAAATATTATAGTTTTGGATTTAAATTTAGATTTTTGTTATTTGATTGATATAGTTATAATGTGTACCTTGGATCTAGTAACAACTCAATGCGTTTTTTTTCATTTTGTTGCTTTGCTTAAATTTATTTAAAGAATTTCGTTAAAATTTTGGATGATCTATTTTAGTTAGTAAAGTTTATAAATTGTTAAACCATGTTTATAAAATTGTTTTAGGTTTTCGTTTCACCTTCCCCCTACTTAGAATTTCGCATGGTACTTGTGTTAGCATAATTAGAATTTTCCTGATTAGTTACTTTTATGCAAGCTAATTTTTATATCTTTGCTTGCGGACAAGCAAAGCTTAAGCTTGAGGAATTTGATCGTTCATTTTGTAGTTTAAACTAGTAGGGTAATTACTAGTTTTTAATATATAAATCATGTTTATATAGTTTTATTTTGATCTCAATTTGTATATATATTGATGCCACTAATGTATTCTCTTTTTTTGAAGATTTTCTATGATTTCGGCCAAAAATGACCTTACATGCCCCCCTTACATGCCCTCCTTGGGCGTGTCAGCGGGCGTGTAACCCGATCCCGAGGGTGTATGATGCCTAGAGCATAAATCCCAAGAAAACCCCTAGATACTCCCCCCTGACACACCCTTCATGGGCGTGTCACCGGGTGTGTCACCGGGCATATCGCCCTCGTCCCGAAGCCTGCTGCACATTTAAATATTTTCCATCGCTACACGTCAACAGTACTGTCACGCCTTATACGGGTGTGACCCCGGGCGTGTTCCGCAATTTCTAGCGTTTGATGGATTTTCGACATGCGATTGAATCTTGACGTGCCTGACACGCCGCCCCCCCCCTCTACGGGCATGTCCTTGGGTGTTGGACTCCTCTTTGGATTTCGGCTTGGTTCACTAATTAGGATAAGTTTGACACATATTGTATAGCTAGGGTCACATATTGATTCCTAGAGTTTAGGATTGTCATTAGGTTCAACCTTCATGGACCAGCCAACAGAAGACTTCAGGAGACTCAAGATTTAGAAGAAGTAAAGTTCAAAATTATCGGTTGAAAATTCTTCAAACTGAGCTTGATGATCATCGATCATAGATCGACGAACTCAGAGTTAATTCTCTGAGTTGAGCTCGACGATATTCGAGCTCAGATCGATGAAATCTAGAGTTCAGCTTCAACATATTCTTTTCAGTTTATTTTCGCTAAACTCAGCTCGACAAACTTGGACCGCAGAATTGGCAAGGTATTTTCAAAATACAGTTCGCTGAGCACATGTCGACGAACAAGATTTCTTAGCTCGACGAACTTGGATCTACGAACGATGAAATCTGTTCAGAGGTCGACGATTTCTATCCAAGCCAGACTAAGAGTTTTACTCATTTTTGTCCTTCTTCTATATTATTTAGCAGTAATTTCTTGAGTAATTAATGCACATATTCTCTTGAACATAGCCATTATTGGGAGCATTAATTATGTCTTCATCAGTATTAATTACTTGCTTAATTTATTGGGACAGTTGGGGAAACTCATTAAAAGATTATATTCTCCAGCCATTTTCATTCTCCAGGCAATCTACAATCAATGCTTGGAATTCAAAATTTCAAAGGAGAATTCGACAGCATAATACAAAATAGTTTTTCTCCTTTCAGACTGCAGCAATACAGGCAACAAGAAGAACAACCAGAGAATAACAGAGAATACATAGATATAAGAAAATCTCTGTGAAGAAAACAACCTGTTTTCACTTTGCTCTTACTAAAGACTGAAGAAAAACAACAAAAAGATATCAAGAGCCTTTTTCAACTTCTACTCCAGGAACATTCAAGGACAACAACTTTCAATCAGTCAGAAAGTTCCTGGACATCATTTCAATACAAGGCTGAAGACCTACACCCTGAGCAAGCCTCCAAGACATTTCAGAAGGACTCTTGATAACAATAATCCACTAGTCTTCTCTGCTGTATAGAGAAAAGAGAAGACATCATCATCTCTCTCACTCCTGTATAAAGGGTTTATTAACTCCCTTCAAAAGTTTATTCTTGGTTTTTGGGAACTTGATTAAAAGCTCAAAGAGTTGTGAGATCTCCCTAGAAATAGATCTTGTGGTGGCAGTCATCTAATCAAAAACTTGTTAGTGGATTCCTACCAGGTTGGTAGAAGAGTGGATGTACCCAGTTTGGGGAACCACTATAAATTTCTTGTGTTGTCTGGTTGCCTATTTTCTTCTGTTCTTGCTTTGTTATGATAGATTAGTTTGTTGTGATTGATTGTTGTACTGTGATAGTTTAGCTTAGTTTATATTTTCTATTACTACTATTGGTATCACCTACTTTACTCTGATATTAATTAAAATAGCCAAAAAGTTTTATTTACTCTATTCACCCCCTCTGGAGTAAATCAAATCTATCCCCTTTCTTTCAATTGGTATCAGAGTAGAGTTCATTTGGTTGTACAAGTTAATACTTGAACCAAAAGATCCTTATTAGATCTGATTTTCATTTTCCTAGTTTTTCTGATTATTTCATAGCATGACACAGAACAAGGATTATACAAGCACCAGACCTCCAGTTTGTAACTTGAATAAGTTTGCTATCTGGAAGGCAAGAATTAGGCTTTACATGAATTCTATTGATGAAGACATATACAATGCTATTTTGACAGGTCCAATTCAACCTACAGTTGTTACTACATCTACTAGTATACATGTTGTTCCACCACCTGAGTGGACAGATGCACAGAAGAAGGCCAAGATAGCATATGCTAAGGCCATGAATATACTGGCTCAAACTTTGCCAAATGACATATTCCAGAAGGTGGTTGAGTGCACATCTGCCAAAGCTATCTAGGGTTCTCTCAACCAGATGGTTGCTGGATCAGCAGATGAGAGAAAGAACAGGAGATCAAATATTAACTCCCAGTATGAAAACTTCAAGAAAGAAGAAACTGAGTCTGTGATTGATATGTATAACAGACTAAGCTCAATCATCAATGATTTGAAGACTCTGGACAAAGACATCACTCACACAGAAGTAAATGACAAAATCCTCATGTGCTTCCCTAGCACATGGGATTCCAGAATATGGCCAATCAAGAAGGCTATAAGCTTAAATGAGATTTCCATTGAATCTTTTCTTGGAAAGATCAAATCATATGAGCAACTGATAAAGTAAAGAGAAGCTGCAGAGCGGAAGACTCCTCTAGCAACAGAAAAGAACAAAGCATAACTTTCAAAGCTTCAGAAGAATCAGAAGCTCCAATAGCAAGTTAAGAACTTATGAATCTCTTAGCCAAGAGATTCTATAAGATGGCAAAGAAGGAATTCAGAAGAAAGTCATCCAGGCAAGATGACAAACCAAGGTTTGACAAGACACCCACTAAAGAGGTTGTTTGTTTTGGTTGTAGGAAACCAAGACACTTTATTTCAGAGTGTCTAGAGAACCAAAAGAAGGAAAGAAGAAGAGAAAAAAACTCCAGAAAATAGCACTATAGCAAGCCCTCTTCCAGCAAGCATAAAAGAAAGGAGAAAGGCTTTGTGGTTGAATCTTGGAGTGACACTGGAGATGAATCTTCATCTTCTAGCTCTAGTGAAGATAAATAAGAAGCTAAAGCAAAGGAGTTTTGCTTGATGGCCATTGATGCATCAAGCGGCCCATCAGAAGTTGAGCAGTCAGACAAAGAAGAAACATTTGAATCTGAGGCAGATCACATACTATCCTCTTTTGATTATAATTCTCATAATTTTAAAAATGAATTCAAATCATTATATATTGATTTAATCAGTTCTGAAAAAGAAATTAAAATACTTAGAGAAAAACTGACTGAACAAGATAACTTTATTTCTAAAAACATTAAGTTAAAAGATGAATTAACTTTAGCCAATGAACAAATCATATCATTAAAAAATGAATTGGCTGATGCAAGGAAACTTGAAGAATCGACAAATGGGAGAAGCATCAAGCTGATGGACATCACAAGCATAGTGAATGCCAGACTAAATGGCAAGCTGGGCTTAGGTGCTTCATCAAGCCAACCCCCACAGATTCAAAAGAATAAACTAACAACACCAATAAAATTTGTTTCATAAAAAGGTAAAGAAAAGATAGACAATAATGAAAATGTTAAACAAACAGAAGTAAAACCAAAGAATAAGAAAAAGAGAAAGAATAAGAAAAATCTAAATAATAACAAAGTTCAGCAGATTTCGTCAAACTCAAATCGACGAAATGTGTACAGTTCGTCGAACTCAAGTCGACGAACTCTGAATACAAACATTCATTTTAATTATTCATTGAACTACAATAGACGAAACCAGTATGGTTCGTCGCCCCGAGATCGACGATATTATGGCCCAGAGAATGAATACTCTCATTCTCTGAGTGGAATTCGACGAACTCATCCCCATTCGTCGAACTCAGATCGACGAACTAACTTGAATTCGTTGAACCCAGTTCACTTTAGCAGAAACTTTAATTTTCCTAAAACTTATACTCAACCAAGATCTTCCATTAACCAATTTAATCAATAGATAATTCCACCAAGAAGATATCATCCCTTAGATTTCAAAAATCATCCTGAATATTCATATATTTCCAGTTTTAATTATGTAAAGAAAGAAGGACCCAAGATAATCTGGGTCAAGAATAGCTAATATGTTTTATTGCAGGTGAAAGACTATCCCACCACAGAGCAACAATGGTATTTGGATAGTGATTGTTCAAAACATATGACTGGAAACAAGGACAACCTAATCAACTACAAATCAAAGCTAGGACCCAAAGTAATATTTGGTGATTCTAATTGTGGCCAGACTAAAGGATATGGAAAGCTCAAAATTGGATCAGTCAGCTTCCGGAATGTTGCTTATGTAAGTGGACTGAAGCACGACATTATCTTCATAAGTATGTTATGTGATGAAAGGTTTCAGGTATCATTTAATAAAACTTCTTATATTATTACTTTAGTAGATAACCTAGTAGTTTTAACAGGAACTAGAGTAGGAAATATTTATGTAGTTAATTTTAAGTCCGCCAAAACTGAAATTTGCCTGTTTAATCAAACTAGTAATAATAATGACCTTTGGTATTGGAGATTAGGACATGTTAACTTGAAAAATATTGTTAAACTCTTTAGGGACAACCTTGTTAGAGGATTGCCTTCTTGCCCCAACAAGAAGGAAAGTCATTGTAGGGCTTGTCACTTAGGCAAGCAAACTAAAAACAGCTTTAAATTTGTAAATAAAAATGACTTACCTAGAATATTGTACTTGCTACATATGGACCTTTTTGGCCTTATTGATGTACAAAGCCTAGGAGGGAAATATTATACTTTAGTGATTATAGATGACTTCTCAAGATTCACTTGGGTATTCTTTCTGAGATCTAAGTTAGATAACTTCAAGGTTCTTACAGATTTTCTCAAGAACATACAGATTGAGTACTCTACTCCAGTTGCATTGATAAGAACTGATCATGGTACTGAGTTTGAGTCTCTTCTTATGTAAGAGTTCTGTGAGAAGGAAGGTATCAGGCACTGCTTTTCAGCTCCTCGAACTCCTCAACAAAATGGGGTTGTTGAAAGGAAAAATAGAACCCTAATTGAATCTGTAGGCACATTACTTGTAGATGCTCACTTGCCCCTATCCTTTTGGGCAGAGGCTGTGAGCACAGTAAACTATGTACTGAACAGAAGTCTGATGCACAAGCTCAAGAATAAGACTCCTTATGATCTACTTAAAGGGAAGAAACCTAAAGTAGATTATTTCAAAAATTTTAGTTGCATTTGTTACATTCACAACAATAATAAGAAACACATTAGAAAGTTTGAAGACAAGGCTGAAATAGGAATTTTTCTTGGATATTCCCAAGTAAATAAGGTTTATAGGGTTTATAATAAATCAACTATGAAAATGGAAGAATCTATTCACATTTCTTTTAATGAAACTAACATGTTTTACAAGGAGAAGATTCCTTCTACCAATGAGACTTTGCAAGAACCAAATTTGTGTGAGAAGTTAATTGAATTGACCCTCACCAATGAGGATATTAGTCATTCTTCTCCACAAATTGCTGAAGATTATGAAGATGAAGACACAGAATTCAGTGAAAAGCCAACAACATCTATAGTTCCATAAGAGAAATTAATTCCCCAAGCTGTTGCTTAACCAACTCCTCCTACTGAATCTATCACACTTAGAGATCACCTTGTATCTCAAGTGTTTGGAGACATTTTAGTTTGTGTGTAGACAAGGCATCAACTCCACCAGTACATGATGCATGCCTGCTAAATATCTCAAATTGAGCCCCAATCCATAAAAGATGCTGAGCAAGATCCATACTGGATTATTGCAATGCAAGAGGAGCTCAACCAGTTTGAGAGATGTAGAGTTTGGGATTTAATTCCAAGACCAAAAGACTACCCAGTCATTGGAACTAAATGGGTATTTAGAAACATGCTAGATACTGAACGTCTTATCATAAGGAATAAGGCCAGACTAGTTGCTCAAGGATACAGACAAGAGGAAGGCATAGAATATGACTAGGCATTTGCACCTGTTATAAGGATTGAAGCAATTAGAATTTTTCTAGCTTATGCAGCCTACAAGTAGTTCACTGTATACCAAATGGATGTCAAGAGTGCATTCCTTAATGGTGAACTTAAAGAAGAGATTTTTGTAGAACAATTACCAGGTTTTATTTATCTTACTCATCCCTCTTATGTTTTTAAATTGCATAAGTCTCTCTATGGTATAAAGCAATCTCTAAGAGCTTGGTATGAAACCTTAGCTAGCTTTTTCTTAGAGCTTAAATTTTTTAGAGGCATGGTAGATAGGACTTTATTTATTAAGCATCGTCATGATAAAATATTGTAAGTACAAATATATGTAGATGACATCATATTTGGTTCTACAGATTCCAAACTATGCAAAAGGTTCTCTAACCTTATGCATTCCAAGTTTGAAATGAGTAGCATGGGTGAGCTCTCCTACTTCCTTGGTCTCCAAGTGAAACAGTCACCTGGTGACTTCTTCTTGTCCCAATCTAAAGATGCTAAGGAGCTAATTAAAAGGTTTGGCATGGCTTATGCTTCAGCAAAGAAAACACCTATGGCTACCAGTATTGTAATTGATTCTGATGAACATAAGAAGCCTGTGGATCAAAACTTTTATAGGGCCATTGTTGGGTCCCTGTTATATCTTACACCAAGTAGACCAGACATTATGTTTTCTACTTGTATTTGTGCTAGATTTCAGTTGAACCCTAAAGAATCTCACCTTATGTTCCTAAAATAATTTTGAGATATATAAAGAGTTGCCCTAATTTAGGACTCTGATATCCAACTGAGTCAGAATTTGAGTTAAACTGGATACTCTGAAGCTGACTTTACTGGATGTAGAGTGGATAAAAAGAGCACATCAGGAACATGTCAGTACCTTGGTGATAGGCTAGTATCATGGTTTTGCAAGAAGCAAACATCTGTGTCTACTTCAACAGCAGAAGCTGAATATATAATAGCCGACAATTGTTATTCACAGATGTTGTGGATTTAAAACTAACTCCTAGATTATGATGTCAACTTAAATAATTCAACTCTACTTTGTGATAATACATGTGAAATTTCTATAGCACAGAATCCAGTGCAACATAGTAGAACTAAGCATATAGATGTAAGACAACATTTCATTAGAGAGTGTGTAGACAAAAGGAAAATTAATATCACCTTTGTCTCTAATTATTTACAAAAGGCATATATCTTCACCAAACCCTTGGATGAGAAAAAAAACATCTGTTCTTTATGAATCTATTAGTTATAATCAATGGTGATGGATTTATTTAATTTTTTGTCTGTGGTCGAAGAATTTGCCACAGTTCGTCGAACGGAGTTCGACGAACTGAGAAAAGTTCTTAATAAATCCGTCGATCTGAGATCGATGAACTCTCTGTGTGTGAAGTCTTATTCGTCGAACCGAGATCGATGATATCACTTAAGAAAATTTTCACCGACCTGAGATCGACGAAAACCTTTCACTTCTTCTGACTGAGATCGACAAACTATTTTGTCGATAAAATATTTTGTCGAACCCAGATCGAAAAATTTTTATTTTTTGTCGGACAGAGTCTGCTACTTCATAGTCTGAAAACCATACATCTAGGTTTTCTTCGAGCTCCATCCCGCACTTTTTGTTCCCCATGCACTTGATCTCTCTGTTGTCTTTTCCATGCGAACAATGGCGATTATGGCGAGCTCTTTGGTAGCGATGAAGTTTGATATGGGATTCAACATTGATTTTGAATCATTCCAACATTCAGACCAAGTATTTCTAGATATACTGAAACTGTTTGAGGACCAACAACTTAAAAACTTCATGATAAACAGAATAAAGATAGCTGCAACAGAGATAAGAGAATGGGTATTTACCTCCTCAACTCTAGATGCAGACACAATGACCGGGACTATATCTGGTAACCCGATTTCTCTAACCCCCACCGTATTAACTGAAATTTTCGATTTGATGAATGGTGATGAAGATATTGAAATGGATAATATTGAATATGATAACATGCTGATTAAAATGGGTCATGCTAGAGAAAACCCTAATAAATTATTAAAGAAGAATTTGTCGTCTGAAAAAAAATTCCTTGTTGATGTTGTTGGGAAAGTATTATTGGGCAAACACACAGCCCACGACTATATCACCAGGCACCAATTTCTAGTGATGTGTGCTCTGGTTAAGAAGAAATCAGTTAACTAGGGAAAACTACTATTTGATTTGATAAAGAAGAAAAATAATAAGAAAGAAGTTTGTTTTGGATGAGTACTGGGCATTTTCTTAGAAGACAAAGTAGTTGAATCCCTCGTCTCCCAGACCATATTCATCAATGCTTCCGAAAGGCTTACTTCTGCCTTGTTTGGAAGGTGGGAGAGGACTATATCAAAGCTATCTAAGGCTTCAACCTCTTCCAGAGGCTCTGAGGGTACAAGAGCTGCAATAGCTGATCCCCCACCCCCAGAAGTTGTCCCCTCCACCAGCATTCCATCCTCACATCTCAACAACCATCCTCTCCTCAACAACCATCCTCTTCTCCAACTCATACTCCCACACCAATTCAATACACCTCCATCTCAACAACCATCCTCTTCTCCAACTCATACTCCCACACCAATTCAATACCCTGCACGTCAACCAACTCCACCAATTCCATCTCCTGAGCCTCAACCCATACAAATTCAACATCTACAAACACCAGTTCCATCTCCAAAACATACTACACCACCTCCATCCCCACTTCCTCCTCATCTAGATGACATTCCCCTTCATAACCTCACATCCATTCCATCTTTTGATCTACTCTCATCTCCCATAAATTCTCCATCTCCCCATGATGAGCTAATGCCAGACATCATCACTTCCCCTTCATCATCCATCCTCCATCTTTTTGTATAAAATCAGACACCCTCTGAGTTAATGAAATTGGATTCCACTTCCCTTACATCTCTTCTGGAACTCCTCACTCCCATCATCTCCAATCTTATATCAAAGGCCATTAAACCTCTCACTGACTATATTATATCCCTTTCTGCCATCCATTCTGCTGCCTCCACTATCCCTTCTTCTGGGGTCCTCGCTTTAGGACCCTCTAAAACCAGACAAGGGGAGATACCCAATGAAGAAGCTCCAGTTTTTCTCCTCCAGCAGCTCCAGCAGTAGAAGTTCCAACAATTGATGTTGATTTTGATGCTGATTTTGATTTTGATTTTGATATAACGTGTACAGATGCAGATATAGAAACTACAGAGATTATAGCTGTTGGTGATTGTATTATCAATCACACCGTTGATTTATTTCAGTTATTAAATTCTTTTGATATAGTTCATCTGAATCATCATCCAGAAGTCTGCCTAAAGCATTCTATGGCTATAGTCCCCTATACTTCTCCAATAATCCCTGTAGTTGCTAAGCAACTTAAGACATGTTTTGCAGTAGCAGAGCCTCTAATAGTATCAGCCCCTAAGGCTATTTCTCCACCCAAGGCTATCACCCCTCCTACCTATAAGATTGATGATAGTCCTTTACCTAATCTAGATGATATTATTCTTGCTGATATAGTAGAAGAAAGTTTGACTGTACTTGAAAGTATTGCAGAAACAGAATTTCCAGCACAGCCTCAGGCTGAGAAACAGATATCTAAAGATATTCTGAAGGTATTTGATGCTCTTTATGACAATCGTCCAGGATCATCTGATGATGATAATGATGATGAAGACTATGATGAGTCTGATGACTCAAAAGCAAAGAAGAAAGTTGCTAAGAAAAGAAAAGCTCATGCTAAGGCTGTTCCAAAGCCAAATCCTAATGCAAGCACTCCCTACTATATTCTTCTGAAGATCACTCCTTACCCAGGGATGCCTTCATGGATGTGGCTATCCAAAAATGAGCAGAAAGATAGGAAGAAAAGTAGAAGGTACTCTCCTCCTCCTCCTTCTCAATGGAATTGGAGAGGTCCTCCTCCTCCTCCATCCAACAGCAGGTGCTTCAGGAAATATTTATCAGAGATCTACCTCCTTGACTCAGACTTATCAAAGACAACAAGGCAGATCTTCAAGATCTTAAGGAAGTAGTCAGCAGAGACATCCTCCTAGCAGCAGTAGACCTCAACAACAACATCAGAAGCCAGACAAGCAACATAGAGTATCTAAAATTGATCATTCTGAAAAATATATTAGTTCTGAAAGGCCAGAATCTCCTCCAATCACTTTGTGTATCCTGAACAAGAAACAACTACTAAAATGGCTAGATTTCAAGAATTAGTTGGACTCTCTCTCATCAATAAAGCTAACAAGGAAGGAAAAGATCCCTCACAATATACAACCATGTCATCCTATAAAAAAGAAGAATTAAAAAGGTATGAAAAAGCTAATAAATTCTTCAATGTAGATGCTTATATGAATCTACATCCAGAGGATGTAGTACCAAGAACAACTTCTCTCAACATTATTGGAGCAGCAGACATGACTATGTTAAAAAGATAAGATGCCAATCCCAACAGAGAAATCAAATTCAGACAGCCCTCTGAAAGTTCTGACAAATCTGATAAAGGAAAGGCACAGAAGAACAAATGATTATTTTGTTTAGTCATATTTACTGAACTCTATTTGTTTAAAATATCACAAAGCTCCTGTTATGTACATATCTGCTGGATATTTTTAATTTTCTGCCAGATATATTTTATTTTTTCTTTGTGATCATTTTCTTTTATTTATATTAGTGACCTCACCCAAATAGGGTGAGATTGTTGGATCACTAATTGGATTTAGGCTAGGTTCACTAATTAAGATAAGTTTGACCCATATTTTATAGCCATGGTAAAGTGTTGAGTCCTAGAGTTTAGGCTATTCATTAGGTTCAACCTTCATAGACCAGCCAGCAGAAGACTTTAGGAGACTGAAAACTTAGAAGAATTCAAGTTCAAAATTATCAGTTCAAAATTCTTCGAACTCAGCTCGACGATCGTCAATCGCAGATCGACGAACTCAAAGTTAATTCTCTTACTTGAGCTCAATGATATTCGAGCTCAGATCGATGAAATCTTGAGTTTAGCTTTAACATATTCTTTCTAGTTTATTTTCACTGAACTCAGCTCGACGAAGACAGATTCTTAGCTCGACGAACATGGACCGCAGAATTGGCAAGTTATTTCCATAATGCAGTTCGCTGAGCGGAGGTCGATGAATAGGATTTCTCAGCTCGACGAACTTGGATCTCCGGTTGACGAAATCTGTTCAGAGGTCGACGATTTCTGTCAAAGCCAGACTTAGAGTTTTTCTTCATTTCTGTCCTTACTTCCTATATTATTTAGCAGTAATTTACTGAGTAATTAATGCACATATTTTCTTGAATATGGACATTATTGGCAGCATTAGTTATGGTCTTCATCAGGGTTAATTACTTACTTAATTTATTGGGACATTTGGGGAACTCATTAAAAGATTATATTCTCCAACCGTTTTTCATTCTCCAGGCAATCAATAATCATTTCTTGGAATTAAAAATTTCAAAGGAGAATTTGACAGCAGAATATAAAAATGTTTTTTTTCTTTTCAGACGGAAGTAATACAGACAACAAGAAGAACAACCAGGGAACTAATAGAGAATACACATATACAAGAAAATCTCTATGAAGAAAACAACCTGTTTCCCCCTTGCTCTTACTGAAGACTAAAGAAAATAACAAATAGATATCAAGAGTCTTCTCCAACTTCTACTCCAGGAACATTCAAGGACAATAACTTTTAATCTGTCAGAAAGTTCTTGGACATCATTTCAAGATAAGGCTGAAGACCTACACCCTGAGCAAGGCTCTAAGAAATTTCAGAAGGAGTCTTGACAACAACAATCCACTAGTCTTATTTGTTGTATAGAGAAAAGAGAAGACGCCACTTCTCTCAACTCCTGTACAAAGTGTTTATTAACTCCCTTCAAAAGTTTATTCTTGGTTTTTGGACACCTGATCAAAAGCTCAAAGGGTTGTGAGATCTCCCTGAAAATAGATCTTGTGGTGGCAGTCACCTGTTCAAAAACCTGCTAGTGGATTCCTACCAGGGTGGTAGAAGAGTGGATGTACCCAGTTTGGGGAACAACTATAAATTTCTTGTGTTGTCTGGTTGCCTATTTTTCCTCTATTCTTGCTTTGCTGTAATAGATTTGTTTGCTGTGATAGATTGTTGTGCTATGATAGTTTAGCTTAGTTTATATTTTCTATTACTACTATTGGTATCACCTACTTTACTATGATAATAATTCAAACAGATAAAAAGTTTTATTTACTCTATTCACCCCCCGCCCCCCTCTAGAGTAAATCAGATCTATCCCCTTACTTTCATTGGGCGTGTCCACAGACGTAAAAATCAAATCAACAATTTCGTCAGATTTCATCTCCCGAAGTCTTCCCCGTACATGTGACGCACCCTAACACGCCTTACCCGGGCGTGACATGGGGGCGTGAACAACCCGCAAGAATTTTCTACATATTCAGCCCCTCCCCCTTGAGTCCAACATAGTTTTGGAGTGTGAGGGGAGGTGCTGCCCATTTGTTTTCTAGTAGTTTTCCATGCTTATCCTCTCCCCTTTTCTCATTTTAAGCATTCTAATATTGCTTAGTTTACTCTTTTTGTATTACTTGTTGTAATTGCTTAGTAGCTTAATGTTAATGCTAGCTTAGTTTTCATTTCCAGCACTTATAATCTTCTATTTCAAGTTATAGCTCATTGTTTAATTTTAATATAAAGTGTGCTTAATTTTTCTTGTCTCTACTTTTGTTTCAATGAACTCCTACTCATCTCTGTTCCTCCATTTCCCCATGATTAACTTATCCTCCTTGTACTCGATCTTGATGATCCGAGGTTCTAGTTGATTAAGTTATGATGTTCTAGTTCGTTCTTTCTTTGTAAGGCTTAGACTTTTGATATACTCTTGAAAATCATGTTTGGAGTTATATCATCGATATATAATTTCCATATTTGTTTTCATTCTTAGCTAGCCGAGAGGCTCGTAGTTTGAAATGAACACTCAAGAGAAAAGAGAGTTGCATGCACCCCTCGAGAGAGGCAGGCGTTAAATCTCCCGGATTCGAGTGAAATTCAATGGAGGGGTTCACAGCGTAAAGAGAGATTTAGGTCTCCAATTTGGATGAGAGTTCGGTCGGACCTTCCTAAACTAAGGTGTTCACGGCTTCGAGAGATGCGTGTTCATGATTATGGAACCTCCACGGTCAAGGTCATTTACCTTGTTAAGTTAGGGTTTATTATCGCATTTTTAATCAACTTTATCCGAGGTGATTCTCGGTCGTGTGCTTTTCTTTATCATCGTCTCAAGCCCTCGTTGTAATCACGTTTAATAGCTCTCTTTTTAACTGCAAGTAGTTCTCTTTTAGTGCAATATTTATTTTCTTAATCGCATTTAGTTTTCTCTTAAACCCTAAAACAATCTCTCGATAAGATAATAGTTTTCATGTGAGTAAGATTACTCAACAGTTCCCAAATTTTAATACGACACTTGTGTCCCCTAGCTACATTTTGAAGGTATACTTGCCTCGTTGGTTTGCTAGTTTGGTTTTTATTCTCTTTGCGATTAGTAGACACCAATGCTACACCCTTCCTCTCCCCCAATTAACCCTTTTAAAAGCTTCCTTAGGCCTAGACCAATTGTTTCCACATTTCCCCTGAAGGAATTGAGCTCTTTGGTGTAGAAATTGCAGAGCACCTGACACCTCCACCATCGTCCATGACGACATGGCAATCGGCTCCACTCCAGCCATCTTTGAAGGTCATATCCTCTTCTCCTCTTCTAATGGATAGATCATAACTCATTGGCTGCAAGGTTTAAGGCTAATTGGCCCTAGATCTGGGTGGCCGAAAACTCCATTTTTGGAGATTTTCATCCATGCCTAAACACCTGTTCCAGCCACCTCCCGCCGGCCTACCACCGCTTATCGCCGGCCACATCCGACCGGCCTACCACCGCTTATCGTCGGCCACCACCTCAACGAAGGCGGTGGTGGCACTGACTAGCCAGGGAGGAGTTCAGGTGGCCGGGAAAATGCCTCTCAAATCACCCTAGGATGGGACAATCGGGGACATTGGCTCAAGGAGCAAGATGTGTCGATCTAGTCCATTGGCGCTTTGAGATTCGTGTGCTGATTTAATATTAATATTTGTAATTATTTCATTTTTGTAACATAACATGCTGAGACTTGTTATAATTATTAAAAATACTTAGGTACATCTTCAGGAAAAATGGTCTATATCAAAGTTGTAGCCCTTAAAGTATATATTATTTTAAAATTGGTTACAACCAATTTGGGTCACTTAACTGACCACAACACATCAAATGGTGCAAGCTATACCTACGGTTAACTAGACACATTTATGTTCCCCCACTAAACTAATCATCTAAATGCCTCGATATTTAATTCATAATTTAGTCTCATATATATCTCAGACATATCTAAAATGGGAAATTTATGAAGAAATATTTCTATAGTTTTATAGAACATATAATAATTTATAAATGATTTAATTAAGAGGTCTGATGACTTCAAAAACTTCCAAAACTTTGTTGGACAACCCTTATGGTCATGATAGGTCACTAGCAAAATTCTCTGCCCATTTAGGGTTGATTTGATTGTGTATTCATGTGATCAAAATTAGGTACCTCAAGGGTAAATTAGGGCAAATGTGTAATTGATGGGTTGAGTCGCCAATCCTCATCCAAAAGGGATGAAACTTTGGCCACTGCCTCAAAGTCATCTAAAATAACCCCTCAAGAGAATTTGAATGGTTTGGGGGAGACATGTCATAAGACCCTAGTGTAGGCCCTAGAGTTGAGGTTTGGGGCCGAATGAAGAACATGAGACTGTATGTCCGTGGATTGCCTTGGAACTTGGTTGGTGAGTTCCTAGTGTAAAAATAGGCTCTAGAAAATGGTTTTAGGATTTTTAGGAACTTACACAAACTTTAAAATAATTATGGATAGTTTGGGGAACTTTGGTCCAATATTTAATTACATGCTCAAATGAACTTGGATACTTGTGAAACTTATATAGTAAATTTGAGTTGATGATATTTTCCCCAGAATTTTTTTTGTAAATTTTGGGTTGAAAATTTTAGCACTTCATTCAAAAACCCTAAGTTTGATTCAATCACAAGATAATTATTTATGAATTAATTGCTTACTGGAAAATTATGATACTTGGTCAGAGAACATTTTATGACATAATCATGCTCTTGTAATTTTTATAAATATATTGAAAGATTTTCATATATGATCCTTCACAAGGTGCCCTTAGTTGAATATTTTTAAATAATTCATTTATGTGACAAATGGTGTTGGTAAATTATAATTTTTGGTCAATAGCTCTTTCTGGTCATCTGGTAATTTTATCATAATTTTTGGGTGATTGGTTTTATTCTTCCCTATTTATCATAATATTGTGGTTGTTTATCCAATAATTTGTTGAGACCCAAAGTCTTTTTCGAAAATTGGGATTTTTGATATTTACTTTTATTTTGAAGCTACCAAATTGTTATAAATTTGCTAAGGTCATACCTAGTCAGAAAAGTGTACTAGTGGTTCAAAATCATATGAGGCCTGATTTTGTAAAAAATTAAATAAATGCAAAATAAAGTTGAAAAATCTATAATCTTCTGTATTTATTCCTAAAATATCATGAAAGACCCTCAATAATAATCTTAGGTCATTTGGATGATTATTTGGAAGGTCAACATTCTTGCACATCATGTAGTCTATCAGGTCTGCACACAACAAAATCATAGAATTAGGTAAATGCATGAACCATGGTATGGGGAAGTTGGTGTACCTGGTCTGGTTGAGAATGAATAAGGTAACCAATGGAAGGTAGGTTGTGAGAACCTAGTTGACTAGGGGCAAGGATGTGCTCGGGATCGACAGTGGATTGTCTTTCCCCTAGGAGAAAGTCTAAATACACCTAGGGAAGATCCAGTGTAAGATCAGTAGAGTTGGGACATGGGTAGATACCAATAATAATAAGTATCTTGTGAAAGGTAGCTTTGGGCTTCATCCCATCGTAAAACCTAGTGCCCATGGGAGCCCTGCACAGGGAATTCCCTGGGCAATCGAAGGTTAATTTTAAACTATAAGATTAAAATGTTAAAGAGCAATTAAAAATACTAGAAATTCACCTTCACTCACCCCGATGACTTGGGAGATTAGATTGGTGGGATTATCTGAGCGGTAGGGTTGGTGTTTGTGGAAAGTGGTAAGTTAGCCCGATGAGCTGAAGGCTCGGAAGGTATTTGTAACAGACGGGTTTGTTCAAGGAGCCGACGACTCGAAAAATTATTGTTTCATGTGCATAAAGTGGTGGGTATTCGGTTTTTGACGGTCGTTCACACCGACATCGATACAATGACTCAGCGGGTGTGGTTTAAACTTAGCCAAGGAAAAGACTGGTGGTTGGTTAGCATAGTATGTGATGACTCTGATGTGTCCTTCAGAGGCGTACATACGGGCTAGGCCTGGTAGTGTAAATAAATGCTTAGGATTGGGTTGGCCCAACCAACTATCTTCGCGGGCCACCATGGGGGCTCCTGGGAGTAAAGCTAACTTCCAAAATCAGGGAACTAAAGGTCTGTATGCATAGAGTCGTGTGTGTGTTGCACTTGCATGAATAATAGCATAACATATAACAATACACATAACTGCATATAACCTGACATCCCATCGTATAAACTAGTATGAAATAGCCTATATGATGGGAGCCTTACAAAAGACCGCTTAATTTATATGTTTTATGGGCATTAATATAAGTTAAGGTTAATCATTTATCTGTTACTTTTTTTATTGTGCACCTCAATTTCTACCCCCTTTACTACTCTGCTTGATATTGAACTGCTAGTTTAGAGTATTGTACACGTTATACTATATAATCTGCTAGATTAGGACCATCATCACATGCTTTTTATACTCTCCACCATAATACATTTCCTATAATTCCTCCCACACGGTGCCTAGGTGCCACTAGGTGAGGTGTGGGGGAAATCATGCTTAGTATTTTGACTAACGATCGGTGGAACAAACATATATCAGGGGCTCTGGATGGGAGTCAGGGAGAAGTAGTAAGAGATGTAGCACCATTCGAGTGCGGTCCATATGGAGGTGGGCCAGTCTAGTATGGGAGCGCCAACTTTTGGCTATGTGAGTGTTAGTTTTACTTAGCTTTTGCAAGAGTGTTGTAGTGAGGTTATGTTGTACCGAGCATTAGCCCGTTTATATTTCTACACTTCTATAATTGTTATTCTACTTCTACATCATGTGGACTATGTTGTGCTTATTGCTTATATATATATATACTTATATACTATCTTAAAAAGAAATAACACAGTCTACCAATAGCATGAGTTCAAATATACACCAAAAAACAAGGCCCATTGATTCTTCATTGTCAAAATCCTGTCCATCAGATCCGATAACAACTCCTTATAAAAACTACCCACGCCGAACCCTAATCCCATGGAATCCAGAATTACTCCCGCACGGCTTCCTCCTTCCCACGCACGGCGGAACTTCTTCTTCCTCGACTGTGCAGACCTTTTCTCTGTCGCACACTTCCTCAAACTGGTGCATTCAACCTCTTCAGGAACCATCCTGCCGCCGCCAAACTCTACAGCCAACCTTCCCTCAGCCGACGGCCTCCAGGACCATGTTCTTTGCGCCAGTTGCCTCTCCGGAGAATGAAACCCATAATCGTTGTGAGTAGCCTTCTTCTTCTCCCCCTCAATCTATTATTTCTCAAGCAGATTTCGACTTCGATTTCCCATTCAGAATTAGTTGTACCTCTCTTAAGAATATTTCGGTTTAGGGATTCCGATCTACGACTTCAGATTTAGGGCTATACATATACAAATTTTTACTTTTATTTTTCATTTAAATATACAGATCTACGCTTCTCGATTTAGATCTACGAATTCCATTATCTCATTCTCTTGATTTCATTCCATTTTTTATTTGATTTCGTTGTTGATTTCAAATATTTCTTCATTTTGTTTTCGATCAGATCCAGGGATCTATGATTTCGGGATCTATGATTTTGATTCAACTTTTGATTTACATCTCAAATTGTTAGGATTCACTCTCCTATTTTCCTAATTTAATTGAGTCAATGATTTCATTTCAAATTTCCTATTTTTTTATTTCGTCTCTGATTCTCTGTTTTCGATTCCATTCTCCATTTACATCAAGTGATTGCTGACTTCATTTTAATCTACTATGCAACATAGAATGATACACAAAAATTTTTCAAAAACGAAATCTGAAAAGGTATGTTACACATTTTTTGATATTATAAATTTCCTATTTTTGATTTCGTCTCTAATTCTCTGTTTTCGATTCCGTTCTCCATTTACATCAAGGGATTTCAGATTTCATTTTAATCAACTATGCAACATAGAATGATACACAGAATTTTTTCAAAAACAAAATCTGAAAATGTATGTTACACATTTTTTTCAATTATATAGTTCTCACCCTCTTTGATGTTACTTATGACAATTCGTAATTGCATCATGAAAATGTTTGATTTCTTCTCACTGTTTTTTACCTACTACAGATCTAGGAATTTATTCCGCATTTCACATTACAGTACAATATCTATTCCACTGTTCTTTTTACAGAACCAGTTTCGATCCACTTTTTTTTTCATTGTTCATTTAGCATTACGGATCTACACATTTCTTATTTCGTAGATTTGAAGACCTAGGTATTAACATTAGAATTGTTTTTGAACCACCTATATATTTCCCAAATCTACGGATTAAAATCTGCAATTTCGATTTCAATCCACAATAAAAAACGGTTTTAATCCACAATAAAAATTTGTATCTTCTGATTTGGGGTTTTAGTCCAGTTTATTATTATAGATTAAAATCTGCAATTTCGATTTCAATCGACAATAAAAATTTGTATCTTTTGATTTGGGGTTTTGATCCAGTTTTTTGTTGTGACTTCTGAATTGGGGTTTTGATCCAGTTTTCTATTATAGATTAAAATCTGCAATTTCGGTTTCAATCCACAATAAAAATTTGTAACGTTTAATTTGGGGTTTTGATCCAGCTTTTTGTTGTGATACCAATAGAAGTGGTTTTCTGGGTCAAAACCTGGTGCTCTCTTCCACCCGAGTGCGATTGGATATATTGTTTTACCAATTAGTCCGGATAGAGGATAATTAGTTTTTTTTCACTTTCTGCTCATGCATACTACACATATCAATGTTCTCACGATGCATACTATCATTTTTTTTTAACTTATTGGATGTGTCTCCTCTTCCTCTTATTGAAATTTTTACATCATTAGGATATGTGCTAGGGATCAACATGTTTTTGTTCTTGCTGCTTTACTATTAGTGTTACTTATTGGACGTGTCCCCTCTTCCTCTTATTGCATATTCAATTTCAACATCGAAATAGTACTGCATCAATTCCTACAACGGCTCCCTTTCTAACAGCAAAGGTCATTCGGCGTGTCAACAATGAATCAAAATAATGTCATCAACGCAAGCGAACATCAACATCGACCGCTACACTACATTACAGAACATGAACCGACGGTGGAAGATGGGACAATCGAGATAACTGCCATCACCACCAATCAAGGCAATCATAACTCAGAGAATAATGCAATGCCAACTCCAAATGAAACGAGCCGTTGCAGAACCCTCAACTCCGATTTTAACAACAATTACATATGGTATTACAACGCTCATATTTACTCAGACATACAAACAAAAATTATTGGAATATAATTAGAATTGTGTTGGTTCTGATGTTGGTCATAACCAAAAATAAACAGAAAATGACCTTTATGTTGATAATGTAACCTCCTTACTACCTAGAGCAACGAGGCAGAGAAGGAGACCACTAATTGTGCGAGAAACAACCACTGCGGCACCATGACGAGCAAGACCCAGAGGAATGCCACCAATATACATATCAACTCAACACCGACACGAAGTAATTAATGCCCAACAACAGGAAAATCGTCGTGCTCGACAATGCAACCCTACCACATCCGAAATCCAAAATGACGCTGCAATCACAACAGACATTGATGAAGAAATGCAACTTGAGGATGATCAAAACACAATACACGGTAGAACTCTATCAACACCCAAGCAAATAAACCTTACAAGTAAGAACATTAATACCAGTTAGTGTCACTAAAATCTAATTACTATAACATAGGAAATGTTCCTAATCAAGGATCAAATCCCCATTTGAGTGCAAGAAACTGCTATCCGGTAATTAATGTGCCTCCAGTGCCTCTCTGTTCACCTACTGTAATGCCCTGAAGATTGTAAATGAGTTGGTCGCATCCAAAGGAGTTTTTGGTGCCAGTATAGGGGTACACGGCCTAGGACACGGGCATGTCCAAGGTCGTGTCTTTCTCTGTGTGTTGGCCGGCTGTGTCCAGAAAAGGACACGGCAGGAAACACATGTGTGAATAGTTTTTTACATGGGCGTGTTCATACCCGTTTCCCCACCCGTGTTCACCAAGGGACGTGACGGTTGGCGTGGCAGTTACGGGTAACACGCCCCGGTCACGGGCGTGTCGGGACCCGACACTAGCGTGTTAGGTTGAGATACAGGCATGTCTTGACCCGTGTCTAATTCTGTGCTCGACGATCGTGTCAGGATCGAGGCACATGGCCTGGGACACGGCCGTGTGTAAGGCCGTGTTCGACCCAGGTTTGAGGATTTTTGAGCTGATCTGAGCCATTCGTATTATTTAATTAAGATCTGACGGCCCAGATGTGTTCCTGCTCTGTTAAGGCCAGGAATAGAGGATTGATTCCTCATTTCTCTCTTAAGCATTCTCTACCTAAGGAGTTAGAGAGAGGAGAGAGCAAGGAGGAAGGAAGAGGAGGATTCCGGCTGCCGGCGGAGCATCAGAGCACCGTTTTGAGAACCGAGTGCGGATCCGCGGAGGAAATTCCATTGTGAAGCCTTCTATCCATATAGTTTTTAAATGGCGCAAAAACAAACAACAAGGGTAACGATTCTTTACTTGAGCATATGAAGCTCTCTTCCCTTTTGCATAAGGAAACCCTCTCCCGCGAGTGTGCGGTGTGTGCGGTGTTCCTTGGGGTAGACGGGAATACTCCCTCTTGTGTTGCATATAGAGTTCGGAATCGAAGTACGTACATAGGCATTGTGTGTGAAGCCTACCCGGACATGTTGGTCTGGATCGATGATGTTGAATTTTGTATGGTTTGCCCGAGAAGACTCTGTGTTTTGTGTTTTTCGGGTTTCTACACGGTAGATTACAACAGGGATCGATGTGGATTAACCCCAAGGCGCACTCAAAAAACTGAGCGGAAACATAGTTCTGCTAACTTGGCGGCCAGAGAGCCGGCCTTGAACATAACTGGGTTATGTGTTGTTTGGAACTGTTTGGGATCCGAGAGAAGCTTGGCTTGTGCGTACGTCTTAAGGTGACTACGTGGTGTGAGGAACATGCAAGTGGAATTGGACCCGAGCTATGTGGTTCGGTGCGAGAGAACCATAGAGGGACTGAACGTTGGCATAGTCGGAAGCCTTAGACGGTGGTCAGAAAGGATGAAATGCTCACAAGTTTGCCATCCTGTGGATGGTGGTGAAGCCACAAAATTGACCAGATTCACCGATAATGTACCCTGAGTGAACGGGGTGTTTGGCTATGCAAGCCTACACCTGTGGCGAAGTATATTCATACTTTATTGTTTATCTAGGCTAATGAATTGCAGGGAAGGAGCACCGCCATCCCGAGTAAAGGGCGGGGTCGTTATAATTTGGTTGGCTTTGGCTGACTGTTACTTTGTTTGCCACCGTGCAGTGGAATGTGCTTGCAGGTGCTGCGGAGCCAAGTACCAAATAGCGGGCTGAATCCCATGTTGCTGAGCTGGCCCTCAAAGGCCAAAGCGAATTGTTATTTTTAGTTCTATCATGTGTGGCCGGCCTACGAGCCGATGTATGGAAAACATTAATTTGTTAATTGAACTCTTGTAAGGCCATAAGGCCAAGTACTTTTAGTGTATTTGTTATTTCATTCCTGTGGTAGTTTGTGGACATTCATGATAGATGAATTTTCAATTATGGGTTCTTTATAAATGTTTAAAAGCTTCCGCTAGAATGCTCTGTGTTAGGGCGAGTAGTTATAGTTGGGTTGTTTTAGTATTCTTATGTAACCCTTCCGACTATCCGTAGTATATGGCGTCGGGTTCCAGCTGGACCTTCTGTTATATGCCATAAGACGGATGGGGGTGTCACACAAACAACTTGCTATCATTGTCATGTTAAACTTTTTCACAATGAGTCTACAACACAATGTTGCAAAGGAGGATTGGTAGATGTACTAGATATTCCGGTACCACTCGAACTTCTAGAACTGTTTAGATCACAAACTACAGAAGGACGTAATTTCAGATAGAATATACGTTCATACAACCATGTATTTTCCTTCACCTCAATGGGAGTGACATTTGATGAAAGTATGTCGACATTCAATCATGGTATCCATATTGTTAGAGCACACAGTGCAATATATCATAGAATTGGCTTTCTTTTACCAGAATACAGTAGTAGACCACGTTTTTTTTTGCAAATGTTCATTTACGATACAGAGCACAAAATGGAAAATAGGTTGAATGAGAGTCCAGGCCTCGCTCTACAGACACTTGAAAAAATCTCCAGCTTACTGGATGCGGTAAATCCATTTGTCCAGACCTTACGACAATTAGCAAGACACTCAGATCTCCACCAATGCAGACTTCTGATTAAAGAAAGGCCTGCAATAGAGCGTCAATACTCCCTTCCAATAGCATTACAGTTTGCAACAATATTAGTTGATGCAGATGATTTTATGGAGGCAAATGATAGAGACATAATTGTAGAGACATATTCTAGAGAACTACTGCCGGTAAAAGAATATTCGGGGTTCTACGACCCTCTACAATATCCTCTACTATTTCCACATGGCTCATATGGATGGCGTGGCGACAAACAATTGCATCGTGCAGAACGAACAAGCTGCTGTGACTACTATTCCTACCAACTACAGGTACTTCAACAGTTGCACTCAATTTAGCATGACATAATATTACAGGTGAATCTTTACTAAATTATACTATCTACATATAGATCCGTGCAAACCAGAATTCTGTAATTCACTACGCATGTTGTCTACTACAACGGTACATCATCGATATGTACATAAAAGTTGAAACCCAGAAACTACAGTGGATTAGATCGCACCAAAGTGTTGTCAGAGCCGAGCTATACTAAGGCTTGCTGGATTGCTTGCAAAGCAGTGAAATTAACGCAGGTACTTACATTCAACATCGATTTTTAAATATATACAACAGAAATAAGTTTACCTTCTTTCCATAAGTGTTAACCTTACCTCAGTACAGGTAATGTCGGTCGTAGGACAATTTTGCCGTCTTCTTTTATTGGAAGTTCAAGAGATATGTTCCAGAGATATCAAGACGCTATGGCAGTTGTATGAACTTTTGGAAGGCCAGACATTTTTTTAACGATGACTTGCAATACTTTGTGGCCAGAGATAACAAAGGAGCTTTATCCAGGACAAACAGCGCAAGATCGACCTGATTTAATCTCAAGAATATTTCAAGCAAAATTGCAATGTCTAAAGGACAACATCTTCCATAAGAGCGTCCTGGGTAGAGTTGTGGCACACGTTCACGTGGTAGAATTTCAAAAAAGAGGTCTTCCACACGCACATATGTTATTTATTTTCAATGACCACGATAAGCTAAGTATTCATGATGATTACGACTGCGTTGTCAGAGCTGAAATTCCAATACAAACAGAAGAACCAGATTTACATAATGCAGTGCTTAGACATATGTTGCACGGGCCATTCAGACGTTTACGACCAAATTCACAGTGCATGAAAAATAATGTATGCAAAAAAGGGTATCCAAAACCTTTAGTGGAAGCCACAACACACGGTTCAGATTCATACCCACTCTACCGTCGTCGTGATGACAACAGTAAAATTCCTCTTAGGAGAGATGGGGACTTTAGTCCTGACAATGGTTGCGTAGTTCCGTACAACTCGTATCTTCTACTTAAATACGACTGCCACATCAATGTGGAAATTTGTAGTAGCATTAAAAGTATCAAATATTTGTATAAGTACGTGTACAAAGGTCCTGACTAGGTTGCATTCGAGGTGCACCCCATACTGAAATATGACGAAGTAAGTAACTACGTCGACGACCATTGGATTTGTGCGCCTGAGGCATCGTGGAAGATTTTCAAGTTCCATATGTACCAAACATTCCCTTCTGTAGTCCGATTGCAAATACATCTGCCAGATCTACAACAGGTCCAATTTCGAAGCAATCAATCTATTTCCGAGGTACTAGCTAACGAACGGAATTCACGAACAATGCTGACAGAGTTCATTGAGACATACAACAATGGATTAGAAACAGTTCATTACTTATATGTTGAGATTGTAAAACATTATAGGTGTTGGAGTTACCATGGTGATCTGGAAGTGGTCAAACATGTAATCTCACTGCCAATGCGATATGAGCCTGCAGGGTCGCACATAAGAGATGTGGAGAAGTTGGATGATAGACTGTGTTGGTAAAGGTTACCAATCACCGACCAGAATGGGGTTATGGGCAAAGTGTTGCCTTAAAGGATCATCGGGTTGGGCAAATGTTGCCTTGATGGACTGGTAAGAATAGTCGACCGAGGATCGACGAGAATCGTCGAGAATGGGTACTCTGATTCTCGCCGATCGACGAGAATCGTCGAGAATGGGTACTCTGATTCTCGCCGATCGATGTGAATCGTCGACCCACGATCAGCGTGAATCGTCGAGTGTTGTACTCTGATTCTCGCCGATCCGGGTGATTCTCGCCGATTGTGATTCTCGCCGATTGTGATTCTCGCCGACTGATTCTCGCCGATCCTAACTGATTCTCGCCGATTGATTCTCACCGAATCTGCTTGGTGATTCTCGCCGATTCTGGAACCCTATTTTTCTGGGTGGTCTGCGGATAGCGATATTCCTAAGTCTATTTATACCTTTGGTATAAAAGGGACACCTAGGGTTTTTCGGGATAGATGATGTCTGGCAGCTGATCGAACCGAATCCCGCGACGGAAGTGTTCCGCAGTTCGTTCGCTCCGCCGATCCCGAATCCCGCCGACGGAAGGGTTCCGCCGCCGTTGTCGCTCCGTCGACCTCCTCCTCTCCGGCGATCGTCGCCGGTGTTGCTCTTCCTGGCGCGGACCTAGCAGTCCGTGGAAAAGCAAGGTGCGGTCTTTCTCCTTCCCGATAATCTGTGCGGCGGATAGACCGGTGTTCTCCCGCTCGTGTGGATTTCTGCAGAGACGTGGACATTATTCCACGTAGAACTCGCCACCAGCAAGAATCAGAAACTTGGAGCATCTCCGTTGAGTTGTGACTCAACGCCACCGAGGTAATCTTTGCTTAGTTGTTTGTTAACTTCTTGATTCAACTACCATGGCCCGATCCCATTTCTTTTGGGTTTTCTTGATGTTTTATTCTTCCGCTGCGTGCACAAGTGTTGTGCCATCCTCATAGAGAAACCCAACAGTGGTATCAGAGGGAGGTTAGGCCATGATTGTTGTGTTGGAAGTTTTGTTATTCCAGTGCGTGTAAACCTAGGGATTTAGAAGTGTTCTAAATGTCTAGATTTAGTCTTGGTACCCCGCCAAGAACGTCTGGGATTTCGTGGAGATTTCTAATTGCTAGAAATTGTAGTCTCCTTAGCAGTAACCATCCCTTGGTTTTGTTTTGGATTTTGAATCCAACATAGAGAGATGAGCTTGTCTACTGCTTTAAGTTGAGTTGTCTTTGCCTTTGTCCAATGCATGTAAATCTGAGGATTTGGAAGTTTCCGGATGTTCAGATTTAGACCTTCCTTCTATCAAATGTTGATGGTGTCAGGTTGTGCACATAAGGGATGCATGTGGTCTTAGAAAATTTGTTTTTCCTTGGATGTGCACATTGATCAAATGTTGATCATGGTTAACTGTTAACCTATAATTAAAATCCCTTCATCAAATATTAAGTGTTCGGATGCCTTCCGATGGATGACACTCTTCCTGCCTCGATCGATGAAGTGTGGGCTTGCCAAAGCAAGGTGCATTAATCTATCTTGGTAAGGGTGCGAGCGGATAATTGTGATATCCCACTGTCGACATCGGGTCCAACTTAACTAGGTACCTCAAAGGTTGAGTGTCTAGAGGCATAGGGTTGGCATGCACCATATGATGGATGCGAGTAAGGAGTTATTCACCAACCATACAAGAATTGCATGAGGATGCAATTGGCAAGCATTGCCTACCTAAATAACCGCATCGTGAGAGGAAAGCCAAAGCTGACTCATTGTGTTGGTGAAATACGGATCTTGTCCACTAAGAGAGTAGCTCGCATGAACTCTCCGAATTGTTAGCGAGGGCTATCATTTCGAATAAAATAGTGGGAGTGTTTTAATTGAAGTCCAAATTAAAATAAATTGTATTTGAAATTTTGGTACTGATTTTATTCTGCATAAATTCTTGTAGAATTCCATGGCAAGTGTTTCACACTCCACTTTGTCTTTGAGAGCCATCCTTGAGAAAGATAAGCTCAGTGGGACTAATTACATGGACTGGTACAGGAACCTGAGAATTGTTCTCAGGCAAGAGCGAAAGCTCTATGTCTTGGAAGAAGAAGCCCCCGAGGTGCCGACCGGGAACTCTTCCCGTGCTGAGAAGGATACTTATAAGAAGTATACTGACGATGCTTTAGATGTCGAATGCCTTATGCTTGCCACTATGAACTCTGAGCTTCAGAAGCAACATGAGAACATGGGGTGCAAGGAGATTGACGAGCATCTCAAGAAAATGTTTCAAGGGCAGGCTCGTCAAGAGAGGTTCGACATCACAAAAGTGTTGTTTCAGTGCAAGATGGGAGTTCGAGACTCAGTAGGGACTCACGTACTCAAGATGATTGGGTATATAGAGAACCTTGAAAGGCTGGGTTTTCCTCTTGGTCAAGAGTTGGCCACAGATCTGATCCTGCAATCATTGCCGGACAGTTATGAGCAGTTCGTCTTGAACTACAACATGAATGAAATAGACAAGACACTGCCTGAACTCCTAGGCATGTTGAGAACTGCCGAAATCAATATGAAGAAGGTCAAGCCTGCCAGCACCATACTGATGGTGCATAAGAGCAAGGGCAAGGCCAAGGGGTCTAAGAAGACGAAGGTGGGACCTAAGTCATATCTTGAGCCCAAATCTTCTGCACTGATGAAAAGGAAAAGCCCGGTGAAGGAAGGGAAATGCCACCACTGTGGCAAGGCTGGTCATTGGCAGAGGAACTGTCCTTCGTACAATGAAGGTCTGCAGAAAATGAAGGGAGGTATGACTTCTGCTTCAAATATTCACGTTATAGAGATAAACCTTTCTGCTCCTTCATCTTGGGTATTGGATACCAGATGTGGTTCTCACATTTGTACAAATGTGCAGGAACTGGGAAGGAGAAGATTGCTGAGTAAAGGGGAGGTGGACCTCCGCGTCGGCAATGGAGCAAGAGTTGCTGCTGTAGCCGTAGGGGTTTACCGTCTTTCTTTGCCCAGTGGGCTTGTAATAGAACTAGATAATTGTTATTTTGTTCCGGCCATAACTAGAAACATTATATCTATTTCATGTTTGGACATGATTGGATTTTCTTTTATAATTAAGAACAACTGTTGTTCTATATTTAAGAATGATGTTTGTTATGTTGTAGCCCAATTGTTTAATGGTCTTTATGTTTTGAACTTGGACCATCTGATCTGTAATGTTGAAAATAATAAAAGACTAAGAACAAATGACTCGAACCCTACTTTTCTCTGGCATTGTCATTTGGGCCATATCAACGAGAAGAGCATATCCAAGCTCCATAGAGATGGACTTTTGGACTCATTTAATTATGAATCATTTGAGTGATGCGAATCTTGTTTGTTAGGCAAGATGACTAAAGCTCCTTTCACTGGTTATACTGAGAGGGCTGAGGATCTCTTGGGTGTTGTACATAGTGATGTATGCGGACCCATGAGTTCCATGGCTAGAGGTGGGTATTTCTACTTTGTTACATTTACTGATGATTTCAGTAGATACGGATATGTGTATCTTATGAAGTGCAAATTCGAGACCTTTGAAAAATTCAAAGAGTTCAAGAATGAAGTAGAAAACCAGTTGGGTAAAAGGGTTAAAGCACTCCGATCTGATCGAGGTGGCGAATACCTGAGTCATGAGTTCCGTGATCATCTAAAAGAGTGTGGCATTGTATCACAGCTCACTCCACCTAGAACACCACAACATAATGGTGTGTCTGAGAGGAGAAATCGTACACTGTTAGACATGGTACATTCGATGATGAGTCATGCAGACTTACCTGTTTCCTTTTGGGGTTTTGCTTTAGAGACTGCTGCAATGACATTGAATCGCGCTCCAACGAAAATGGTTCTGAAGACACCATATGAGATATGGACTGGGAAGCGTCCTAGTATGTCGTTCATTAAAATTTGGGGCTGTGAGGCATACGTGAGACGTCAAATGCCTGACAAGCTGGAACCCAAATCGGATAAATGTTATCTGGTGGGATATCCTAAGGAAACGAAAGGGTATTACTTTTACCTACCGTCTGAGGGCAAAGTGTTTGTCGCAAGGACTGGTGTCTTCTTGGAGAAAGAGTTCTTATCAAGAAAGACTGAAAAGGTAGAGCTTGAAGAAGTTCAAGAACCACATGTAGTGAATGAACCTGAATTGGATTCTGAGACAGGACTACAAGATGTTGTAGCTAGAGAACCTGCTCAAGGAACACAAGTCCTACGTAGATCTGGTAGACCGAGGTTTGAGCCTGAGAGATATGGATTTCTCGTGTCTCAAATAGGTAATGTGTTGCTTATGGATCATGATGATGAACCAGCAACCTACCAAGAGGCTATGAATGGACCAGACTCTAACAAATGGCTTGAGGCTATGAAATCTGAAATGGACTCCATGTACGCAAACCAAGTTTGGAACTTGGTGGAACCACCTGAATGGGTTCGACCCATAGGGTGCAAATGGGTCTTCAAGAAGAAGACCGACATGGATGGGAATGTACAGACATTCAAGGGGCGACTGGTGGCTAAGGGTTTCAAGCAAATTCATGGTATTGACTATGATGAGACCTTTTCCCCTGTTACCATGGTAAAGTCCATAAGGATATTGCTTGTTGTTGCTGCGTATTATGACTACGAGATCTAGCAGATGGATGTCAAAATAGCTTTCCTTAATGGAAACCTCCTTGAGGAAGTGTATATGACACAACCCAAGCGTTTTGTATCCCCAGATGAAGCCACTAAAATATGCAAGCTGAATAAATCCATATATGGATTGAAACAGGCCTCTCGAAGTTGGAATCTTCGTTTTGATGAGAAAATCAAAGAGTTTGGTTTCATCAAGAATGAAGATGAGCCTTGTGTTTACAAGCGAATCAGTGGGAGCATTGTTGTCTTCCTGATATTGTATGTAGATGACATACTGTTGATTGGGAATGACATTCCTACCCTGAAAGTTGTTAAGAACAACCTAGGGAACTGCTTTTCAATGAAGGATTTGGGTGAAGCGACTTATATACTCGGTATTAAGATCTATAGAGATAGATCGAAGAAGTTGCTGGGTTTGACCCAGAGTACGTACATCGAAAAGGTGTTGAAGCGGTTCAACATGCTTGAGTCCAAGAAAGGATTTTTGCCCATGTCTCATGGTGTGAATCTCTCTAAGGACCAGTGTACAAAGTCTTGTGAAGATAAGGACCGCATGAAATTGATTCCATATGCTTCGGCAATTGGATCAATGATGTACGCGATGTTATGTACTCGACCCGACGTCTCCTTTACTTTGAGCATGACTAGCAGGTATCAGTCAGACCCCGGTGAGTGTCACTGGATTGCAGTCAAGAATGTCCTGAAGTACTTGAGAAGGACTAAGGATGTGTTCTTGGTGTATGGTGGAGAGGAAGAGCTCGTTGTAAGTGGTTACACGGATGCTAGCTTCCAAACTGATCGAGACGACTCCAAGTCTCAGTCAGGTTTTGTGTTTTGCCTGAATGGAGGAGCTGTGAGCTGGAAGAGTTCCAAGCAAGAGACAGTTGTTGATTCTACAACAGAGGCCGAGTATATCGCCGCAGCTAATGCGGCGAAGGAGGCTGTATGGATTAGGAAATTAATCGGCGAGCTTGATGTAGTTCCTAGCATTGTTGGTCCCGTAGTTCACTACTGTGATAACAATGGTGCAATTGCACAATCTAAGGAACCTAGATCCCATCAGCACTCCAAGCACATACTTCAGCGGTTTCATCTTATTCGTGAGATTGTCGAACGAGGAGATGTGAACATTTGTAGAGTGCCGACTGAGGAAAATATTGCGGATCCACTGACAAAGCCTCTCGCGCAGAGAAAGAATGATGGTCATACTAGATCGATGGGTATACGATACCTAAATGATCAACTCTAGCGAGAATCTTGTGGATTGCATGTAAACATGTATTTTGTTGGCTATTTGTTCATATGATGAACAATGTACCTAGTTTTTCTCTTACAATTAATGACAAATTCTTTTATTATGAGCTTTTCTACATGATAGTTAAATGTTAACATAATAGATACCCTTAGAATGTTCGCTTCCATGGGACGTCAAGTACATGACTTGAATGTGAGAGCCTATGATTCATTTGAAGCTTCATTCTTAAATGGTCCCTGGTCGAGTATCATCATAGAAACTAAGGGTGATCATGGTACATGAAGACCAGCACGTGCGTTGACTGATGACCGGTTCTCACAGGTCATGATATTGTGATATCAAGTCATCACGTGGGTACTTGTTAGTGAACAAGTTGTACTGGACAGACCCAACCTGAGGCTACTCTGTGGATTGTCATCCAATCGTGTCACGAGTAGGTCTCAATTGACAATGGTGTTGTGGTCCTCTGACCTGAAGTCACAGCATTCATCAAATGAGGAAGAGCGTGCTTTGATGCCATCTAAAGTCTTCCTTGAGAAAGGTTGATGATAAGGGTGGTTGTTGGGCATGTTACAAATCATTTGGGTGTTTGTGTGTGAGCAGATATGGGATTTGTCCTCCTGTATGACAGGAGTTGCATCCATGGGCCCCTTGATGGAATTGGACTGAGAAATGCATGGCCATGCTTGGTTGAGTCAATATGTGATATTGGACTCACCATTCTCTGGAAGTCCGTCCTGGATCAAGAAACTTGTATTGAGCTATTACGAGGGTGACACGGTCCATGCCTCTAGTTCTTTCCGGATGTAAGGGACAAAGGGACAAAGACAACGCTGATACATCGGTCATAAAGGCTTATGAGTTATAAACTCTTATTACTTGGGGAGCAATGATGCATTGCTAGATGCCGCTCATTGTTTGTGAGGTTTTTGATTTGATACTTTCAAGATCAAGTGGGAGTCTGTTGGAGTTACCATGGTGATCTGGAAGTGGTCAAACATGTAATCTCACTGCCAACGCGATATGAGCCTGCAGGGTCGCACATAAGAGATGTGGAGAAGTTGGATGATAGACTGTGTTGGTAAAGGTTACCAATCACCGACCAGAATGGGTTATGTGCAAAGTGTTGCCTTAAAAGATCATCGGGTTGGGCAAATGTTGCCTTGATGGACTGGTAAGAATAGTCGACCGAGGATCGACGAGAATCGTCGAGAATGGGTACTATGATTCTCGCCGATCGACGAGAATCGTCGAGAATGGGTACTCTGATTCTCGCCGATCGACGTGAATCGTCGACCCACGATCGGCGTGAATCGTCGAGTGTTGTACTCTGATTCTCGCCGATCCGGGTGATTCTCGCCGATTGTGATTCTCGCCGATTGTGATTCTCGCCGACTGATTCTCTCCGATCCTAACTGATTCTCACTGATTGATTCTCACCGAATCTACTTGGTGATTCTCGCCGATTCTGGAACCCTATTTTTCTGGGTGGTCTGTGGATAGAGATATTCCTAAGTCTATTTATACCTTTGGTATAAAAGGGACACCTAGGGTTTTTCTGGATAGATGATGTCTGGCAGCTGATCGAACCGAATCCCGCGACGGAAGTGTTCCGCCGTTCGTTCGCTCCACCGATCCCGAATCCCGCCGACGGAAGGGTTCCGCCGCCGTTGTCGCTCCGTCGACCTCCTCCTCTCCGGCGATCGTCGTCAGTGTTTCTCTTCCTGGCGCGGACCTAGCAGTCCGTGGAAAAGCAAGGTGCGGTCTTTCTCCTTCCCGATAATCCGTGCGACGAATAGACCGGTGTTCTCCCGCTCGTGTGGATTTCTGCAGAGACGTGGACATTATTCCACGTAGAACTCGCCACCAGCAAGAATCGGAAACTTGGAGCATCTCCGTTGAGTTGTGACTCAACGCCACCGAGGTAATTTTTGCTTAGTTGTTTGTTAACTTCTTGATTCAACTACCATGGCCCGATCCCATTTCTTTTGGGTTTTCTTGATGTTTTATTCTTCCGCTGCGTGCACAAGTGTTGTGCCATCCTCATAGAGAAACCCAACAATAGGATGTTAACACCTTCGTGAAAATGGATAAGAAGAGTTCGGAATCGGATAGTAGTAGGACGTATGTATGCTGTATCGCCAACCGAGGGTGAGCGCTTCTATTTACGTCTTCTGTTTAATCATATTCCAGCGCCAACATCGTTTAATTATCTATATACCGTTCATGGTGTTCGTTACACAACTTTTAAAGAAGCTTCTGAGAAACGAGGTCTACACAAAGAAGACAATAGCATCAGATAATGCCTAGTAGAAGCCCGAAGTTTTAGAATGCCAGCAGCACTGTGAAGATTATTTGCAACAATTTTATTGTACTGCGAACCGACCGGGGTAAGAACCCTATGGGATGAAAACCATGCTGCGATGATCGAAGATTACGGTAGCACAAGCACTATAAATAATGAATTCTTAATAAATAGATTACTGTGCGAGTTAAACATAATCTTTGTGCAATATAACAAAAGCACAAAAGATTTCGACTTGCCAAGGTTGAGTGAGGGCATACAATACACGGTAGACCTACCAGGTATGATTGATATTGAAATATCAATTCCTATATCGACAGTGGACCAAAATTCAACATCGCTACTAAATCATGGACAACAAATAACATTCAACACTATACGCACTTGCATAAGAGATGAAAATGGAGGTATTTTCTTCGTTGACGGCCCTGGTGGAACTGGTAAAACATTCCTCTATCGAACATACTAGCAACGTTCCGTAATGAAGGGCGTATTATTATAGCAACTGCAACATCCGGAATAGCAACAAATTTACTCTCAGGCGGATGCACAACTCACTCTAGGTTGAAAATACTTATAAAACTAGATAATGTATTAAACTGCGGCATCATTAAACAATTGGATCTTCGAAAATTAATTGAACTTTCATCCTCAATCATTTGGGACGAGACATCCATGGCCAACAGGAAAACATTCGAAATTTTAGACCGTACATTGCAAGATGTATTAGAAATAAACAAGCCTTTCGGTGGGAAGGTTCTTATCATGGGAGGAGATTTCAGGCAAGTGATGCCCATTGTTGTGAATTGCACGAGATTGGAAATAATTCGCTCAAGCATCGTTGAGTCTCACTTATGGTCAGGTGTCAAATTACTTACATTAACAAAAAATATGAGGGCACGCAACGACCTACAATTTGCAGATTTCTTTCTAAGTGTCAGAAATGGGGTGGAACCAACAATAGAAGATGACATGATTCACCTTCTTGATTCAATTGTAATACCTTGGGAAGGTGAGCAATCAATTAATGACTTAATAAATTTTGTTTTTCACAGTATGAAAACTTATAATGTCAATAATACTGATGCTGAGTATATGACGATAAGAGCTCTAATCACTCCATTAAATGAAGATGTTAAACAGTGGAACGAAATATGCATGAAAATGTTCCCGGGGGATAGCACAACTTACTACTCTTTCGACTCAGTTTCGGATGATGACCATAACTAATATCTACCAGAATTTTTAAACTCTATTAGTCCAGGTAATCTAACAACACACAAGCTATCACTGAAGCATGGCTGTCCAATTTTGCTTCTCCTAAATATAGATCCCAAAATTGGATTATGCAACAACACTCGACTAATTTGTCGTAGATTTGGAAGAAATATCATTGAAGCAACTATATTGGTAGGGCATTTCAAGGGGCTCAGGGTTTTCATTCCACGCATACCGCTAAAAAGTGTAGAAGATTACAAAATGCCATTCGAACTATTAAGGAAGCAATTTTCTGTCAGATTGAGTTTCGCATTAACAATTAACAAGTCTCAGTGGAAGACAATTTGAAATGTCGGAATTTATCTTACAAATCACATCTTCAGTCATGGCCAGTTGTATGTTGAGCTATCGAGAGGGGTATCAGCCCAATCCACAAGAGTTTTGGTGAAAAAATGTGTTATTGAAGGTCCTCAGGGTTTGTTCATAAAAAATGTGTTCTTCAAGGAGATTTTTGAACGGGTTGACCCGACGGCAGCAATAAGGTATGACATCGACTACAACCACGCAACAGTTTAGTTCATTCCATTACATGCAGTGAAAAAAAATTCTACATTTTGTATGTTAAAAACGAATATTTGTTTTCAGGTTTCATATACTAAACGGTGATTAAAATCGAAAAAAAGAAGATTACTGACAAAAAACAGGGAGTGCATAATTCGACTGAAGCACTATGGAAAGACAAATAAGGGCAATGCCATGCGAAGATTAACAAATGAATGTTGAAGAAGAAGGAGGGCGAAGTGACAATTGAAATGAACATGTGTTGATGTCTTATAATTGTTTAGTTGTTGTCGTTCGATAAAAGGAGTTTACAAAAATTAAAGGGATGCTCTGAATTCCACACATTTATACATATTTGAGTTGTTTTGCTTACATTTTTGAACTTTTAAAATACATGAAATTCTCTTTTCTACGTCAAGTGTCACCTCCATGACAAATGTCGTCCCCACGACAAATGTTGCCCCACGATAACTGTCGTCCCCATGACAAATGCGGCCCCCACGACAAATGTCGCCCCCACGACAAATGTCGCCCCCACGACAAATGTCTCCCCCACGACAAATGTCACCGCCCATGACCAATGTCGACCCCCATGACCAATGTCGTCGCCCACGAGCAATGTCGCCACCGCGACAAATCTCCATTATGACAAATGTCGCCACCACGGCAAATATCACCGCCATGACCAAATGTCGTCCCCACAACAAATGTCGTACCCACGACATATATCGCACCCACTACAACTGCCCCACCCATGAAAAATGCCCCACCCATGACAAATGCCTCACCTACGACAAATGTCGCACTCACTGCACATGCCGTCCCCACGACAAATACCACACCTATGACAAATGTTGCCCCTACGACAGATACCGCACCCATGACAAATTTCTAACCCATGGCATATGTCGCATCCACGACAAATGCTTGGAGCCCGGTGTCGCTGGTCGTGTATTGTGGCGCATAGCCATCGGGCCGGATGCCCGTGCCTGTCACTTGTATATATATATTGTGATTTGTGGACTTGACTTAATTGTCTCCTTTCATGTACTTCTACTTCTTGGTGATTACTAATGTCGGTAGGATCAGCATTTTGTAGTGATGACCTCCCATATTGTTGGTGTGACCTTAAAATGGCTCAATAGGGTACAGATCATGCACATAACATAGTGCCACCCCCGCCAGCTCCGAGTCCATTCCAACAAATGGAGACGGGCAGACACTGATGGATATTCTAGAGGCCTTCAGGAATTAGCAACCTCCGACTCCTCAACAAAATCTTGGGGCAACTGGCTGAGCATATTTTGGGGGCTTCTCCTCCATCTTACCTCGGGACGGAGTCAACAGTCCATAAAGAGGAGAGTGAAAGTGAAGCTAGATCTGATATACTCTAGAGGGGGGTGAATAGAGTATATGGTGATTTTGAAACTTTTACAACTGCTGTTGTATTTTAGAGTGTGTGTGTGTGTGTGTGTGAAGCATATACAATAAACCAGAAAGCAGCAAATGACTAATCACAGCACAATCACAGAGCAAGGCCAGAAAACAAAAAGGAAAAGAAAGCAACCAGACGACACAAGAATTTTATAGTGGTTCCCCAAATCTGGGTAGTCCACTCTTCTACCACCCTGGTAGGAATCCACTGCAGGAAGGGGTTGATCAGGTGTCCTGGCACCAATGGGGTTTTGATCAGGTTCCCAAAAACCAAACCCTCAAGTCTTTTGGTGGGAGACTTGCAACCAGAATAATTTTGAAGGGAATTAAAACCCTGTACAGAGGTGGAGTGTGAGGGTGATGAGATCTTCTCTTTCTCAAATCAAATGAGAAGACTTGTGGAATGTTGTTTAGCAGCTTTGCTCCCCCTGAGATGTAGAATGGTTCAGGAAGAATACTGGAGCACTGCTTCAGGGTGATAGGTCTTCAAAGACCTAGAATTCCAGGTCCAGAGAAATTCTTCAGGAACTTCTTGCAACGGATATGACTGTATTGTTTTGAAGTTCTCCTGAGTAAAAGAAGATGAAGAAGACTCTTGATATTGATGTAATGCTCTTCTTCTTCTAGATCAATTTATCTCTGGGCCAAGAATGAATTCCTTTTCTTGTGTTGTCTAAATCACTGTCTATCTTCTTCTTGTTATTGTCTGGTGTTCTGTACTTGTTGTATATTCTTTTTGGTTTCTGTATCTCTGTCTGTTATGGAGAGCATTCGAATTTTGAATGTCGAGTAGTAATTACAGACGGCCTGGAAAGGAAGCAGCAATTAATTATTTCCCCAATTGTTTCCATGGGAAACCGGCATGAAATAATCCAGAATTAACTACGCATCCTAACGGTAGTATACTGTGAAGAACTGCCATTAATTGTCCAGGAATTAGCGCCATGGAGTGAGACGGGAATGGAAGAAGACCTAGTCTGGAATCGTCGACCGAAGAACAGAATTCGTCGAGCTGAGTCTTGAATTCGTCGAGCTAAGCTGAGTTCGTCGACCTGAGTTGGGTTCGTCGAGCCGAGCTGAGTTCGTCGAGCTGAGCTGAGTTCGTCGAGCTGAGCTGAGTTCGTCGAGCTGACAGTCTTCATTCGTTGAATAGACAATCTTCAATATCAGACAAACATTATTCGTTGAGCAGAGAACCAAATTCGTCGAGCTGAGGATAAACTTCGTCGACCTTAGAAAAGTTCTGGACTTGGACGAAATACTCTGCATCTACTGAAATGTTGTGTCGACACAAATTGGTGTCGACAGATTGATCTTGGTGTCGACACAACTCCTCTGGTGTCGATAAATTGGTCTAGGTGTCGACACAACTCCTCTGGTGTCGACAGAAGCTGGTGTCGACTGAAATCCTGGGTGTCGACACAAATCATCTGGTGTCGACACAAGCCCTAAGTGTCGACATATATTCTCTGAGCACAAAAATCATCGAGTAGAGATTAGAATTCGTCGTCCTGAGAAGCTATGAGCTTGAGGTCCAAGTTCGTCGAGTTCAGTAAATAATTCGTCGACCGAAGCAAGGAGCTGGACTTAGAGAAATTTGAATTAGTCCTGAGAATGCTTGAAATAGAATCTGGTGTTCGTCGAGCAAAGAACAAAGTTCGTCAAGCTCAGCACTGCGAATTGTCTCACGATCGTCGAGCGCACAACTTCCTTCGTCGAGCTGAGTTCGATGAACATCAACTCATTTCACTTAGTCTGAAATACTGATAGATCTGGAGTTCCTAATGGTCTTGAAGAAGGCTGGTCCATCTGAAGTTGAGATAGAGGACTGTCCTAGACTCTAAGACACAAACTTGACCCAGACTATACATGATGGGTCACATCCTGAGTCAGTGAACCTAGCCCAAATCAACTAGGGATCCAACAATCTCCCCCTATTTGGGTGAGGTCACTAACAGAAACTCCAAGCAAAGAACAAACAGAAAAACAAAGTAAAATTAAGAGATATATCTGGCAGAGAATTTACAAGACATGCAACACATATATATATACATACTGGCTTTGTTTTAATGCAAAATATAGACTGAAACAGAAGCAGAAATGAAAAGAAAACACAAAATTACTTCTCTGATTTCTTTTGTTTTGGCTTGACTTCTGCTGCTTTATCTCCTGGCTTCTTGAAAATGATTTCCCTATTGGGATCTGAAGCTTGAGCCTTGGTCATAGTCATGTCAGCTGCCCCTATGATGTTCAGTGAAGTGGCTCTGGGGACAACTGCTTCTGGGTGAAGATTCATGTACTCATCAACATTAAGTAGCTTGTTTGCTTTCCCAAATCTTTTTAGTTCATCTCTCCTGTACTGAGACATAGTAGTTAAGCCTGTTGTATCCTTGCCTTCAGCTTTAGCTTTATTGATTAGAGATAAGCCAATGATTTCTTGGAATCTTGCCATTCTGTCTGCGTTGGCTGTTTCTGGATCTTCAGGAGGAGAATAGGGCCTTTCAGCTTCATGTTCCTTAGATTCCTGGGGCTGCTGCTGTTGATGTTGATGGTGTTGACTGCCTGAAGATGGTTGCCTTGGCTGACTACTACCAGAGGATCTCCCTGTTTGTCTCTGATAAGTTTGAATAGGAGCAGATCTTTGAGAGCTTGAGCCAGATGCACCTGCTGCTGGAGGAGGAGAGGGAGGAGGATCCTTTCTGTATCTATGTACTGGGGGAGGAGAGTATCTCCTACTCCTCTTCCTCTCTTTTTGCTGGTTCTTAGATAACCACATCCATGCAGGCATCCCTTTGTAAGGAGCAACATTATGCAGAATATAATATGGAGTGTCTGCAATGGGATTAGGCTTGGGAGCAGGAGGAGGAGGAGCCTTCCTTTTCTTAGAGAGCAACTTCTTTCTCTTTTTGGCAGCCTCCTCATCTGATTCATCATCATCATCAGAATTTGAACTCTGAGGATTATCATACAAAGCATCCAGCTTCCTCAGAGTGGCATCAGGAATGATAAGAGGTTATTCAGAGGGTGAAGGTTTAACAGTAGTAGAGACAGAACTTGCAGCTGCTGCCTTGTTCTCTTCCTCAATGTCTGCCAGAATGAGCTCATCCAGATCAGGCATGGGAGAATCATCCATGATAAAATCTGGGACAGGGCAGATTTCTGGAATAGACACAGAAGTTGGAACAACAGAGGGAACAGCAAAGGATGCACAAAGTTGCCTGGCAACTGCTGGATTTGCTGGAGAGGTATACTGGACAATAGGCAAATATGGCTTAGCAAACTCTACTGAAGGAAGCTTCATATATACAGGATCAAAGATCTGAAGTATCTCAGATAAATTAACTGTGGGATTTATAAGAAAATCACCAGCAGTTGTTATTGAATCTACTGACTCATCAAAGCTACTGTCAGTCTCCATGAATTGAATAAAATCTATTACTGTATCTGTAACTGCAAGTGCATTATCAAGCACCGAATCAACTATATCTGTAGTATCTGTATCTGTATCAACAGTATTCACTTCTGTAGCTGCTGCACCAGCTTCATCATGGAGCATCTCCCCCTGCCTAGGTTCAGGAGAACCTGGAGCCAGGCCCCTGAATGAAGAGGGGGCAGCAGAGAGGGCTGAGATTTGGGCAGATAAAGAATCAATTGAATTCACCAGAGGTGTAATAGCCTCTGTGATGAGTGATTTGATAAGAGGAGTCAGAAGAGAGATGATGGTGGAAATGATGGAAGAATCCATAGGTGGAGAAAGAATAGTAGAGGAGGAAGGAAGAATATGTGGAGGGGATAAGGGAGGTAGAACAGGTTGTGGTTCAGTGGGTATGGTGTAGGATGGAATAGTGGAAAGGTGTGGTGGAAGAGGGGATGGAGGAGGTGAGGGAATATGTGTATCAGTGGGGGAAACTGGAGGTGTAGGCATATGTGTAAGATCAGGCGGTGGAGATTGATGTTGAGGTGGAGTCAATTGAGGTGCAGGAGGAGTGGGAAGAGATTTGGTAGGGGAATGACCTCTATAGAGTCAGGGTGAGGAGTGACCTTGACAGTCCTGGTGCTCTCAGAAGCATTGATGGAGGAGGATGAACCCTTGGAGGGCTTGGAGATTGTCCTCTCCCATCGGCCAAACAAGGCGCAGGTGAGGCGCTTGCTGGCATTGATGAATGTGGTCGGGGAGACCAAACATTCACTGGCCTTTTCCTGGAGGAAAATCCCCAGGATTCTGCCGTAGCAGACTTCCTTCTTGCTAGTTCTTTTCTTGATAAGGTCAAAGAAGACCATGCCCCAATCAACCTGATGCTTGTTGAGCATGGCGCACATGATCAGGAATTGATGGCGAGTGATGTAGTCGTGTGCCGAGTGCTTGCCCAACAGAATTTTCCCGACAATGTCAGCCAAAAATTGATAAGCGGCGGACAGTTGTTTCTTCAGAAGCTTATTAGGGTTGTTGCCGGATAAACCCATGACTTTCAGCATATCAGCATATTCCTCAGCGTCCATTTCCAAATTGTCTTCCCCATTGATCAGACCAAATATTTCAGAGAGTACTGCTGGGGACAGGGAAACGGCAGTGTTTCCAATAGTTCCTGTCAGATTGCCATCTTCAGAAATTATGGCAGTATACACCCATTCTCTTATCTCGGTTGAGTGTAGCTTGATGTTGCGTGTCATGAAGTCCTTGAGATGCAGTTCTTCAAGTAATTCAAGGATATATAGAAAAATTGGATCTGAATGCTGGAAGGACTCAAAGTCCATGGAGAATGCTGCATCAAACTTCATCGCTGCAAGTGCTCCTAGAGGAATTGCCATTGATGACCTGCAAAGAAAATTACAGAGAAAACGGCGATCAAGAGCAAAGGAACTGAAAGCGCGGGATGGAGGTCGAAGAAAACTTAGATATAAGATTTTCAGAATATGAATCGACAAGCTCCGTTCCATGAAAAGAAGACAAATCTTCGAACTGAGATCGACGAAATAAGTTATAGGAGAGTAGTTCGTCGAACCCATTCAGAAGAATTGAAAACAGTTCGTCGAACTCCGTTTGACGAAATGGTTTCTGAAGCAAGGTTCGTCGATCTCCGTTCAACGAAACTTGTTTCCACACAGAGAATTCATCGATCTCCGTTCGACGAGAATCTCTCAAACTTTCCTTAACTCGTCGAACTCCGTTCGACGAACTCTGGAAAATTCGTCGAATGCAGATATAAATTAATTTAACTCTTCTCCATCAATCATTCCCAGTTGATTTATAAAGGACAGATGGGTTTTCTCATCCAAGGGTTTGGTGAAGATATCTGCTCTCTGTAGATCGGTAGGAATGTGGATCAAGTTAATTTTCTTTTTGTCCACATTTTCTCTAATGAAATGATGTCTTATTTCAATATGTTTAGCCCTAGAATGATGAACTGGATTCTGAGCTATAGCAATAGCACTTGTATTATCACAAAATAAGGTTGAATTATTTAAGTTGATACCATAATCAAGGAGTTGGTTTTGTATCCATAGCATCTGTGAACAGCAGGTACCAGCATCCATGTACTCTGCCTCTGTAGTTGATGTAGACACAGATGTCTGCTTTTTGTAAAACCAAGAGACAAGTCTCATACCCAGGAACTGGCAAGTTCCAGAGGTACTTTTCCTGTCCACTCTACATCCAGCATAGTCAGCATCTGAGTATCCAGTTAACTCAAATTCTGACTCTGCAGGATACCAGAGTCCTAAACTAGGACAACTCTTTATATATCTCAAAATCCTTTTTAGAAAAATAAGATGAGATTCTTTAGGATTCACTTGGAATCTAGCACAAAGGCATGTGGCAAACATTATGTCAGGCCTGCTAGCTGTTAAGTATAATTGGGATCCAACAATTGCCCTATACTGTTTCTGATCTACAGGTTTCCTTGCTGCATCAGAATCCACAATAGCATTTGTAGCCATAGGTGTTTTCATTCCTGAGGCATCACCCATCCCAAACTTTTTAATAAGCTCTTTAGCATACTTAGATTGGGAGAGGAAGATGCCATCAGCGAGCTGCTTCACTTGGAGACCAAGGAAGTAGGAAAGCTCACCCATGCTACTCATCTCAAATTTGGAATGCATGAGGTCAGCAAACCTCTTGCACAATTTGGGATCAGTAGACCCAAAAATAATGTCATCCACATATATTTGTACCAATAAGATTTGGTCCTTATGATGTCAAGTGAAAGGGGTTTTATCTAAGGTTCCTCTTGTAAATTTATGCTCTAAAAGAAAGCTAGCTAGGGTCTCATACCAAGCTCTTGGAGCTTGCTTTAAACCATAGAGAGCTTTATGCAACTTGTAAACATAAGAGGGTTGAGTTAGAGAGATAAAACCTGGAGGTTGTTCTACATAAACCTCTTCTTGAAGTACACCATTCAGAAAGGCACTCTTGACATCCATCTGGAATACCTTGAACTTTTTATATGCTGCACAGGCTAGAAATATTCTAATGGCCTCCAACCTTACAACAGGGGCAAAGGTTTGGTCATAGTCTATTCCTTCTTCTTGCCTATATCCTTGGGCAACTAGTCTAGCCTTGTTCCTTACTATGTTCCCTTGTGCATCTAATTTGTTCCTATAGACCCATTTGGTTCCAATGACTGGGTAGTTAAGGGGTCTTGGAACCAAATCCCAAACTCTACATCTCTCAAATTGATTTAGTTCCTATTGCATTGCAAGAATCCAGTGGGGACCTTGCTCAGCTTCATGGATGGTGAGAGGTTCAATTTGGGAGAGAAAACAGGCATGCATCAAGTCTTGATTGAGCTGATGTCTTGTCTGTACACCAACTGAAATGTCCCCAATCACTTGAGATCTGGGGTGATCTCTAAGTGTGACAAGGTCAGTTGGTGGAGTTGGTTGAGCAACAGCTTCTGCAAATAATTCCTCTTGAGGAATGGTACTGGCTGTTGATGGAAGTTCAGTTACTTCCTCTTGGATTTCTTCTTCACTATCTTCAGCAGCCTGTGGAGTGGGATGAGTTGGAACCTCTTGGGTAAGGTTTAGTCCATCCATAGACTCACATATTGGTGAAACCTGCAAAGGACTATTAGTAGAAATGCCTTTCTCCTTATAAGACATGTTAGCTTCATCAAAAGACACATGGACAGATTCTTCAATTTTAAGGGATGATTTGTTGAAAACCCTATAGGTCGTGCTTACTTGGGAATATCCTAAAAAAATTCCTTCTTCAGCCTTAGCCTCAAATTTTCTGATGTATCTTTTGTTATTAGTGTGGATGTAACATATGCAACCAAAAACTTTAAAGTAAGTGATTTTAGGTTTCTTTTCTTTAAGTAATTCATAGGGGGTCTTGTGTTTTAGTTTATGTATAAGACATCTGTTCAGAACATAGTTAGCTGTGTTTACAGCTTCTTCCCAAAAGGATAGAGGCATGTAGGCATCTGCTAATAATGTACCTGCAGCTTCAATGAGTGTCCTATTTTTCCTTTCAGCTACCCCATTTTGTTGGGGAGTTCTAGGAGCTGAGAAGCACTACCTAATACCTTCCTTCTCACAGAACTCATGCATAAGGAGAGACTCAAACTCTGTGCCATGATCACTTCTGATCAATGCAACATGAGTAGAGAACTCAATCTGTATGGTCCTGAGAAAATCTGTAAGAACTTTGAATGTATCTGACTTAGCTCTTAGGAAGGCTACCGAACTGAATCTGGAGAAATCATCAACAATAACTAAGGTGTAATACTTCCCTCCTAGGCTTTGTACTGCAATGTGTCCAAAGAGATCCACATGAAGCAGATACAATATCCTAGGTGAATCACTTTTATTAATGGATTTGAAGCTAGTTTTAGTTTGCTGGCCTAGTTGACAAGCCCTGCATAGGCTTTCCTTCTTGTAGGGGCCAGAAGGTAAACCTATAACAAGGTTGTCTTTAGATAACCTAGATATGTTCTTAAGGTTTACATGTCCTAGCCTTTTGGTTACTAGTGATATTAAGTAAACAAATATCAGTTGTGGCAGAAATGAAATCTACTAAATATATGTTTCCTTATCTAAGTCCAATTAAAACAGTTTGGTTTTTATCATTTATAATAGAATAAGAGGTAGAGTTGAAATGTACCTGATAACCTTCATCACATAATTGACTTATGGATATAAGGTTATGTTTAAGTCCTCTTACATATGTTACCTTTTTGAAGGTTACTGCTCCAATGCTTATTCTTCCATACCATTCTGACTGACCACTCTTTGAGTCTCCAAATATCACCTTTGGTCATAGCTTGGACTTATAGTTGTAGAGATTTGCTTTGCTGCCAGTCATGTGCTTGGAGCAGCCACTGTCCAGGTACCATGTCTGCCTTAGCCTTGGACAGTTCTTCACTTGTACCTGCATCAAAAAATAAAGCTCAATTGTTCTTGACCCAGGTTACCTTGGGTCCTTGGTTTGGTTGAAAAGTAAAACTAGAGATGACTGATAGTGCAGGTTGAGACTTATACCCTAGAGGGTGATATCTCCTAGGTGGAATTATCCAATCAGCTACTGGATTAAATGTCTTGTTAGATGTTTTAACATTTCTATAGGAGAAATTATTTATATTTGGTCGTTCTGGGATCGACGAATTATTGTAAGTTCGTCGACCAGAGTTCGACGAATGGGGATGAGATCGTCAACCTCCACTCAGAGAATGACCATGGTCATTTTCTGCGTCCCACGTTCTTCGACCTCTGCTCGACGAACCGTACACAGTTCGTCGATCGCAGTAGGATGAATAATTATTTCTGAAGTTTGCGTTCAGCGTTCGTCGATCGGGGTTCGACGATCTTGCAGGATTTCGTCGATCTAAGTTCGACGAATTCTGCTGAACTTGGTTTTTAACAGCTTTCTTCTGTTTTTTGTTGCTATTGTCTAGGGGATTTGACTTGTTTTTTGATCTGGATTTTTCAGTTAGTTTCTCTTTACCTTTAGCAGTGATGAACTTTATGGGAGTGGAAAGTATATTCTTCTTTATTATGGGGGGTAAACCTGATGAAGCACCCAAGCCCAGCCTGCCATTTAATCTGGCATTTACTGTGCTTGTGATATCCATCAGATTGAGGCTTCTCCCATTGAGAGATTGCTCAAGTTGTTTTGCCTCATATAATTCAGATTTTAACTTGATTATCTGTTCATTAGCTAGAGTCAATTGGTCAGTTAGTTTTCTATTTTCTGTGCTGATAGATTCAAGATTTTCTAGTCTAGTCCTCAGGGTTTTTATCTCTTTCTCTGAGTTTATTAAATCCATGCACATCGTTTTAAATTCTACTTTAAACAAGTCAGAGTTGAAATCAAAACTAGAAATCACCTGATCAGCCTCTGAGTCTGAGGCACCTTCATCTTCAGAATCCTCTTCTAATCCACAGTTGCTTCTGGAGGCATCTATTGCCATTAGGCACACCTCCTTGGATCTGGCTTCTTCCTCTTCTTCACTGGAGCTGGAGGAGGATGTTTCCTCTTCTGTGTCACTCCAGGACTTAGCAACAAATCCTTTGTCCTTCCTTTTATACTTGTTGGAGGAGGGTCTGCTGCTTTGTTTTCTTCTGGAATCCTTGTCCCTTCCCTTGTCCTTTTTTGATTCTCTGGGCATTCTGAAATATAGTGCCCTGGCTTTCTGCATCAAAAACACACAACCTCCTTAGTTGGTGTCTTGTCATATTTGGGTTTATCATCCTGCTTGGATGATTTTCTTCTAAAGTCCTTTCTTGCCATTTTGTAGAATCTTTTGGCAAAGAGGCTCATTAACTCTTCATTGGAGGTAGATGTTTCACTGTCTTCAAAAGCTTTGAGGGCCAAGCTGTGCTCCTTCCTAACTGGGGTAGTTGCCTTCTGTTCTGCTGCCTCTCTTGATTTGACAAGCTGCTCATATGACTTCAGCTTTCCTAGCAGAGATTCTGTTGAGATCTCATTGAGGCTTCTGGCTTCTTTGATTGGCCAGATTCTGGAGTCCCATGAACTGGGGAAACACATCAATATCTTGTCATTCACCTCAGTTAAGGTGATGTCCTTGTCAAGAGTCTTGAGTTCACTAATGATTGAACTTAATCTATTGTACATCTCAGCCACTGATTCTGTCTCATCCTTTTTGAAATTCTCATAGAGATGAATGAGAATGGATCTCCTATCCTTTCTTTCATCAGCTGAGTCTGCTACCATTTGATTGAGAGAGTCCCAAATGGCCTTAGCTGAGGTGCACTCAGCCACCTTCTGAAATATGTCATCTGACATTGTTTGGGCCAGAATATTCATAGCCTTTGCATCAGCCATCTTGGCTTTCTTGTAGGCTTCAGTATTGTCTGGAGGTGGTACTGCACTCAGATTAGTTGATGTGCTGGCAAAAGTTGTATGAGCTGGAGGAACACCTGTTGAAATGACAGAAAAAATATCCTCATCAATGGAGTTCATATATAATCTAATTCTTGCCTTCTAGATGGCAAACTTGTTAAGATTGCACACTGGAGGTCTGATGCTTGTATACTCCTTGTTTTGGGCCATGTCTGTGAGAACAAAATCTAATAACAGAATAAAAACAACGAGATCTAACTAAGGGATCTTTGGGTTCAGGTGTTAGCCTGTACAACCAATCAGGTATGGTATGTTTAACCAACCTGCCTCTGATACCAATTGAAAGTGAAGCTAGATCTGATATACTCTAGAGGGGGGGGGGGGTGAATAGAGTATATGGTGATTTTGAAACTTTTACAACTGCTGTTGTATTTTAGATGTATGTGTGTGTGTGCAGCATATACAATAAACCAGAAAGCAGCAAATGACTAATCACAGCACAATCACAGAGCAAGGCCAAAAAATAAAAAGGAAAAGAAAGCAACCAGACGACACAAGAATTTTATAATGGTTCCCCAAATCTGGGTAGTCCACTCTTCTACCACCATGGTAGGAATCCACTACAGGAAGGGGTTGATCAAGTGTCCTGGCACCAATGGGGTTTTGATCAGGTTCCCAAAAACCAAACCCTCAAGTCTTTTGGTGGGAGACTTGCAACCAGAATAATTTTGAAGGGAATTAAAACCCTGTACAGAGGTGGAGTGTGAGGGTGATGAGATCTTCTCTTTCTCAAATCAAATGAGAAGACTTGTGGAATGTTGTTTAGCAGCTTTGCTCCCCCTGAGATGTAGAATGGTTCAGGAAGAATACTGGAGCACTGCTTCAGGGTGATAGGTCGTCAAAGACCTAGAATTCCAGGTCCAGAGAAATTCATCAGGAACTTCTTGCAACTGATATGACTGTATTGTTTTGAAGTTCTCCTGAGTAAAAGCAGATGAAGAAGACTCTTGATATTGATGTAATGTTCTTCTTCTTCTTCAAGATCAATTTCTCTCTGGGCCAAGAATGAATTCCTTTTCTTGTGTTGTCTGAATCACTGTCTATCTTCTTCTTGTTGTTGTCTGGTGTTCTGTACTTGTTGTATATTCTTTTTGGTTTCTGTATCTCTGTCTGTTATGGAGAGCATTCGAATTTTGAATGTAGAGTAGTAATTACAGACGGCCTCGAAAGGAAGCAGCAATTAATTATTTTCCCAACTGTTTCCATGGGAAAACGGCATGAAATAATCCAGAATTAACTGCGCATCCTAACGGTAGTATACTGTGAAGAACTGCCATTAATTGTCCAGGAATCAACACCATGGAATGAGACGGGAACTGAAGAAGACGTAGTCTGGAGTCGTCGACCGACGAACAGAATTCGTCGAGCTGAGTCTTGAATTCGTCGAGCTAAGCTGAGTTCGTCGACCTGAGCTGGGTTCGTCGAGCTGAGCTGAGTTCGTCGAGCTGAGCTGAGTTCGTCGAGCTGAGCTGAGTTCGTCGAGCTGACAGTCTTCATTCGTTGAATAGACAATCTTCAATATCAGAAAAACATTATTCATTGAGCAGAGAACCAAATTCATCGAGCTGAGGATAAACTTCATCGACCTTAGAAAAGTTCTGGACTTGGATGAAATACTCTGCATCTACTGAAATGTTGTGTCGACACAAATTGGTGTCGACAGATTGATCTTGGTGTCGACACAACTCCTCTGGTGTCGACAAATTGGTCTAGGTGTCGACACAACTCCTCTGGTGTCGATAGAAGCTGGTGTCGACTGAAATCCTGGGTGTCGACACAAATCGTCTGGTGTCGACACAAGCCCTAAGTGTCGACACAGATTCTCTGAGCACAAAAATCGTCGAGTAGAGATTAGAATTCATCGTCCTGAGAAGCTATGAGCTTGAGGTCCAAGTTCGTCGAGCTCAGTAAATAATTCGTCGACCGAAGCAAGGAGCTGGACTTAAGGAAATTTGAAGTAGTCCTGAGAATGCTTGAAATAGAATCTGGTGTTCGTCGAGCAAAGAACAAAGTTCGTCGAGCTCAGCACTGCGAATTGTCTCACGATCGTCGAGCGCACAACTTCCTTCGTCGAGCTGAGTTCGACGAACATCGAACTCATTTCACTTAGTCTGAAAAACTGATAGATCTGGAGTTCCTGATGGTCTTGAAGAAGGCTGGTCCATCTGAAGTTGAGTTAGTGGACTGTCCTAGAATCTAAGACACAAACTTGACCCAGACTATACATGATGGGTCACATCCTAAGTCAGTGAACCTAGCCCAAATCAACTAGGGATCCAACAGAGAGTCTGGACATTATTTACGAGATGCTGGTTGGGATTTGATGCCCGATGGAGGACGGAGTAGCTTTGGTAGTTTCCTTCTTGGATTCAAATGTGAAGAGATGGTGGAAGTCACTGTTAGACACCACCTTTACTGGAGCAGATTGCACGGACATTTCCTGGGAGGAATTCAGAGAAGCTCTATTGGAAAATTTTGTACCACAGGCGGAGAGGGATGAGTTGGAGGACAGGTTCCTGTAGTTGAGGCGTGGTAGTAGGACTATGTTGGAGTACTACCGGGAGTTCACAGATCTAGCCCGCTTTGCGGACTCATATCAGTTGGACGATGCAGGCTATGCGAAGAGGTTCTGCAAGGGCCTTCACGATAACATGAGGCAGGCCCTCCTCTTCATTTCTGAAGGGATCTTGGCCAGGATCTTAGAGATATCCAAGAAGCTCGAGGCGGACCAGCTTACAGTTTGGGGCCGAAAGAGACCGACTAATGACTCAGTGATTGGTAGCAAGAGAGATCAGACCCGAGGTCATGTCATAGGGAAAAGGAGGAATGGGGATCAACTACACCAGGAGGATAGGCAGAAGCAGAGGAACCAAGTGGTGTTAGCTCCTCAGCCCTTGCAAATGCGGGAGATGCTGAGGGCAGTGGAGGAGGCACCAACATGCTTCTAGTGCAACTAGCCGGGGCACTTTCAGAGGAACTGACACATGAGAGAAGTACACCCACAAGCCCATTAGGATGCTCCACCTGCATGGAAGTTTGGTGGTTGAGGACACGACCAAGGACGTGTATTTCAAGGTGTTGACTACAGACAGGATAGAGGGCAGGTATATGCCTTGGATCTCGCTCAGCCCTAGAAACAAAGCTGGTGATAGCAGGTACGTCAGTGATTTAAAGTTTCTTTCTTTTCTAGAAGAAAGATTACATGGATATAGAACAGTAGAGTTAGGGAAGAATCTGAAACTAGATATCTAAGAGGAAAAAACTTAACTAACTCAGGGATAGTGATGGTGTATTTCAAGCCTGCCCACACCCTATTCGACACAGGAGCATCACATAATTTTATCTCGGAGGAGTTTATCAGAGACCTGGAACAAATCGAGAGTTTTGAGGGAGTCATTAGGAGGGTATGTCTCCCCAAAGGGAAGGAGATCAAGTCTATGATAAAGTACATTTTGGGAGTGACAATTGATGGTGTAACCTTTGAGGCCCCGACAACAATCCTGAGGATGCCAGATTTTGATCTCATCCTCGGCATGACATGGCTGACCTGAAACCATGCGCATATTGATTGTTCAGCAAAACGTGTCGTGTTGAGATACGGTGACACTTACCCGACCTTCAAATGTATTGTCCCAGCTTCTCGCCTTCTATTCTCTTCTATTCAGGTCGTCAATGCCCATCTGCAGGAGACGAGGTCTACCATGTGCTATTTTAGATGGCCGAGGCCAAGGATTCCATTGCAAGAATCCCGCTAGTGAGGGACTTTGCTAACTTATTTCTGAAGAAGCTGTCAGGATTGCCGCCGCATTAAGAGAAGGATTTCCAGATACAGCTCATGCCGGTGGCTAAGTCGGTATCCAGAGCTCCTTATCAAATGGCCCTGAAGGAGTTGGTGGAGTTTCGAAGCCAGCTACAGGAGCTAGTGGAAGTCGGATTTGTCCGGCCAAGCTCTTATCCATGGGGAGCTCTTGTGTTGTTCGTGAAGAACATGGATGGGACACTCCGACTGTGCATATACTACAGGGTACTGAATAGGCTGATGGTCCGTAACACATATCCTCTGCCGAGGATTGATGAGCTATTTGACTAGTTGGAGGGAGATCACTGGTTTTTGATGCGGGATCTGAGGTCAGGTGATGAACTGTAAATATGCGTATTTTTATGCACATTAATTTAATCATTTTCATTTATTTTCATCGTTTTACTTATTTTTGTTCAATAAAATGTTCCTATTCTTGTAAATTTTCTCCTAACTTGTTTTATTTGATTTTTCAGAAAAATTTCAAAATCTGCCAAAATTTGGGAAGTACACGCCCGTGACACATGGGTCACGCCCGTGACCGAGCCGTGACTGTGCATTTCCCGTGAAATCGGAAAATTTCTGAAGAAAAGGCTTGACACGCCTGGCGACACGCCCGTGTCACCCGACACGGGGCGTGACCCAAGCCCGTGTCCTCTCCTCTCGACGAATTCCGCTCGACCATCGTCGAGTGTCGACACCAACTGTCACGCCCAGTGTCACGCCCGTGACCAAGGGCGTGACCCAATTTCAGCTCAACGATTTCGACTCGACACTTTCCGCTCGACATTCGTCGAGTGTCGACCCCAACTGTCACGCCCATAGTCACGCCCGTGACATGGGGCGTGACCTTTCCAGCTGGCCCGACAAGATGCTGCCGAAGACATTTGACGCAACCCGCGCCCGGTTCTACCTCCCTGTCACGCCCATAGTCACGCCCGTGACCTAGGGCGTGACTGCTGCGAACTCAGCCCGAAGTCAACTTTGCTGTCCAATCGCCAGCCGCCTTCATGAATAGTACTGTCACGCCCCCCCCCTACACGCCCGTGACCGAGGGCGTGTACTTAGAAATTTTTTCCTATAAATAGCCCAGTTCTGTAAGGTCCAAGGGTTCAGATTTTTGGGCCAAGTTAGTGTCTTTTTGTGGGCTTAATCCGTGGATTCTAGTGCTATGTAAGGAGATTTCTCCCTTCTTATTTCATGTTTTGTTTTGCTTTACCTTTTAGCTTTGTAATAGTTTGAAAATTTTAATAAAAATGTTAGATTTTCTCTCTTTATTAGCATGAAAAATTCATTTGGATGGCTCACCTCTTTCCTTTTTATCCTTGGTTTTATCTTTGTTCTTCACTTGTTCTTCATTTATGAAAGGTGTGTGTGTGTATGAGTGTAATGTATTCACTTTCCATGTCTTTTTTTTCCCTTAAACTTGTCTTCATGCTTAGGATTTTGATTTCATCCTTATGATTTTATAAAAGAGATTTTAAAAAAAGTGATTTTGTTCCTTTTTTTTACTTAGTTTTCTTTTAGGATTGTAAAACCCCTTTTGTTCTTTTCAACTTCTTTTTCACTTTTTTATCACTTTCATAACATCATAAGAATGAAAATTTTGGTATTTTGATTTTCCAAAAACTTTGATTTTTAATTTGCTTTGAAAAACTTTTATCTTCTAAAAATTGAAATTTCTTCTTTTTATTTGTTTTTGGCAAAACCTAAGCATGAAAAAGTATAAGTTTTAATTTTTAGGTAACTTTGATTTTTCATGAAAAGTGTGTGTGAGTGTAGGTGTATTAACTTTTATGCTTTGATTTAAATTGTGTAGAGTGTGTGAGTGTAGGTGTATAATTTTCATGCTTTGTTTTAATGCTTTCTTTTAATGCTTTGTTCAATTATGTAGAGTGTGTGAGTGTAGGTGTATAATTTTATTGCTTTCTTGAATTTCATATGGAGTGTGTGTGTTCGTGTGCATTTATTTCCGCCTACTCGTTAAGAGTTAAATGGCGCATCGTTTTCATTTTCAGTCCTACTCGTTTGAGTAGGACTTGTAATTTTTCTTTCTTTATTTTTCCGCCTACTCACTTGAGTTTAAATGGCCGGACTTTATTTCCCGCCTACTCGTTTGAGTAGGATTTGTAATTTTTCTTTCTTTATTTTTTCCGCCTACTCACTTGAGTTAAATGGCCGGACTTTTTAGCCCTGTAATCGCATTTATTTTCTCCTACTCATTTGAGTAGGACTCGCTTTCATTTCAGTCCTACTCGTTTGAGTAGGACTTGCAATTTTCAGCCTTTATTTACCGCCCCCACTCGTTTGAGTGGGACTCGCAAATTTGAATTATGCAAAATTTCTTTTTATGTGTAACTTAGTTCCTTTTTAATTTATAATTTGGAGTGTGCGTGAGTTCTTGTTCTAGCTAATTTTTTCAGTTTTCTAAATGTTGTTATTTTTCTTGTGTCCCCTTCTTATAAACGTTTAGTGTTTAATTTCGAACTCGCGCCTCACTAAATTATAAGCCGTCCCCATACCGATGTGTGGCTAATCGCTATTAGCCTCGGCATCGAAGAGCTTTGGGACATTTAAAATGATTTATAATAATTGAAGCTCTTTATTTTCATTTTAATTTAAGCACTTAGGGTTTGCCCCAGGTTTACGACGCGTAGGACCACATAATCGATGTGTGGGCTCTATTTCCGTAGTCCATATGCTAGCTAGCCGAGAGGCCGTGCATATGGACCGATCACCCCTGGGTAAATAGAGTTGCGTGCATACCCTCGAGAGAGGACTAGCGTAATTCTACCGGATTGGGTCCCCCACCCAATAGCGGGGTTCTTAGCGTAAAGCGGGCGTTAAGAGGAATCCTTCGTCGGACTAACGTTCGGTCGAATAGTCTTAACGTTTAGGTGAGCGATATCCCTATAGCTAGGTGAGCTCACATTTGTGGAACCTCCACGGCCAAGTTGCCTTATTATTAATTTGAAAACCAAGTCTTTTTATTATTAAAAATTGTTTTAGTCTTAATCCGATTCGATGCCGAGCGTTAACCCTTCATCGAATATTTTCTAAATCGTTTTTTTCGCTCCTTTGCTTTTTCGCCTTTTATTAAGTAAAAAAATCCACCTTATTTTCAGTAAAATAATAGTCCTCCCGGAGGAGTAAGAATAGTCAACGCGACCCCGAGAACAATACGACCTCGGTATTCCCCCGAATATCGAGTACTACTTGCGATAGGTGCACTTGCCTACCCGAGCAAGCCCGCGGCGATCGACTCACCGAACCAACCACAGTAAGAGTCTGTTCGCGGGCACATCAAGTTTTTGGCGCCGTTGCCGGGGAATCTCTTTTCGAGTTGCTATTTCGAATTCCGGAGTCTATTAATTTTACTTATTTTCTATAAAACAAAAAAAAAACTAAAAACTTTATTTTAAAAACAAAAAAAAAAGTTTATTTTTGTTTTATTTTTGTTTGGGTGTATGACCCGAGGACAACCCTCAGAGTCTGAAGATTTAGACTTCGACCCTGAGATCGAACGCTCTCTTGCGCGTATCCGATCTCATCGCCGAAATCCTTCTTTAGATCCCGAGGAATCTATCGGAGAACCCACTGTTGTAGTTATGGCCGCCCCTAACCTTCCCCCGGCGGCCGAGCGTACTATGTCTTATTACGCCCGGCCTAACCTGGATGATTCTGGGTCGAGTATTGTTCGCCCTGCGGTGGCCAATAATAATTTTGAAATAAAATCAAGTGTCATTCAAATGGTCCAAAACGCCGTGCAGTTCGATGGACTGCCGGATGAGGACCCGAATGTCCACTTGTCCAATTTCTTGGAGATATGCGACACCTTCAAGATCAATGGCGTCACTGATGACGCCATTCGTTTGCGCTTATTTCCTTTTTCCCTTAAGTCCAAAGCCAAGGCGTGGTTGAATGCCCTCCCGCGAGGATGTATCACCACGTGGGCTGAGTTGACGGAACGGTTCCTAACGAAGTACTTTCCGCCCGCCAAAACTGCAAAGTTGCGGGCGGACATTTCTTCGTTTGTGCAGAACGATCCTGAGTCTCTATACGAGACTTGGGAACGATTTAAGGAATTCCTCCGCCGTTGCCCGCACCACGCGCTGCCAACGTGGTTGCAAGTTCAAATTTTTTATAATGGGCTGAATTTTCAGACGCGTCAAATGATTGACGCGGCTGCCGGGGGAACGCTTAACAACAAAACCCCCGAGGCCGCCCAGGCTTTATTCGAAGAGATGGCTATGAACGCCTATCAATGGAACGTCCCGCGGGGACGGCCAAAGCCGGCGGCTGGTCTTTTTGAAGTGGATGCCACTGCTCTCTTGACCCTTCAAGTTGAAAGGTTAACAAAGCAGGTGGCGGAGATGTCTGCTGCCTCCTCCACTCCGCCTTGTTTTATTCCCCCTAACGTCTGCGTAGCTGAAGAGTTCGTGGACTTCATGGGAAATTCGGGTCGTCCTCCCTTCAACCCCAACAACAACCCTTATAGTAATAACTATAATCCGGGTTGGAGGAATCACCCCAACTTCTCGTGGAGCAACCCGAATAATGCTCAGCGTCCCCCTATTTCTTATGCGCCCGAATTTCTTCCTCCCCCTCCTCTTCCGAAACCCTCCCCGATGGAGGAAAATTTTTCGAAGTATATTGCGTCCAACGAGTCAAATATCCGGAACATCACCGGATCGCTAAAAACACTCGAACAACAGGTTGGACAGCTGGCGAGGATGATGTCCGAGCGCGCGCTCGGGGCACTGCCGGGAAACACGGAGCCCAATCCGCGGGAAAACGCCAACGCTATAACCCTCCGTAGCGGAAAGGAGGTGGTCGATCCAAAACGGACCGACCCTCAGGTACATATTTCACCTCCGACCCCTCTTCCCCTTTCTTCGCTCACGCCGCCTTTACCTATTATAAAAGAAAAAATTATTTTAAACAAGGCTCTCCCGTATCCGCATAAGTTAGAAAACGAGCGTAAGGACGCGCAATATGAAAAATTTATTTTATTATTAAAACAAATTCACATTAATGTTCCTTTTTGCGAGGCTATCTCGCAAATGCCCAAATATGCGAAATTTTTAAAAGAACTACTTTCTAATAAACGCAAATTAGAGGATATTTCGCATGTATCTCTCAACGCTGTCTGCTCGGCGGCCCTTACTAATAAATTGCCCGCAAAAAAAACGACCCGGGACGGTTTTCCATCCCGTGCCTTTTTGGCGATATATTAGTAAAGTACGCCTTAGCTGATTTAGGGGCTAGCATTAATCTGATGCCGTTCTCGCTCTTTTCGCGTTTAGGTTTGGGTACTCCTAGTCCTACGAATATGCGCATCCAATTAGCGGATCGCTCGGTTAAGTTCCCTATCGGGGTAGTGGAGGACGTCCTTGTCCGAGTCGACAAGTTTACCTTCCCGGTAGACTTCGTCATCTTAGATATCGAGGAGGACGCCGAGGTACCAATAATACTCGGTCGCCCTTTTCTCGCCACCTCCCGCGCACTAATAGATGTTAGTAATGGTAGCCTTCTCCTCCGAGTAGGCGATGACCAAGTTACTTTCTCTATTAATCCCTCGATGGACAATTTGTCATCGAGCGACGATTTCTGCTATTCTTTAGATACTTTTTTCGGAGATCGTTCTTCTCCCATTTTCGAGTCCGTATTTTTAAATGACGATATTTATGCGCTCGAAAATTTTAACTGCGATGAGGATACATCTATAGACTTGCCTTTCGAACCAATTGGTAAGAAAGACATAGGCATTAAAACCTCCCTAGAAGAACCGCCCATCCTAGACCTCAAACCCTTACCCGCCTCGCTCAAGTACGCTTTTTTGGGAAAAGGTGATACGCTCCCCGTTATCATTTCTTCGGACTTGAGTGATTCGGAGACTTCCGATTTATTGGAAGTTTTATTTAAACATCGCCACGCAATTGCGTGGCAAATCTCTGACCTAAAGGGGATTAGCCCCTCCTTTTGCACCCATAAGATTTTCTTAAACGATAATTGCCGCAAAACGATTCAGCCGCAACGTCGTCTTAACCCAAACATGAAAGACGTCGTTAAAGCCGAAATCATTAAGTTATTAGATGCGGGGATTATCTACCCTATTTCGGACAGTGCATGGGTTAGTCCCGTGCATGTCGTGCCCAAGAAGGGCGGTCTTACCGTAGTGGCGAATGAGCATAACGAGCTTGTCCCAACTCGTACTGTTACGGGTTGGCGAGTGTGCATCGACTATAGGAAACTTAACGACGCCACCCGCAAGGACCATTTCCCTCTGCCATTTCTAGACCAGATTTTAGAGCGTTTATCCGGTCATCCGTATTATTGTTTTCTTGATGGTTTATCGGGGTTTTTCCAAATCCCCATTTCCCCCGATGATCAAGAGAAAACAACTTTTACTTGCCCGTTTGGCACCTTCGCCTATCGAAGAATGCCATTTGAACTCTGCAACGCGCCAGCTACATTCCAAAGATGTATGCTAGCGATCTTTGGCGAGCTAGTAGAAGACATTATGGAAGTCTTTATGGATGACTTTTCTGTTTTCGGACGCTCTTTTCCCGATTGCCTTCAAAATTTAGATCGTGTCCTTCAACGGTGCGAGGACACAAGCCTTGTTTTAAATTGGGAAAAATGCAACTTTATGGTTCGAGGAGGTTTGGTCCTCGGCCATATGATTTCGTCTAAGGGGATAGAGGTGGATAAGGCCAAGATAGAAATTATAGAAAAACTTCCGCATCCAACCAACGTAAAATCTATTAGGAGTTTCTTAGGCCATGCGGGCTTTTATCGACGCTTTATTCAAGATTTTTCAAAAATAACAAAGCCGCTAACTCACCTCTTGGAAAAGGAATCACGCTTCATCTTTAGTAGCGAATGCGAGTCCGCCTTTAATTTGATAAAACAAAAACTTATCTCTTCACCAATATTAGTGGCCCCTAATTGGTCCCTTCCGTTCGAAATAATGTGCGACGCTAGTGATATTGCCTTAGGTGCCGTTCTTGGCCAACGCGTAGAAAAACATTTTCATCCTATTTATTATGCTAGCAAGACGCTCACTTTCGCACAAGTAAATTACACGACAACGGAAAAGGAACTCTTAGCCGTCGTTTTCGCTTTCGATAAGTTTCGCTCGTATATAACGCTATCTAAAGTTATCGTTTTTACCGATCACTCCGCGCTTAAATATTTATTAGCTAAAAATGATGCGAAGCCCCGCCTTCTTCGATGGATTCTCCTCCTACAAGAGTTTGATTTGGAGATCCGAGATAAGCGGGGAGCGGAAAATCTAGCGGCGGACCACCTCTCCCGTTTAGAAAATCCGGGTGCGGAAGCGCTCGTCGAATCTGAAATAAATGACAGATTCCCCGAGGAACGCCTTCTTGCCATTAATAAATCTTCGTCATCTTCGCCTTGGTTCGCAGATTTTGCAAATTTCTTAGTAGCGCGGGTCCTTCCAAAAGAGTTTTCCAGTCATCAAAAGAAGAAATTCTTTTCTGACTTGAAAAATTTCTTTTGGGAGGACCCATTTCTTTTTCGTATCTGCGCGGACCAAGCGGTCCGAAGATGCGTTGCGGGTGTGGAGTGCTTGCAAATTCTTAAGCACTGCCACGAGGGTCCAGCCGGTGGGCATTATCAAGCCAACCGGACCGCTCGGAAGGCGCTAGAGGCGGGCTACTTTTGGCCCACTCTCTTCAAAGACGCGCATAATTTTGTGCGCGCATGCGATAGCTGTCAGCGGTCGGGTAACATCTCTCGTCGCGACGAGATGCCCCAAAACATGTTTTTAGAATGCGAAGTCTTCGATTTGTGGGGCATAGATTTTGTTGGCCCCCTACCTCCATCTTTCAAAAATATGTATATTTTAGTGGCGGTCGACTACGTATCGAGGTGGGCGGAAGCGCAAGCTCTCCCACCAACGATGCGCGAGTCGTCGTTACATTTCTTAAAAAATTATTTTCTCGCTTCGGCACGCCTCGCGCAATTGTTAGTGATAGGGGAACGCATTTCTGTAACGCTCTTATGGCTAAGACGTTAGCTAAATACGGAGTCACGCACAAGCTTGCCACCCCCTACCACCCGCAAACAAGTGGCCAAGTCGAGGTAGTAAATCGAGAGATTAAGCGAATTTTAGAAAAAACCGTTTCGCTAAATAGGAAAGATTGGTCCGTTAAACTCGACGATGCGTTGTGGGCGTATCGGACGGCATACAAAACCGCTATTGGATGTACGCCGTTCCGGTTAGTCTACGGCAAAGCGTGCCATTTACCCGTAGAATTAGAACATCGCGCACTTTGGGCTTTAAAACTCTTAAACCTCGACTCCAACTTAGCCGCTCAGAATAGAAAACTGCAACTAAACGAGCTCGATGAATGGCGTGCGAACGCTTACGAGAGCAATAAATTCTATAAGGAGCGCTCTAAGTTATATCACGATCGAAAAATCAAGTCCCAAAAATTATTTTCTCCGGGCGATCTTGTCCTTCTTTACAATTCACGTCTTAGGCTTTTTCCAGGTAAATTAAAATCTAGATGGTCCGGTCCCTTCCTAGTTGAAGAAGTTTTCCTTATGGAACCGTACTCGTCTCCCACCCGGACAAAGGTTCTTTTAAAGTAAACGGTCATCGGTTAAAGTCTTATATCGCGGGCGACCCAGTGATCGGTTTTAGCGAAACCATAACTTTCCTCCACATTATAAACCCGCCAAAATAGTCAAGCTACACGACTATAAACAAAGCGCTCCTGGGAGGCACCCCTCGCTTATCTTTTTCGCTCTTTCCTTATTATCTTTGTTTTTTTTTCTAATAAACGCAGGGTTTCTGATCGGCCTCCCCCTCTGCGTTTCAGGGAAGCTTCTACCCCCTTCCCTTTCTTTTCTTTGTACATATTGTCTTTCCTTTCTGTTCCGCATACTTACGATACAACATTGGGGACAATGTTGGACTTAAGTATGGGGGTATTTTCGTGCTTTACTTTCTGCACTTCAATTTTTCTGCATCTCAAAAAAAAGAAAAAATACAAAAAAATACATATAACAACAAAACAAAAACAAAAAAATTTAAAAACATCTTAAAATGAAAAAAAAAATTTTAATGAAAAAAACAAACAAAAAATTATGAAAAAAAAACAAAAATCCAAAAAAATTTTGTTTTGTTCTCTTTCTCTTTTCCAAAAACTCAAAAAAAAAAAAACAAACGAAACAAAAAATTATTTTTGTTTAGTTTCACTTTGTATATATATTTTTTTTATTATTATTTTTTCTCTCTCCCCCTTCCTCATTCTTGTACAAACCTTTTTCTTTTTCTCCCTTATTTTTGTACATATTATGAAAATTCTCTTAAAAAATAATAAAAAAAAAGATAATAGTTCAAAAAATTTTCAAAAAAATTGAGAAAAACAAAAATACAAAAAAAGATAATAAATGAAAAACAAACAAAAAAATGATAACAAAAACTATAAAAATAAAAAAAAAATGTTTTGAAATAAATAAATTAAATATTCCATACTTAACTTTTCTGCTATCCAAAAATTCTGTTTTGAGTTTATTTATATGTGAATACTATTAATTCTTTGTTTGCTACCCGTTTGTTAATTATTGATTGAAACATTTAAATAGCCGGGGTTAAGTTTTAAAGAATTCTTTATGCTTTGTTAAAAATAGCGAACTCATTTAGGCACTACTTCTAATTTTTCATTGATAGGAGCACGTATATTATGTTAGGAAATAACGACTATAGAATTCAATTATACTTACTTTTAGCTTTCTGAAAAAAAATTGGAACGTACAAATTATTAAGGTTGCTCTCAAAAATTTTTAGGATTACAATCTAGTTTTCCTTTCTCCCCTCACTTTTCATGACCTACTTGGCATGAAAAAAAAAAAAATTTTCCTTAAAAGATCTTATGTCAATGGGAACAAGATTTCGTTCCGTAAACATAGGCACCCAATAATTTTAAAAGATTATATAGGGAGTAAGAGGATAAAATTCATTACTCCTACAAATATACATTGGGTTAATTTTATTATTATGAAGTTGAAAAACAAAAATCATATTAGGAAAATAAGATTTCGTTTTCCTAATAATCCAAAAGAAAAAAAAAATGGAGGTTCGAGAAAAAATTACCTCACCTCAAATATCAAAACCCTCTTCATAAACCACACTACCCCCTTAGCCAATTCCACGATTCTAGAATTAATTCAAAAATCTTTTTGAGAGCATAATTAGTAAATTGTATTATTTCCGGTAGCACTCGTATAAGCTAGAGTTCTTATAATTCCAAACTATTTTCGTTAATCTAACCATTACAAATGTTGCCTTCTATTTGATTACATCAAGAAGTCTTTTGGCCAAAACTTTTGCGCTATTTAAATCATCTACATAATTTTAGGACTTAACTCTTACACCCCGTATATTTATTTCGATCTCTCTTATAATTGATTAAGCGATAGCCAAAACTTAGAGTTTTTTTTATTCCTTATAGATTCACCTCAAACTTTTGCTCTGGAATAGCAAAAGCCTAAGTATGGGGGTATTTGATGAACTGTAAATATGCGTATTTTTATGCACATTAATTTAGTCATTTTCATTTATTTTCGTCGTTTTTACTTATTTTTGTTCAATAAAATGTTCCTATTCTTGTAAATTTTCTCCTAACTTGTTTTATTTGATTTTTCAGAAAAATTTCAAAATCTGCCAAAATTTGGAAGTACACGCCCGTGACACATGGGTCACGCCCGTGACCGAGCCGTGACTGTGCATTTCCCGTGAAATCGGAAAATTTCTGAAGAAAAGGCTTGACACGCCTGGCGACACGCCCGTGTCACCCGACACGGGGCGTGACCCAAGCCCGTGTCCTCTCCTCTCGACGAATTCCGCTCGACGATCGTCGAGTGTCGACACCAACTGTCACGCCCAGTGTCACGCCCGTGACCAAGGGCGTGACCCAATTTCAGCTCAACGATTTCGACTCGACACTTTCCGCTCGACATTCGTCGAGTGTCGACCCCAACTGTCACGCCCATAGTCACGCCCGTGACATGGGGCGTGACCTTTCCAGCTGGCCCGACAAGATGCTGCCGAAGACATTTGACGCAACCCGCGCCCGGTTCTACCTCCCCGACACGCCCATAGTCACGCCCGTGACCTAGGGCGTGACTGCTGCGAACTCAGCCCGAAGTCAACTTTGCTGTCCAATCGCCAGCCGCCTTCATGAATAGTACTGTCACGCCCCCCCTACACGCCCGTGACCGAGGGCGTGTACTTAGAAATTTTTTCCTATAAATAGCCCAGTTCTGTAAGGTCCAAGGGTTCAGATTTTTGGGCCAAGTTAGTGTCTTTTTGTGGGCTTAATCCGTGGATTCTAGTGCTATGTAAGGAGATTTCTCCCTTCTTATTTCATGTTTTGTTTTGCTTTACCTTTTAGCTTTGTAATAGTTTGAAAATTTTAATAAAAATGTTAGATTTTCTCTCTTTATTAGCATGAAAAATTCATTTGGATGGCTCACCTCTTTCCTTTTTATCCTTGGTTTTATCTTTGTTCTTCATTTGTTCTTCATTTATGAAAGGTGTGTGTGTGTGTATGAGTGTAATGTATTCACTTTCCATGTCTTTTTTTCCCTTAAACTTGTCTTCATGCTTAGGATTTTGATTTCATCCTTATGATTTTATAAAAGAGATTTTAAAAAAAGTGATTTTGTTCCTTTTTTTTACTTAGTTTTCTTTTAGGATTGTAAAACCCCTTTTGTTCTTTTCAACTTCTTTTTCACTTTTTTATCACTTTCATAACATCATAAGAATGAAAATTTTGGTATTTTGATTTTCCAAAAACTTTGATTTTTAATTTGCTTTGAAAAACTTTTATCTTCTAAAAATTGAAATTTCTTCTTTTTATTTGTTTTTGGCAAAACCTAAGCATGAAAAAGTATAAGTTTTAATTTTTAGGTAACTTTGATTTTTCATGAAAAGTGTGTGTGAGTGTAGGTGTATTAACTTTTATGCTTTGATTTAAATTGTGTAGAGTGTGTGAGTGTAGGTGTATAATTTTCATGCTTTGTTTTAATGCTTTCTTTTAATGCTTTGTTCAATTATGTAGAGTGTGTGAGTGTAGGTGTATAATTTTATTGCTTTCTTGAATTTCATATGGAGTGTGTGTGTTCGTGTGCATTTATTTCCGCCTACTCGTTAAGAGTTAAATGGCGCATCGTTTTCATTTTCAGTCCTACTCGTTTGAGTAGGACTTGTAATTTTTCTTTCTTTATTTTTCCGCCTACTCACTTGAGTTTAAATGGCCGGACTTTATTTCCCGCCTACTCGTTTGAGTAGGATTTGTAATTTTTCTTTCTTTATTTTTTCCGCCTACTCACTTGAGTTAAATGGCCGGACTTTTTAGCCCTGTAATCGCATTTATTTTCTCCTACTCATTTGAGTAGGACTCGCTTTCATTTCAGTCCTACTCGTTTGAGTAGGACTTGCAATTTTCAGCCTTTATTTACCGCCCCCACTCGTTTGAGTGGGACTCGCAAATTTGAATTATGCAAAATTTCTTTTATGTGTAACTTAGTTCCTTTTTAATTTATAATTTGGAGTGTGCGTGAGTTCTTGTTCTAGCTAATTTTTTCAGTTTTCTAAATGTTGTTATTTTTCTTGTGTCCCCTTCTTATAAACGTTTAGTGTTTAATTTCGAACTCGCGCCTCACTAAATTATAAGCCGTCCCCATACCGATGTGTGGCTAATCGCTATTAGCCTCGGCATCGAAGAGCTTTGGGACATTTAAAATGATTTATAATAATTGAAGCTCTTTATTTTCATTTTAATTTAAGCACTTAGGGTTTGCCCCGGGTTTACGACGCGTAGGACCACATAATCGATGTGTGGGCTCTATTTCCGTAGTCCATATGCTAGCTAGCCGAGAGGCCGTGCATATGGACCGATCACCCCTGGGTAAATAGAGTTGCGTGCATACCCTCGAGAGAGGACTAGCGTAATTCTACCGGATTGGGTCCCCCACCCAATAGCGGGGTTCTTAGCGTAAAGCGGGCGTTAAGAGGAATCCTTCGTCGGACTAACGTTCGGTCGAATAGTCTTAACGTTTAGGTGAGCGATATCCCTATAGCTAGGTGAGCTCACATTTGTGGAACCTCCACGGCCAAGTTGCCTTATTATTAATTTGAAAACCAAGTCTTTTTATTATTAAAAATTGTTTTAGTCTTAATCCGATTCGATGCCGAGCGTTAACCCTTCATCGAATATTTTCTAAATCGTTTTTTTCGCTCCTTTGCTTTTTCGCCTTTTATTAAGTAAAAAATCCACCTTATTTTCAGTAAAATAATAATCCTCCCGGAGGAGTAAGAATAGTCAACGCGACCCCGAGAACAATACGACCTCGGTATTCCCCCGAATATCGAGTACTACTTGCGATAGGTGCACTTGCCTACCCGAGCAAGCCCGCGGCGATCGACTCACCGAACCAACCACAGTAAGAGTCTGTTCGCGGGCACATCATCAGGATACTACCAACTGTGGATTCAGGAGGAGGACTGATGAGGAATTTATAGTTTTTAAAAATAACTTCAAACTATAATCCCGAATTAAGCAAGTGTACCTATCAAAATATAGTATATAAAATTGTCGTATTTAGACTCGGGGCCTGTTGATTACTCCAAATCATGCAATTTAATATTATTTTATCTAAATATTAAGAAGGGTTAAATTAAACTTAAAGAAAGAAAAATAAACTAAAAGCTAGCGCATGATCTACACTAACTTTGAATTAAAATAGACTTTCCTGAAATGATACAAGTACAAACTCCAATCACTTACATTGTCCGTGGAGGTTCCAAATTCAAAAGCATCAGTCTCGAGCTCATGCTTTTGACTAACCTTAAGTTGACCGATTAAGACCCCTCGGACAGTCAAAACCCCTAAGCTTGCTTTAAGCGGTGAACCCCACTATTGGATTTGACTCCAATCCGAAAGATTTATGTCGCACTCTCTCGAGGAGTGCAATCAACTCTTATCTTTGAGCGATCTACTCATATCTGCAACCTCTCAGACATTTAAGATATAGATCTAATATCGAAGAACATATCCGTGAAATATGAATTCGACAGAAAATAATTCAAAGTAGAAATAAAGAGAGTTTGATAAAGAAAAGATGTTTATTTAATTTCAATGTTTGTCATGTTTAAGTGCTAATGGAAATTAGTTACTTGACATGATAAAGAAGCTACATAAAAAGATAAAGAAAAACAACAAAATTGATAGAAAAAAAATTGCTTGAATAAAACTAGAAACAAACCTAAACAATGAAATTGAAATTACATAAAGGAAATGAAAGAAAACTACTAAAATTGGCTAACAATCTAATCCTAGATGACTCCTAGCTACCCTCCAAGATGCCTCCTCAGCTCCTAGCTAGATCTGGAATTTACAGGAAGATTTCCGAAAGGTCACACCCCTAGGTCATGCCCATGACTAGGGGGCATGTCAGGTGCGGAACCGTCCTCTTAAAAGTAGTGGAACGTTGGGAGAAAACTGCCAAAATTCGTCATTCTATGGGTCACGCCCCAAGGTCACGTCTGTGACCTACGGCGTGTCAAGTCTACTACTAGAAATGGCAGGAATGAAAATTGGTGGGAGTTAGTATGGCATTACGGAAGAGGTCACTCCCCTAGGTCATGCCCGTAACCTAGGGTGTGTAAGCTTGAAACTACTGAATCTGAAACTGCCTTGATGATGCGCGGCACGCCTGTATGTCACGTCTTGGAGGCAAGCCCTTGACTATGAGGTCACGCCCGTGACCTCAGCGTGTAACTTTAATCTGACGTGGAAATGACTTCTGGAGCTCCTTTATGGGTCATGCTTATTGGTCACTCCCGTGACCTGACGGTCACAACCGTGACCGGGGCGTGTAAATTGTCGTTTTTCGAGAAATGTTCAGGTTCTTCTCTTGATCAGCCCTGTTACCTTCAATTTGTTATCTGTAGCTCAGATTGACCTGAAATAAGAAAATAAAGTAATTAATAAAAAAATATTAATAAAAACTAAATAAAACATAACTATTTTATAAATAAAAACTCTATTAAAATCACTATAATAATGGACTTATCAAATAACCCCACACTTAACCTTTTGATATTCCAGAGCAAAACTATGAGAATTACTTATAAGAAAATAATATAAATTTTTATTAAGCTAAAAGTATATTAAATCAAAAGAAAATTAAGAGTAAATTTTAGAGATTTAAGTATTAAGTCATAAGATATGAAATTAAAAATGTGAAGAGTGAAATATTTAGCAATATTTTTTCAAATAAATTAGTTAGTGGTCAAAATTTAGTAGTTAGCAAACAAAGTTAGATTAAGAATTATTAACACTTTAAGCCAAAAAGAGAATTAAAGAAAAATTCAAACTACTACCTATGCCCTCTTAGTATTCTAATTTACATATAATTTTTTTATGTTTTGGGAACAAGAAATTGAAGAGATTTTTGATTAGAGGTGATGAATTTTATCCTCTGACCTCTCATAATTTTTTTTGATATTTTTTTTTTATTTGCATATGTTTACCAAGAAAATGATGAATTTTATTCTCTCATTTTCAATGACATATGAACAAATATTTTTTTCTCTTCAAATAAAAAAAATAAAAGATAAATTAGGAGTAATGAATTTTATCCTCTTACTCCATCTTTTATTTGGGTTGTGAATAGAGATTAAAATTATCCTAAATACTTTCTTCTAATCACAAAATTTGCATTCATATAAACAATTATCCAAAATCATAGGAAGTAAAGTAAAATCACAGCACAACAAAACAGAAAATAAGACAAAAACAAAATCACATAAGAAACAAGGATAATAGTGGTTCCCCCTCAAACTAGGTAAAGATATCAGAAAGAACACACACGCAAAGCCTGAGTAATCATCAACAATAAGCAATGTATATGTACAACCTTGGGCTCGCGAGAGGGCTTTCCAATAGCCGTGACCAGAGAAGCTGGCGAGAGGGACTTGGTTGGCGAGTGGGACCTGGTGGTCCACTCGTAGGTGGCGAGATGGGGGTTCTCTACAATAGGTGAGACGTCCTTTGGGGGCGCGAGCTGGCCTTGTATGGCGAGAAGGCCCATGGAGCGAGATGCCGTCGAGACAAGCAGGTAGGATCATCTCGCCCTCCAGTCACTTTTCCCACTCACCGCCCAAGAGAAAAGTTGTTTTTACCTCTTTACACCCAAGGGGGATTTTACTCTTCTGCCACAGGTAATTTTACACTTTTTCCCCTGGTGGTCTGTGTATAGCCCTTTAGAACATCGGAGTTTGGCTGTTGGCAGACCCGACTCTGGGTATTTTGGTCATTTTAGGTTAGTTCAGATTGGATATTTGCAAATCAAACTCAGAGGCCTATAAATAGACCGATAAGGTTCCCGAGATGGTTGTTGAACCCTTCCACTTTCTTCCTCCCAGGCACCTAGCTCAACAATGGCTAGAGAGTGGAAGATCTTCAGTTCTTCCGGGAAAGAGGTGGGACCTCCGAGCTGAGCCCATCGGTCTGTTTCCAGGTCTCCGACTGACGTCGGGAGGGTAGTTCAAGAAGAGTACGTGTGTGCTGCATCCTCAATTTCAAACTTTAGGAGGGACCAGAAAGCTGGTTCTAACATTTTTGGTACGGTGAGTGTGGAGCGCAGCCCTCAGAGAAGAACCTTGAGCAACCACATGGTGGAAGGTCACGGAGAAGGAGAAGGAGAGGGGTCGGATAACCGGGAGGCTTTGTCAGAAGAGAAGAGTTCATGGCATCAATCAAGGGCATCATGGACTTGCTGCAAGGGATCTCGCGGCAGGGAGATTGTTCAACCCCACTGCCTTAGGTGCCCGCTCTCGCACTGCAAGAAGAGCTCGTCTCGGTGCGAGTGGGAGAGGATGCCCCGGGGATGAGGCTGGGGAATGAAGTGATGGTGGAAGGGAGCGGGAGAGACATGGCAGGAAGGGAGCTATTCCCAAGCCCGACGAGTGCCGTCTCACCAGGGGAGGTCGTCGCGCGAGTAGGGGAGGCAAGACCGGTGGCGAGAGGGTCGCCTTTCTATGAGTTGATCCTATCGGCTCCCATCCTAGAAGGGTTCCGGGAGCCCGAGATGAACTATTATGTGGGGAAGGATGATCCCTTCCATCACTTGCAGTGGTTCGAGGATGCGGTTTCGATCAGGCCCATGTCGGACGCGTTCAAGTGCCGTCTTTTTCCATCACACTGAAGGACAAGGCTCGGGAATGGTTTCAGTAGCTCCCAACTGGCTCGATATACTGCTTTGAGGATCTTAGCAGAAGCTTCCAGCTACGGTTCTCAACTTCGAAGAAGAGAAAGAAGAACTCGGAGTCGATCTTTTTGATTAAGCAGAGGGAAAATGAGTCCTTAGCTCAGTACGTGGACAAATTCCAAGAGGAGATCTTGGATATACAAGAGGTGCCTGGGTTTTCCCTCAAGATAGCCTTTACCGTGGGACTACGGGAAGGCTTCTTCAAAATGTGCCTCACCAGGAAGTCCCCATTATCGTTTGAGGGGTTGATGGAGAAGGTGGCTAAGGAAATAGCGATGGAGGAGGCGAATCCAGTGTTCGCAAAAAAGTTGGCAAGGCTTACAGAAGTTTAGTCGAAGGAGTCAGGAGGGCGGCAACAGGAAGTGAGGAGAAGGGAGGAGCCGAGGGCACCGACAAACTAGGAGTTGGGTTGGAGGCAGCAGGGAGGCCCTGCCCAAGGACAAGGGAGAGGATTCCCCAATGGGGGGGGAGGAACCAACAGGGGGGACCTGGAAGATTTCACCAGCAAGGGTGGGGGTACGGTCATAGACCACCCCTGCCCCCTCCACAGCAGGCTATGGCAATCGGCCGAGGGAGAGGCCGAGGCCGGGAAAGAGGAAGAGGAGCAGGGGGTGGAAGGAGGAGAAACTATCAGGAAGGAAGGCAAGGGGGGAGGTAGCGTTGCCAAATTGTGACTTCCACGAAGAGGAAGGTCACGCGACGGCTACCTACCCAGATTTCTTGGAGATGAAGAGAACTAGAGGAGCAGGAGAGCAACAGAGGCCAGTACGGATAAAAGAAGTGATGGGTACAAGAGTGGAGGATCGATGTGTAGACCGAACGAATGTAGGGGATCGAGGGGGAATTGGAGTAATCCATGGAGGGGTGGGGATAGAGGCTGCTCGAAAGGCGAGCCTTCATACTATGTATCGTCGAAGCGTAGCCTCAACATCGCAATCCACTCCCCAAATGAGAAAATCACTTTTTCAAGAAAGGACATGCCCGACCATGAAGATCCCTTCTGCGACGCGCTAGTGATCCAGACTGCCATAAAGAACTTCACGGTGTCACTGATCCTAGTAGACAATGGGAGCTCTGTGAATGTTATTTTCAAAAAGGCATTCAATTAGATGAGGGTGGATGCCCGGAGGGTGCTGGTGGCGGATGGACCATTATTTGGGTTCTCAGGGGAAAGGAAAGAAGTCGAGGGGGGACTAGGACTTCAGGTCACCATGGGGGGGGGGGGGGGCTATCCAAAAACTGCCGCTTTGTTATAGTGGATGCCCCCATGTAGTTACAATGCCATTTTTGGATGACCCTTGATCAGCGCTTTCAGACGTGTTCCATCATCGTTTCACCAGTGCTTGAATCTGGACTCTGGAGGCACCCAAATCAGTGTGCTTGGGGATCCGAAGGCTGCCAGGGAATGCTACGTGATGGAAGTGAACACAATCTCATGGCAGGGAGATACAGAAGAGATGGAGAAGAGGATGGAGCGATGACAACAGGATCATGGTGGAGAAGCAGAAGAAAGAGAAGAAGAGGAGGTTGGAGGAGAGGGATAAGTAGTGATGGTTGGTGGCATTGTGGGGAACCAGAAATGGCGGGAGAAAAGAATGAAGAGGCGGAGGCGAAAAAAGAAGGGGAGTCATAGGAAGATAGTAGGAGGAAGAAAGAGAAGAGGAAGATCGAGGAAGCGGGAGGGTCACTCGGGAGGGGGGCCCAGCCGGGAAAAAGAAGAGCCTCACTACTGGAAGGAGAAGACACTAGCAAGCGGGAGGTGGAGAAGCTTGGGGAGGAAGTAGATGTGGCTGTCACGGAGGACGGGGGTAGAGAACAAGATGTGCTGGTAGAGCAAGAAGGAGAGGAGGAGCCATCGAGGTTGAGAGGGGCCGTGGAAGTACTCGAGATGGAGATCCGCACAAAGGAAGGAAAGGAGGAGAGGATAAATGTCAGTGGCGAGCTCAGCCCGAACGACTAAGAGAAGATCAAGGCCTGCGTGCAGAGAAACATTGACGTCTTCGCGTGGAGCGCCGCTGACATGCCTGTGGTCGATGCAGACATAGCTTGCCAGCGCCTTAACCTCGAGCCGGACACTCGCCCGGTACAACAGAAAAAGAGGACCAACGCCTCTAAGATGGTCGGGCCTATTAAAGAGGAGGTAGAGAAGCTACTTAAGGCAGGGTTTGTGTCTGCCTATAAGTGCCCAGGGTGGGTGAGCAATGTTGTAATGGTTAAAAAGAGGAGGGTAGGTGGAGAATGTATGTGGATTTCTCTCTTTTAAATAAAGCATGCCCTAAGGATTGTTACCCCTGCCTCGGATCGACACACTAGTTGATTCAGCCATCGGTTTCTCATTAATGAGTTTTTTAGATGCGTTTTCAGGATACCATCAGATACGCATGCACCCTCCGAACGTCAAGGACGTCACGGAGGATGGGTGTTTCTGTTTTAACATGATGCTCTTTGGGTTGAAAAATGCAGGAGCAACCTATCAAAGAATGATGGATCGATCTTTCGAGGGCAGAAAGGAAGGAACCTCGAGGTGTATGTGGATGACTCAATGATCAAAAGCAGGGACCTCAAATCCCATGTCCTGGACCTTGAGGAAACCTTTGAGACCTTGAGAAAACACAAAATGAGACTCAACCCCCTAAAATGTGTGTTTGGAGCCAGTAGGGAAATTTCCTGGGGCATCTTCTCACCCCATCTGGAGTGGAGCCCAACCCCGATAAAGTGAAGGAAATCCTAGAGTTGGAGCCTCCTAGAAATGCCAAGGAGGTTCAACGTCTCACCGACAAGCTGGCCGGGTTAAGCAGGTTTCTCTCTTGAGTAGGGGAGAAATGTTCACCTTTCTTCCGGACGTTGAGAGGGGGCAAGAAATTCGAATGGAGCCCTAAATGCGAGAAGGCGTTTCAGGCTCTAAAATGACAGCTCACCCGGACGCCTCTGCTCCCGGGGCCGAGGGAAGGGGAGACCTTATTTTTATACTTGGGAGTAGGGACTGGGGCTGTGAGCTCGGTTCTTGTACGGGAGGAGGGAAAGAGACAATTCCCGATATATTACGTGTGCAGGGACCTAAAAAAGGCGGAGCTCGGTACCCCATTCTTTAAAAACTGGTATTTGCCCTCATCAAATCGTCCAGGACACTCAGGCCATACTTTCAGGCACACTCTATTCAGGTGGTGACATATCGCCCCCTCTGTCGTATCTTGGAGGGGGTGGAACATTCGGGGAGGTTAGCCAAGTGGTCGATAGAGCTCGGCAAATTCTATCTCGCCTTCATTCCTCGGCTTGCCATTAAGGCACAAGCGGTGGCTGACTTCCTGGTGGACTATGTGGTTGAGGTCCCAGAGACCAAAGCGTCTCCTCGAGCGGCTTGGAATATGATGGTAGGTGGAGTGTCAGGAAGAAATTCCTTTGGAGGTGGAATGATCTTGGTAAGTCCAGAAGGAACGAGGATTGAGCAGGTCTTGAAGATCCACTTCACGATCACCAACAACCAGGCGGAATATGAGGTGATCGTAGCAGGGCTCAGGTTAGCCCGGGAGCTGGCCATACAAGACATTGAGGTCTTGATGGACTCCATGGTGGTGGCGGGACAGATCATAGGGGAGTTCGAGGCAAGGGAGCCCACCCTCCAGCTGTACCTAGGGAATGTCAAGGACATTATCGGACAGTTCCGAAGCTTTTCAATTTGGCACATCCCGAGGGAGGAGAGCACTCGGGCTGACCAGCTCGCCAAGTATGGCCCTCGAGCTAGAGGAACAATGACAGAGCTCTTCAGGTCGTCCATAGAAGAAGGGGAGCTCATAGAGATATGCCAACAAGGGTCTTGGATGGACCCCTTCATCACCTTTTTGACCTCGGGGCAGCTGCCTGCGAGAGATCTCGACAAAAGGCATACCAGATATAAATCGGCGTACTACCTGCTAAAGGATGGAGTTTTGTACCGCAAGACACTGTCAGGTTTGCTGGCTCGATGTGTGTCGGAGGATGAGGTACTAAAAGTTCTGGAAGTGATTCACTCGGGAGAATGCGGGAGTCACTCGGGGAGCCGGACTCTAGAAGGGAGAGTGCTGAGGCAGGTGTACTTCTGGCCTACCCTCAAGAAAGATGCAGAGGAGTTCACGAAAAGATGTCAAAATGCCAGGAGATTTCCCCCCTCCAACTCCTTCCGGCCCAGAGATTACGGACAATCACAGCTCCCTGGCCCTTCGCTATATGGGGGTTAGATCTGGTGGGTCCTTTTCCCCAAGCAAGTGGCCAAAGGAAATTCCTGCTAGTCATGGTGGACTACTTTTCAAAATGCCTGGAGGTGAAGGAATTGGCTAAGGTGACATCGCAGGTGGTCAAGAATTTCGTATGGTGAGAGATCATCTGCAGGCATGGGTTACCGATGGCCGTTGTGACAGACAATGGACCACAATTTGCTAGTAGGGATTTCGTTGATTTCTGCATCCGTTTGGGAATATATCTCCATTTTACCTCTGTTCATCATCCACGAAGTAACAGGCAGGTGGAAGCGGCAAACAAGATCATTGTCAATCTGTTGAGGAAGAAAGTGGAGAATCTGAGGGAAGAAGCGGGGTTGAACAGCTTCCTTCTGTCCTATGGGCCTTGGGAACCACACCAAACACCTCCACAGGAGAGACCCCCTTTAAGCTCTCTCACGGCTCGGAGGCTGTCCTACCAGTAGAGTTCGAGGTCACATCACCAAGAGTAGTTGTTGTAAGAGAGGGAGACGAGGGATGGTTGACAGAGAACATGGAGTAACAGAAGCTCTCTCTTTATCTAGTGGTGGAGCTCAGGGATTTGGCGGTGATCCGGCAGGAGGAGATCAAGAGCCGGATGGCGAGATACTTTGACAAACATATAAGGGTCAAATAGTTCCAGAAGGGAGATTTGGTTCTCAAGAAGGTGGATGCAGCAGGTAGAGGGGCTTCCGTGCGAAAGCTCAATCCCAATTGGGAAGGTCCTTTTGTAGTAAAGGAGGTCTTGAAGTCGGGAGGTTATCGCCTCTAGGATGTGGACGGGGTATCCCTCGATCGCGCCCGAAGTGGTGATGATTTAAAGAGATTTTACCCATAACACCTTTTGTTCATTACACCCTTTATTGTTGTACCATGTTTACAATTCTGATGTGCCCTTTTGAAATGTAGAGAGCGCATGTGTCTTTTTCATGGCATCAAGGGAAGAAGGGGAGCATGGAGACCCCGAGTAGACCCTCTGACCAGGCTCTCACCTAGCTGGCAGGGTTGTAGGCTCACTCTGTGGTTGGAGATGGTTTGGAGAGGTGACCGCGAGCAGACCCACTGACCAGGCACCCATCTATCTGGCAGGGCTGTAGGCTCACTCGGTGGTTAGAGATGGTTTGGAGAGGAGACACAGAGCAGTCCCGCCGACCAGGCTCCCATCTAGCTGGCAGGGTTATAGGCTCACTCGGTGGTTGGAGATGGTTTGGAGAGGAGACCCCGAGCAGACCCGCTGACCAGGCTCTCATCTAGCTGGCAGGGATATAGGCTCACTCGGTGGTTGGAGATGGTTTGGAGAGGAGACCCCGAGCAGACCCGCTGAGCAGGATCCCATCTAGCTGGCAGGGCTGTAGGCTCACTCGGTGGTTGGAGATGGTTTGGAGAGGAGAGCCCGAGCAGACCCGCTGACCAGTCTCCCATCAAGCTGGCACGACTGTAGGCTCACTTGGTGGTTGGAGATGGATTGGAGAGGAGACCACAAGCAGACCCGCTAACCAGGCTCCCATCTAGTTGGCAGGGCTGTAGGCTCACTCGGTTGTTGGAGATGGTTTGGAGAGGAGACCCCGAGCAGACCCGCTGACCTGGCTCCCATCTAACTGGCACGGTTGTAGGCTCACTCGGTGGTTGGAGATGGTTTGGAAAGGAGACCTCGAGCAGACCCGCTGACCAGGCTCCCATCTAGCTGGCAAGGTTGTAGGCTCACTCAGTGGTTGGAGATGGTTTGGAGAGGAGACCCCGAGCAGACCGGCTGACCTGGCTCCCATCTAGCTTGTAGGGTTGTAGGCTTAATCGTTGGTTGGAGATGGATTGGAGAGGAGTCCCCTAGAAGACCTGCTGACCACGCTCCCATCTAGCTGACAGGACTGTAGCTCACTCGGTGGTTGGAGATGGATTGGAGAGGAGACCCCGAGCAGACCCGCTGACCAGGCTCCCATCTATCTGGCAGGGCTGTAGGCTCACTCGGTGGTTGGAGATGATTTGGAGAGGATACCCCAAGCAGACCCGCTGACCAGACTCCCATCTAGCTAGTAGGGTTGTATTCTCACTCGGTGGTTGGAGATGGTTTGGAGAGGAGACCCCGACCAGACTCGCTGAACAGGCTCCCATCTAGTTGGCAGGGTTGTAGGCTCACTCGGTGGTTGAAGATGGTTTGGAGAGGAGACCCCGAGCAGACCCACTGACCAGGCTCCCCACTAGCAGCCAGGGCTGTAGGCTCACTCAGTGGTTGGAGATGGTTTGGAGAGGAGACCCCGAGTAAACCCGCTGACCAGGCTCCCATCTAGCTGGCAGGGTTGTAGGCTCAATCAGTGGTTGGAGATGGATTGGAGAGGAGTCCCCTAGCAGACCTGCTGACCACGCTCCCATCTAGCTGGCAGGACTATAGGCTCACTCATTGGTTGGACATGGATTAGAGAGGAGACCCCGAGTAGACCCGCTGACTAGGCTCCCATCTAGCTGGCAGGGCTGTAGGCTCACTCGGCGGATGGAGATGATTTGGAGAGGATACCCCGAGCAGACCCACTGACCAGACTCCCATCTAGCTAGCAAGGCTGTAGGCTCACTCGGTGGTTGGAGATGGTTTGGAGAGGAGACCCCGAGCAGACCCGCTGACCAGGCTCCCATCTAGCTGGCAGGGCTGTGGGCTCACTCGGTGGTTGGAGATGGTTTGGAGAGGAGACCCCGAGCAGACCCGCTGACCAGGCTCCCATCTAGCTGGTAGGGTTGTAGGCTCAATCGGTGGTTGGAGATGGATTGGAGAGGAATCCCCTAGCAGACCTGTTGACCACGCTCCCATCTAGCTGATAGGACTGTAGGCTCACTTGGTGGTTGGAGATGGATTGGAGAGGAGACCCCGAGCAGACCCGCTGACCAGGCTCCCATCTAGCTGGCAGGGTTGTAGGCTCACTCGGAGGTTGGAGATGATTTGGAGAGGATATCCCGAGTAGACCCGCTGACCAGACTCCCATCTAGCTAGCAGGGCTGTAGGCTCACTCGGTGGTTGGAGATGGTTTGGAGAGGAGACCCCGAGCAGACCTGCTGACCAGGATCACATCTAGCTGGCAGCGCTGTAGGCTCACTCGGTGGTTGGAGATGGTTTGGAGAGGAGACCCCGAGCAGACCCGCTGACCAGGCTCCCCTCTAGCATCCAGGGATGTAGGCTCACTCAGTGGTTGGAGATGGTTTGGAGAGGAGACCCCGAGCAGACCTGCTGACCAGGCTCCCATCTAGCTAGCAGGGATGTATGCTCACTCGGTGGTTTTAGATGATTTTGGGAGGATACCTCGAGCAGACCCGCTGACTAGGCTCCCATCTAGCTGGCTGTGTTGTAGGCTCACTCGGTGGTTGGAGATGGTTTGGGGAGGAGAACCCGAGCAAACCCGCTGACTAGGCTTCCATCTAGCTGGCAGGGATGTAGGCTCACTCGGTGGTTGGATATGGTTTGGTGAGGAGACCCCGAACAGACCCGCTGACCAGGCTCCCATCTAGCTGGCAGGGCTGTAGGCTCACTCGGTGGTTGGAGATGATTTGGAGAGGATTTCCCGAGCAGACCCGCTGACCAGGCTCCCATCTAGCTGGCAGGGCTGTAGGCTCACTCGGGGGCAAGACAAGTGGTAAGAGCTCATTGAGATAAGTGGCCATGTTCATCGGGAATTTTGTATAGAATTCCTTGAAAATGGAAAAATTGGAGAATAGGCCGAGGAGGATCTCTGGCTGGCACTCGGCATGGGTGGTCTCGCCCGTAGCGAGTGGATCTTCACTGTCAAAGTCACATGCCTGGCATAAAAGGTGAGAACTGTCATGAGGAGCGGCTGATCTCCAAGGTTTACAGCGCGTGTTGATCTCGTGGCGAGACAAGAGCTACGAGTTAGACAATCTCGCGTACGGTAGAGGCAAAGAGAGATTCAAGGTCTTGCGTTTTGGACTAACTATCGAGCGAAATGGCGGAGGTGTAAAAGTGCAAAAAATTAGCATGTTAAAAGTTATAATGAATTTCCTTTGGATCATCACAGAAAACACTTTACTATCGCGGAAGAAATCTGTATCGGGAATATTTACAAATACATGGCAAAAACAAAAAAGAGCTGGGAAGAACTCCCCGGCACTAGTGTCTCCTTACTCCTCGCCGCCGAAAGATGAACTGTCGTCTCTCTCACCATATAATCAGGGGACTAGATCTCGGACGTTAACCGTCTCGGCATCATCCCGAACCACCCCTAGTTCTTTCATCATCTTGAGAACGAGCTCTGCTGTCTTGATGTTGGAATCTCGACAGAGGGCATCGACCTTGTCCACGGAATAGCGTGGCAGAACTTGAAATGGATCTGGAGGGGGAGTCGCGCTGTCCTGGAGACGAATGTTTTCAGCTTTCAATCTCTTGTTCTCCCTCTCCAGTGCCTCAATGCGCGAGTGCATCAGGTCGGTGGTCTCGGCATCCTGCGGGAAGGCTTGGTCAGTAAAGGACCATAATGACTAGCGAGAGAGGCTGACAAAGCAACGAATAGGAAGCTTACCCCTCCGCCCTGACTTTGCGTGAGGAGATTGTTGGCGACGGCCAGCTGCTTCTCGAGGTCGCTGGACTTCTCTCGTTCCGCTGCAAGACTGGTCTCTGCTTCTTTCCATTTCTTACTATTTAAGACCAAGCGGCGCAAGACCCGGTGCGAAAGCTCCATGGAGCGAAACTGGGCATGGGCACTTTTCAGAACCAGGTCCCGCGACACCTCGTTATCCGCGAACTCACTGCCGAGACCTCCATATAGCCCATTTCCCAGGGAGAAGGCGTGATTGGTGGGCGGGTCCTGCTCCTTCCAGGAGGGACGGAGGGTTGAGACCGACACGCGATTGCCGTCCTTCTCCCATAGGAGTACCAGCTCGCAGGCAACATCATCCGTCACAGGCCCCATATTATAATTGGGGTGTGAGGAGGGGTTCAGGCGGCTAGAAGAGCCAGCATTGCGAGGGTGGAGGCCCGCGGGCTGGGCAGCAAGGGTGGCAGATGGCTCATACAGGACCGTCTCGCGGGTTAGCGAGACAGCTAGTTGGCGAGGTGAGGGAGTTTCTACAGAAATAGGGAAGAGGGACCCCCAACAGCTCCTTCCTTTATTTTTTCTTCTTCTCTTTTTTAAAGGACACCGTCTTCTTGACCCTTTTCTATGGACTGTGTCGAGAAGCGGCATCCTCGTCCCCAGGCCTTTTATTTTGGGTGGGGGTCAGCGTCTCCTTTGCCGCCTCCGCCTCCATACTCGCCAGAGCGAGACCCCTGTTGCTCTGGTAGGGGGTGGACAGGGATGGTTCTTTCCCCTGAGCAAGTTAATAGTTAGCATAAGGCAAACAGTTGAGTACAAGGTTAAGAGACAGGAGTATACCTTCACCGGGGAAGACGGCTGGAAGCGAGTCGAGGTCTCGCCTGAGGAAGTTGACCTCGAAGGTTTTCCCTGCGAAGAAGTCTCAGAGAGCCTTCTTGGCACCCACAACCATTGGACTCTCATAATCGACCTCGACGGGCGATACAGGGGCGAGAGGGACGCCTCTCAGGTCCCCGCGAATGAAGACGAAGCGGGTCAACCAATGGTGGTTCTTATTTGGCGCCTCGCACACCTTCAGGCCTTGGCCGGTGAAGTAGGAAATGACGTCATCTTTCGCGTGGTAGATGAACAGCTTGCGAAAGACGGTCAAGCTGAATTCAATGCGCTCTCGCCGAAGGTAACTGGCGAAAGTAACCAGCATCGAGATCGCGTTGGGGTTGAACTGCGCAGGAACAACCCCAAAATACTTGAAGACCAATTTAACCTCCAACCAGAGGGGGAGCTTCAGCCTCGCCTCGAAGTGCGAGACGAGGAAAGCTAGTTCGTTGGGGTAGAAAGTATTGATGCACTCGTCGACTTTGGGTGGGAGAGATAGATAGCCATCGGCGAGGAACCCGCTGGTGAAGCAGGTGTAGTCTTCCTCTAGTAGCCTGCCGAGAGGAAAATCATGATTCGCAAATTACCTCCCGCAGCGGCTACGACACTCACCTTCATCTACCCTCTTCTTTCCGATAGCCAGCGAGGAGGTAGAAATAAGAGAGGGGAAAAGACTGAAGGGCGAGCGGGACGCGAGTGGTGCTGAGAAGAAGATGAGTAGGCGGAAGCTCCGGTCACAAAAAAAAGAAGAACAGTAAATAAAGGCGTGGAAGTATTCGGATCCTGGAGAAGGGTATTTATAGCAGATAGATAAGAGAGAGGAGATTGAGCGGGAAAACGAAAAGGCGAAAACCGGAGGGGCAAACCTGACGGTCCAAACAATCTGATAGATCTTAAATATCTTTAGAGTTATCATGGCACAAATTGATGAGTTTTCCAGCACCAGACTCCCCATGTGCAATCTTCATATGCTTGCACTATGGAAGACAAGGATTAGATTTTATATGGACTCCATTGATGAAAACATCTTTAAATCTATTTTGTCAGGTCCAGCTCCACCTCAGCAAACAACAAGTCCAGATGTTGTTCCATCATCCCAATGGACAGATGCCCAGCAAAAGATGAAGATTGCTGATGCACAAGCAATGAACATTCTGGCACAATCAATGTCTGATGACATTTTTGAAGAACTTGCTGAATGTTCATCTGCAAAAGAGATGTGGGACTCCCTCATAGCTTTGGCTGCTGGATCAGCAACAGAAAGACCATTTCATGCTAAATCCTAGAGTGACTCAGAAGCTTCCTCCTGTTCAACTGAGGATGAAGAAGAAGCAAGAGCAAAAGAATTTTGCCTAATGGCAATAGATGCTTCTGTCAGCAGCTATGCTGAAGAATCTGAAGAATCAGAGTGTGAATCAGATGAAGAGGATCAGGTTATTTCTTCCCTTGACTCTCGTTCAGCTAAATTTAACACTGATTTCAGATTATCATATGAAATTCATCAGAAAATCTTAGTTCAAAATATTTCGTCGAACGGAGATCGACGACATCAATACTATTCGTCGAACTCAGATCGACGAACTATGAACAAAGATTTTACTTTGAACTATTCAGGACTCTGCGCTCTACGAAACAAATTTAATTCGTCTAACAGAGATCGACAAAAATGGATCACAGAAAATAATTAATATCATTCTGTGAATAGAGATCAACGATATCAATATCATTCGTCGAACTCAGATCGACGAAAATATTTTTCGTCGAACTCAGAATTTCAAAACAGAAATTTTTATTCTTTTATTTCTGACTATTATAAAAGAGAACCGGGACCCAAGGTTATCTAGGTCCAGAACTCCTAACATCTCCTTGCAGGAAAAGAATTCAGTCCAGAAAATATACAGGATATCAGTGGCTGAATAATTTGTGCAAGGCTATGCATATAGGGGGAGATGCCTGTAAATGAAGCTGCAAAAATTCCAGCAGTAGCAGCAGTTTGTGGGGATTGTAGCAGCAACAGCAACAACAGATTATAATGTTGCAGATTTGGACAAGGATCAACAACAGCTGTAACAACAACAACAGCAACAGCAGAAGTACTTGATCCAGATTTAATTATATTTAATTGCCTTGTATTTTACTTATATTTATGTAAATAGTGTCCTTACCCAAATAGGGGGAGATTGTTGGAACCCTAGTTAGGATTTGGGCAAGGAACACTATTAGGGTTGCTTAGAATGACCCACCATGTATAGTCATGGGTCATAGGACTATTTCTGGACATGTCATTCAGAATAACTCTCCAAAAATGCTGAAAGAAATCTGAACAACAGTTAAGACAATGTTAGAGAATCAGCTCGACGATCGTCGAACGCAGTTCAACAAACGTCGAACTCAGGTCTATGATTGGTGGACAACACTTGCTCAGCTCGACAAAATTAGCAAGACAGTTTCTCAGCTCGACGAAGTAGAAACTGAGCTAGACGAACTGCAAACTCCGGTCGACGAACGCAGGCAAGATATTCAGCTCGACGAATCTAGCTGAGTTCGATGAATGTTGAACTCATGTCGACGATTGATGAACTCGACGAAAGTTCAGGTCGACGATTTCTGAGCAATCAGTAACAGTTGGCAGAATTAATTGAGGATTAATTACAGTCAACATTCCCAGTGAAAATAGCCGTTCAAATGGACAGTCACAAAAGAATTAAGTGAGGATCAATTTCCGAAGCAACTTCTCTCTCGAGAATGTTTTCTTCCACCATCAAGATTAAGGAATTCAAAATACAGGGAAGAAGACAGAGACAAAAAAAGAGATAGAAAAAGAAAGATACAAAAAGGGGCAATATCACTACAGTAACTAGAAGCCCTAGACTAGAGCGATAACAGCCATCTGAAGAAGATGAAGAACATCTATTCACTATCAAGAGTCTTCTTCTTCCCTATCACTGCAGGATAAATTCAAGGACAACAAATAATCTATCTGTCAGAAGTTCCTGAAGGATACTCTGGTCAAGGCCAAAACTTGAAGGCTTATCACCCTGAAGTAGTGCTCGAGATTTCACTAAACCATTCAATATCTCAGGGGGACCTTTTTGCTAACATCAAATATCCACAAGTCTTCTCTTTGATTGTTAACAAAGAAGACACCATCACTCTTTTCCCCCTCCTGTATAAAGGGTTGTCATCTCCCTTCAAAAGTGATTCCTGGTTGCAAGTCTCCTACCCAAAGCCTTGAGGTTTTGTTTTTGAGCACCTGAACAAAAGCTCATTGGTGTCAGACACCTGATCAAAAACCTGAGTGGATTCCTACCAGGGTGGTAGAAGAGTGGATGTACCCAGGTTGGGGAACCACTATAAAATCCTTGTGTCTCTTCTGGTTGCTTGATCTTCTTACTTTATTCCGTGCTGTGATTTTACTCTAATTAGTCCAATTAAGATCTAACCTTTTCTTTCAATTGGTATCAGAGGGAGGTTGGTTAAACTCCATACCTTTCCATGTTGGTTAAAATACCACACCTTAAGAGGTTAATTGGTTGTACAGGCTAACACCTGAACCAAAACGATCTGATAGATCTTAAATATCTTTAGAGTTATCATGGCACAAATTGATGAGTTTTCCAGCACCAGACTCCCCATGTGCAATCTAGATATTCTTGCACTATGGAAGACAAGGATTTCATTTTATATGGACTCCATTGATGAAAACATCTTTAAATCTATTTTGTCAGGTCCAGCTCCACCTCAGTAAACAACAAGTCCAGATGCTGTTCCATCATCCCAATGGACATATGCCCAGCAAAAGATGAAGATTGCTGATGCACAAGCAATGAACATTCTGGCACAATCAATGTCTGATGACATTTTTGAATAACTTGCTGAATGTTCATCTGCAAAAGAGATGTGGGACTCCCTCACAGCTTTGGCTGCTGGATCAGCAATAGAAAGACCATTTCATGCTAAATCCTGGAGTGACTTAGATGCTTCCTCATGTTCAACTGAGGATGAAGAAGAAGCAAGAGCAAAATAATTTTGCCTAATGGTAATAGATGCTTCTCTCAACATCTATGCTGAAGAATCTGAAGAATCAGAGTGTGAATCAGATGAAGAGGATCAGGTTATTTCTTCCCTTGACTCTCCTTCAGCTAAATTTAACACGGATTTCACATTATCACATGAAAATCATCAGAAAATCTTAGTTCAAAATATTTTGTCGAACGGAGATCGACGACATCAATACTATTTGTCGAAGTCAGATCGACGAACTATGAACAAAGATTTTGCTTTGAACTATTCAGGACTCTGTGCTCTACGAAACAAATTTAATTCGTCGAATAGAGATCGACGAAAATGGATCATAGAAAACAATTATTATCATTCAATGAATAGAGATCAACGATCTCAATATCATTCGTCGAACTCAGATCGACGAAAATATTTTTCGTCGAACTCAGAATTTCAAAATAGAAATTTTTATTCTTTTATTTCTTACTATTATAAAAGAGAACCAGGACCCAAGATTATTTGGGTCCAGAACTCCTAACATATCCTTGCAGGAAAAGAATTCAGTCCAGCAAATATACAAGATATCAGTGGCTGAATAATTTGTGCAAGGCTATGCATATAGGGGGAGATGCCTGTAAATGAAACTGCAGAAATTCCAGTAGTAGCAGCAGTTTGGGGGATTGTAGCAGCAGCAGCAACAACAGATTATAATGCTACAAATTTGGGCAAGGATCAACAACAGCTGTAACAACAGTAACAACAACAGCAGAAGTACTTGATCCAGATTTAATTGTATTTAATTGCCTTGTATTTTACTTATATTTATGTAAATAGTGTCCTTACCCAAATAGGGGGAGATTGTTGGAACCCCAGTTAGGATTTGGGCAAGGAACACTATTAGGGTTGCTTAGAATGACCCACCATCCATAGTCATGGGTCATAGGACTATTTCCGGACAGGTCATTCAGAAGAACTCTCCATAATTGCTGAAAGAAATCTGAACAACAGTTAAGACAATATCAGAGAATCATCTCGACGATCGTCGAACGCAGTTCAACGAATGTCGAACTCAAGTCGATGATTGGTGGACAACACTTGCTCAGCTCGACAAAATTAGCAAGACAGTTTCTCAGCTCGATGAAGTGGAAACTGAGCTCGACGAACTGCAAGCTCCGGTCGACGAACGCAGGCAAGATATTCAGCTCGACGAATCTAGCTGAGTTCGATGAATGTGGAACTCAGGTCAACGATTGATGAACTCGACAAAAGTTCAGGTCGACGATTTCTGAGCAATCAGTAATAGTTGGCAGAATTAATTGAGGATTAATTACAGTCAATATTCCCAGTGAAAATAGCTGTTCAAACGGACAGTTACAGAAGAATTAAGTGAGGATTAATTTCCAAAGCATCTTCTCTCTCGGGAATGTTTTCTTCCACCATCAAGATTAAGGAATTCAAATACAGGGAAGAAGACAGAGACAAAAAAAAGAGATAGAAAAAGAAAGATACAGAAAGGGGCAATATCACTACAATAACTAGAAGCCCTAGACTAGAGCGATAACAACCATCTGAAGAAGAAGAAGAACATCTAATCACTATCAAGAGTCTTCTTCTTCCCTATCACTGCAGGATAACTTCAAGGACAACAAATAATCTATCTGTCAGAAGTTCCTGAAGGATACTATGTTCAAGCCAAAGCTTGAAGGCCTATCACCCTGAAGCAGTGCTCCAGATTTCCCTGAACCATTCAATATCTCAGGGGGAGCTTTTTGTTAACATCAAATATCCACAAGTCTTCTCTCTGATTATTGACAGAGAAGACACCATCACTCTTTTCCCCCTCCTATATAAAGGGTTGTCATCTCCCTTCAAAAGTGATTCCTAGTTGCAAGTCTCCTACCAAAAGACTTGAGGTTTTGGTTTTTGAGGACCTGAACAAAAGCTCATTGGTGTCAGGCACCTGATCAAAAAACTGAGTGGATTCCTACCAGGGTGGTAAAAGAGTGGATGTACCCAGGTTGGGGAACCACTATAAAATCCTTGTGTCTCTTCTGGTTGCTTGATCTTCTTACTTTATTTTGTGCTATGATTTTACTCTAATTAGTCCAGTTAAGTTCTAACCTTTTCTTTCACGTTACCTACCCGCCAATTTTTCTATAAATTCAGACCCCCCCCCTTATGTCTAGAATAGTTTTGGAGTGAGAGGGGAGGTGCTGCCCTTTTGTTTACTTGTTTCTTTATGCTTCTCCTCTCCCCCTTTCTCATTTTAATCTTTTAATCCTAACTTTGTTTACTCCTCTTGTAATATTTTTTGTATCTTTCTTTATTAGCTTAATGTTAATGCTAGCCTAGTTTTTATTTCATTGCACCATAAGCTTTTATTTCAAGTAAGCTCCATGTTTGACTTAACAAAAAGTTTGTTTACTCTTACTTATTTCTATTTTGTTTCAATGCACTCCTACTCATCTCTCTTCCTCCATTTCTCCATGATTAACTAATACTCCTCGTACTCGATCTTGATGATCCAAGGATCGAGTTTATTATGTTATGATGCCTTGATTTTACTTTTTCTTTTTAGGGCTTAGACCTTTATTTACTCATGAAAAATCATGTTTGGAGTTATATCATCGATATATAATTTCCATATTTGTTTTCATTCTTAGCTAGCCGAGAGGCTCGTAGTTTGAAGTGAACACTTAAGAGTAAAGAGAATTGCACGCACCCCTCGAGAGAGGCAGACGTTAAATCTCCCGAATTGGAGTGAAATCCAATAGAGGGGTTCACAGCGTAAAGTGAGCCTTAGGTCTCCGTTTAGACGAGAGTTCGGTCGAACCATCCAAAACTCAGGCGGGCATGACTACGAGAGAAGCGTGTTCATGCTTATGGAACCTCCACAGTCAAGGTCTTTTACCTTATTAAGTTAGGGTTTATTATCATATTTTTTAATCGAGTTTAGCTGAGGTGATTCTTGATCAAGTGCTTTTCTTTATCATCGTCTCAACCCCTCATTTTAATCACTAGTTGTGTCCTTTCTATTCAAGTGCAAGTGTGTTTTTTCTTTATGCTAGTAGTCTCTTCTTTTAATTTAGTTAACAACCCTAAAACAAACTCTCGATAAGATAATAGTTTTCGTGTGAGTAAGATTACTCAACAGTTCCAAGATTTTAATATGACACTTGTGTCCCCTAACTATATTTCGATAGGTATACTTGCCTCGTTGGATTGCTAGTTCGGGTTTTATTCTCTTTGCTAATATCCTCTCACAAAGTTTTTGGCGTCGTTGGTGGGGAGCAACTTTTGTTGATTATTTGAATTCACGAACCTATTACTTTTATCACTTCTCTTTCTCACCCTCTTTCTTAAAAATTCAAAATACCTATTACCGCCCTTAATAGAAACCCACGTCACAATTTTTCTATACCATTTAACTCTCTCGAAAAGGGCAATGTGGATATAAATGCCACTATCTTTTCTAGTACCTTGCGAACCCTTCATCGGGTAGTCCTTGAGAAGTTCGGGGGTTAAAACATAAAAAATTCTATTTAAAAAAAAAAATAACTCTTGTGTTAGTTTATTTATTTCTCTTTCTTCATCTTCTCTTCTTGTAGTGCATGACCTGCGGGAATCCATCGATTATTTTGTACTTGGACCACGAAATTGAGCGTACTCTTCGGAGAAGATCGCTATTTCAAGGCCCTATTTTCCAAATATCGGTTGAGGATTCCGAGTCATTTTCTACTGTAAGAATGGAAGAACCCCACGTAGAGGAAGCCGTGCATAGGCCTACGTCCTATTATGCACGACCAAATCTAGAGGGTACAGAATCAAGCAGAGTTCGCCCTACTATAGCTAATAATAATTTTGTACTTAATCCTAGCATAATTCAAATGGTGCAGCAGTATGTGCAATATGACGGACTTCAAGATTAAGATCTGAACGCACATATAGCAAGCTTTCTTGAGATTTGTGACACCTTTAAAATCAATGGTGTTACAAAAAATGCTATTAGGCTAAGACTCTTCCCTTTCTCCCTTAGAACTAAATCTAAACAATGGCTGAATACTCTACAAAAAAACAACATCACCACCTAGGATCAACTAGCTGAAAAATTTCTGGTGAAGTATTTTCCGCCAGCTAAAACCGCAAAACTTAGGAACGATATTTATGCCTTTGGACAAATAGATTCTGAAACTTTGTATTAAACCTGGGAAAGATTTAAAGAACTCAAAAGACGATGACGCCATCATGCGCTGCATGTATGGTTACAGGTGCAGACATTTTATAACGGGCTAAATCAAAGTACAAAGCAAATGATAGATGTAGTTTCTGGTGGTACCTTAAACCACAAAACCCCGGAAGCAACTATTGAGCTTTTCTAGGACATAGCCATGAACACATATTAGTAGAATGTGCCTAGGTCCCGCCGAAACAAACCTGCAGGTATATTTGAAGTGGACAACGTCTCACAGCTAGATCTGCAAGTAGAAATTTTAAATAAAAAGATAATGGAGATGATTGCTGCCTCTGCCCCTCAGGTATGGGAATCTGCAACTCCTGCCCCTGAATAATTAGATTATGTTAATAATATGACTAGAAATGCTTTTCATAATTTTTCTGCTGCTAATTTTCCTACTCCGGGTTTCTCTTTTCCGAATAGTTATAATCCCGCTTCACGGAACCACCCGAACTTTTCGTGGAGTAATCCCTCCAACGCAATGTGCCCGCCACCACAAAATAATTTTTCTGCACCACCACCACCTTCTCAAAATTTTCCAAAACCTCCAAGTTTTGAGGAGATGTTTTCAAAATATTTCAACGTTAATGACGTTACAATAAGAACCCTAACTAGGACTGTTAAAAGTTTAGAGAATCAACTTGGTCAACTCTCAAAACTATTTTCTGAGCGACCCGCCAGGACTCTTCCTGCCAACACTGAGCCCAACCCGAGAGAGCAAGTGAAAGCTATAACTCTTTGGAGTGGGAAGAAAGTTTCTGGTATGGTTAGCGAAGAGCCCGAGGCAAGCTCTGCCTCCATTTTCAAAAATCAAAGCTCCGCCCCATTTTAAAAAATAAACCCTCCGCTCAGAAAAATTTTATCGTTTCACCCTCTACTGAAGAAGAAGTTATCAGCCCTCTCTCCCTGTTGAAGAAAAAGATCTCACTCCACCACCCATCTTTAAAAATATTCCAACTCCACCATACCCTTCAGAACTTAGCAAGCAACGTCAGGACGATCAATACTCCTGCTTCCTAGAAATATTTAAAATAATACACATAAATCTAACCTTCCACGAAGTAATCTCCCAAAAGCCGAAGTACACTAAGTATCTTAAGGAACTCCTGACTTATAAAAAGAAGTTAGAAAACTTATCACATGTCACGTTAAATGTCGAGTGCTCTGCCGTCTTGATAAATGGTTTACCAAAGAAGATCAGTGATCCGGGTAGTTTTTCTATCCCGTGTGTCTTTGGTGATCTTTTTGAAAAGCATGCATTGGCTAACTTAGGTGCGAGTATCAACCTGATGACCCTCTCATTATTCAAGAAGTTAGGAATTTATAGCCTCAACACTACCCGCATAAGTATCCAGATCGCTGATAGATCCATGAAATACTCATTAGGAATCGTAGAGGATGTCTTAGTTAAAATCGACAAATTCATCTTCTCAGTGGATTTCGTCATATTGGACATCGAAGAAGACATCGAGGTTCCCTTGATCCTTGGTCGAACCTTCCTTGCCACCTCCTGAGCCATCATTGACATGAGCAATGGCAAGCTCTTCCTATGAGTAAGTGATGATGAAGTGATTTTCTCTATCACTCCTTCGATGAAGAATACCCTAGAGAATGACGACTCCTATTTTTTCTTAGATGCCTTAGGTGAAGATTCTTCCTACTACCTTTCTGAAAGTGAAAATAAATTTTCTGATTTTTGTTTTTCCTCTACTCTTCCAAATGAATCTTTGCAAAAAGCGGCCATGGTCATTAGATCCACTCCTTTCAATTTTTCGTATAAAGGTAAAGTCTACGAAGACATTGTTTTGAAAAAGAAAGAATTTCCAAAACATCGTATGAAGAAACCCCCACCCTAGAATTAAAGGAACTACCTGAACATCTTAGGTATGCGTTCTTAGAAAAGGACTCCTTGCTACCAGTAATACTTTCGGCCTACCTAACTGAAGTGCAAAATGATAAGCTCCTAGTACTGTTACTTAAACATCGTCGAGCTATTGTCTGGCAAATAGCTGATATCAAAGGCATTAGCCCATCTTTCTACACCCACAAAATCCTAATGGAAGATAATTCACGTAATTCAATCCAACCTAAGTGTCGTATAAATCAAAATATGAAATAAGCCATAAAGGGCGAGGTTATGAAACTCTTAGACGGAAGAATTATATTTCCAATCTTTGATAGTTAGTGGGTTAGCCCTATCCAGGTAGTGCTGAAAAAGGGAGGGATAACTGTAGTTAGTAATGATAATAATGACTTAATCCCAATGTGGACAGTGATGGGGTGACGAATCTATATTGATTATCGTATGTTAAATGATGCCAACCGCAAGGAACACTTTCCCTTGCCGTTCATCGATCAAATTTTAGAACGATTATCCGGCCGTAGATTTTACTGTTTTCTCGATGGTCCCTCGGGGTACTTTCAAATCCTCATCTCTCCCAAGGAACTGGAGAAAAGTACGTTTACTTGTCACTTCGGCACCTTCGCTTACCGAAGAATGTCATTTAGATTATGCAATGCGCCAGCTACATTCCAGCGATGTATGCTCACAATCTTTGACAAGTACGTAGAGAGTATTATATAGTTATTTATGGCTTATTTCTCCTCCTTCGGCGATGCCTTTGATAGTTGCTTGGAGAACCTCAAAAAAGTCTTTAAAAATGCGAAGAAACTAACCTTGCCCTAAATTTGGAAAAATGGCATTTTATGGTGAGGGAAGGGTTAGTTTTTGGTCATAAGATTTTTGCAAGGGGAATTGAGGTAGACATAACTAAGATAAACGTTATTGAGAAGCTGCCGCCACCTACGAACGTTAAAGCAATAAGAAGTTTCCTAGGACACGATGGCTTCTACCGCCGCTTCATAAAAGACTTCTCCAAAATCACCAAACCACTTATTCATCTTCTGGAAAATGACGCCCCGTTTATTTTTGATGACCTATGTCTATCTGCCTTTGAAACAATAAGAGAAAAGTTAATTAATGCCCCTATTATGATAGCTCCAGTGTGGGACCTTCCCTTTAAAATTATGTGCGGTGCGAGTAGTTTTGCGGTGGGAGCCGTATTAGGACAACGAATATCTAAAAACTTCAACCCCATCTATTATGCAAGTAAAACACTAACATCGGCACAAGAGAATTATACCACAACCGAGAAGGAGCTCCTAGCTGTTGTTTTTGCTTTTGATAAATTCCTTTCATATATCACGATTTCCAAAATTATCGTTTTTACAGACCACTCGACCCTCAAGTATCTTTTTGCTAAGACGAATGCCAAGACGCGCCTAATTCGCTGGGTCTTACTCCTCCAAGAGTCTGACTTAGAAATCCGTGACAAGCGAGGGGCCGAGAATTTGGCTGTCGACCATCTCTCACGATTAGATAATCCTTATATTGAAAAATTAGATGAAAAATCTTTTAATGATTTCTTCCTCGATGAGAAGCTTCTTTTAATTAACACATCCTGAAAGTGAGGTGTTAGATCTGAAATACTCTAGAGGGGGGGTGAATCGAGTATTCTTAAAAAAATGTTTTACAGCATGTGCTGTAAATAAAAATTACAGAATAACAAATAAAAAACCACAAACACACAGCAGACCTAGTTGGCGCAAACACAGTAAGAACAAAAGAAAGGTCAACCAGACAGCACAAGAAATTTTAGTGGTTCCCCAACCTGGGTACATCCACACTTCTACAACCCTGGTAGGAATCCACTCAGATGTTTAATCAGGTGCCTGACACCAATGAGCTTTTGATCAGGTGCTCAAAAACCAAACCTCAAGTCTTTTGGTCAGGTGACTTGCAACCAAGAATTACTTTTGAAGGGAGTTAAGAACCCTTTGTATAGTTGGGTGGGGGGGGGGGGGTTGAGAGATGATTGTTTCTTCTCTTTCTCAATAAACAACTGACAAGACATATTGGATATGATGTTAGAAAATAGCTCCCCCTGAGATGTAAAATGGTTCAGGAAAAACTGGAGCTTTACTTCAGGGTTATAGACCTTCAATCGTAAAGCCTTGACCGAAAAAGATCTTCAGGAACTTCTTGACAGATGGAATTGATGTTGTCCTTTGAAGTGTCCTGGTGAGTTGAAGAATGAAGACTTGATTTTTGATTGATTATTCTTCTTCTTCAGATAGCAAATGTTCTTATGGTGTAGGGCTTCTCCTCTGTATCAGAGATCTGTGAAAGAAAGAGCAGAGAATTCCTTGATTCAAACTGATTGTGTTTTTCTGTTTGTGTGTCTGTCTTCACTACAGGAAAAGAGAGAAAATCTCTTTTATATTTCCTGTAAAAAATTTTCTTTCAAAATTTTAAATCCTCCGCAATCACTGCTGACGACCTTGAGAATAAACTGCATTGAATTATTTCCCCAACTGTCCCATGAAAAAACGGCAAGCAATAATCCTGGAGAAGACCATAATCAATGCTCTGTCAAACTGTTATATTCTAGAGAATATTTTAGCATTGATTACTAAGGAATTATTGCAATAGGGAGGGGATAGAATGAAATAACTAAGTTTGGATTCGTCGAACAGATAATAGAAATCATCGAGCTGAGTTCACAGTTCGTCGAGCCGAGTTGCAGAGTTCATCGACCAGATGACTTCTGTTCGGCGAGCTGAGTTCCAAGATCATTGAGCTAAAACAGAACTGCATTCTCTAAAAACTTTGCCTTTTTCTGTGTATGGAGTTTGTCGAGCTGATAACTGGTTTCATCGACTGAAGTTCAGCAAAGTATTTCTAGACTTAGAATATTTTCAGATGCTTCTGGATGGAAGTGTTGAAGTGAAGTATCCAGAAATCGTCGACCTGAGAATTGGTTTCGTCGAGCTGAGGGCCACTAACTGCTGCTGGATAACTCTAGCCAAAGTGGTCAAAGTTCGTCAAGCTGAGAATCTTGAATTCGTCGACTGAAGATGATTCTGGACTTAGAAAAATTGAGAAACTTCTGGAATCAAGAAGTTGAAGTAGAAATTCCAGAAATCGTCGAGCAGAGAACTAAATTCGTCGACCATAGTCTAGAGAACAAAGTCTGGACTTAGAATGCTGAAGGTAGAGTCCAAAGATCATCGACCAAAGAATCAAGTTCGTCGAGCTCAGCTCAGAGAATTTTCTCTGAGATCGTCGAGCTGAGCACGACTATCGTCGACCTGAGTTCGACGAACGTCGAACTCATTTTACTGAGTCTTTGGAAAAACTTTGAGTCTTGAGTCTCTAGCAGTCTTATGATGGTTGGTCCATGCAGTGTTGATCCTAAGGACTTGGTCTAGACTCTAGGACACAACTATGACCCTGGCTATACATGATGTGTCATAAGATCCTAACTTAGTGAACCTTGCCCAAATCAAACTAGGGATCCAACAATCTTGCCCTATTTGGGTGAGGTCACTAATTATAGAGTCAGACTAAACTGAAAATACACAAAGCAGGAAAAACATATATCTGGAAGAGAAAAATGAACACATACAGCAGGTATATATATACAAACAAGCTTTGTTCAGGAATAAGAAAGCAGTTATAAACATAACAGTAATTAACCAGTTGAGAACTCATTTCTTTTGATTCTTCTCTTTTGGCTTTTCTTCTTTGCTCTTATCTCCTGGCTTAGTAAAAACAATTTCTCTGTTTGGATCTGAAGCTTGCACTTTGGTCATGGTCATATCAGCAACCCCTATAATCTTCAAAGATGTGGCTCTGGGGACTACTACTTTTGTGTGCAATTTCATATAATCATCAACATTAAAAATCTTATTAGCTTTATCAAACCTTTTGAGCTCTTCCTTCCTATATTTAGACATGGTAGAATATTCTGAGGGATCCTTTCCTTCAGCTCTGGCTTTGTTGATCATTAAAAGGCCAACAAGTTGTTGGAACCTGGCCATCCTAGCAGGTATTGCTGTTTCTGGATCCTCAAAGGGTACAGGAGGAGAAGGAGGTCTGTTGGATCTTTTAGCTTGTTGATGTTCAGGAAGTTTTTGCTATTTTTGATGTTGATGTTGTTGTTGTTGCTGAGGTTGGTGCTGCTTGCCTGAAGGATATAGTCTCTGCTGGCAGCTTCTAGAGGATGAGAATCTACCACCTTGATGTCTTTGATATGTTTGGAATTGGGTAGACCTCTGGGAAGTTGTGCCTGAAGCTCCAGCAGCTGGAGGAGGAGGAGGAGGGTCCCTTCTATATTTCTGAGTTGGAGGATGGGAGTATCTTCTGCTTCACTTTCTCTCTTTATGTTGATTCTTGGATAACCACATCCAATCTGGCATCCCTTTATATGGAGTTATCTTCTAAAGGATATAGTAGGGAGTGTCATTGGCTTGATTTGGCTTAGGAGCAGGAGGAGGAGGAGCTTTCCTTTTCTTAGATACTTTCAACTTCTTTGGATCCTTATCTGAATCCTCATCCTCCTCCTCATCATCTTCAGATCCCTGAGGATTATCATATAGATCATTTAGAGCCTTCAGGGCCTCAGCAGAAATAATAGGCTTCTCAAATATAGATGAAACTGCAGAAGGAGCTGGAGAACAAACTGTGACAGTGCTTTCAGCAACTACCTTATTCTCTTCTTCAATGTCAGACAAGATCAAAGCATCAAGATCTGGCATTGGAGAGTCATCCATCACAAAGCTTGGAGTAGAAATAGCTTCTGGAGAGGATGGCATGACTGCAGGCTCTGAAGCAGCAAAACTTGGAGCAGAAATATCTGCTGGAGGAGATGAAACAATGGGGGAAGCAGTTCTTGGAGGAGATGGAATGACTGTAGTTTCTAGAGCAGCAAAAGTGTCTTTGAGTTGCTTGGCAGCTTTGGGACTTATTGGAGAGGGATAAGGAATAATTGCCAAAGATGGCTTAGTATAGTCTGCTGGAAGGAAACTCAAATATGCAGTATCAAAACTTTTCAACAAATTTGCTAAATCTACTGTGGGATTTAAAATAAAATCACCAGCAGTAATAATCTCTTCAGTAACTGACTCATCTAAATCCATGTCAGTCTCAATAAAATGAATGAAATCAATAAAATATGTATCTTCTGCTATTGATGCCTCTGCATCTGCTGGAGCTGGAGGTGCTGAAACTGAAATTGCTGCTACTGCTGGAGCTGCTGCAGCTTCTTCATCAAGCATCTCCCCCTGCCTGGTTTCTGTGGGAACTGGAGCCAGGCCCCTGACTGAAGAGTGGGCAGTAGTGAGGGCAGATATCTGGGCAGATAGGGTAGATATGGAAGTAGCAAGAGGTGTAATGGCCTCTGCTATTATTATTTTGAGGAGGGTATGATGAGGGCAATGATAGATGAGATGGTGGAGGGATCCAGTGGTGGAGTTGCAGTTGATGTTTCAGATGGTGGTTGGGTGGAAACATTTGGAGAGATGGTAGATGTTGGTGAGCATGGAGGAGGATCATCTTGCATTTGGACATCCTGGATGGATTCAGTTGGAGGAGGAGTGGTGGGAGGAGATGACAGTAGATTGAAGGATGGTATGGAGGAAAAGTGGGGGGAAGAGGATATTGAGGTGGTGTAGGTTGATGGTATTCCTGAGTGGGGTAAGAGGGGATGTCAGTAAGGTCTAGTGGTGGAGAAAGTGGCAGGAGATGTAGCTAGAGTGGCAAGATGACCAGATGGTTGTAGTTGTGGTTGTAATTGTTGTTGGGGTTGTTGATGTGGTTGAGTTGCTAAAAGTGATGGAGGTGTGTGGATTATCTCTTCAGCAGGGTGGGGAGTGGCCCTAACAGCCTGGTGCTCTTAGAAGCTGTGGTGGAAGAGGCTGAAGCCTTAGATGGCTTGGAAATGGTCCTCTTCCACCTGCCAAACAAGGCGCATTTGAGCCTCTTGCTGGCATTGATGAATATGGTCGGGGAGATCAGTGATTCAGCAGCTTTTTCTTTTAGAAAGATCCCAAGGATCTTGCCAAAACTAACTTCCTTTTTGCTGTTATTTATCTTGATTAGATCAAAAATGATCGAAGCCCAGTTCACTTTCTTTTTGTTCACCACTGCACACATGACCAGGAATTGGTGCCTGATAATGTAGTCGTATGCAGTGTGCTTTCTTAGCAAGACTTTCCCAACAATATCTGCAAGAAACTTGAATTCTGCAGATAGATGTTTCCTCAGCAATTTATTAGGGTTATCTCCAGAGTAACCCATCATACTCAGCATCATGTCATATTCCTCATTATCCATTTCCAGATCATCTTCTCCATTATTCAATCCAAATATCTTAGTTAATACGGCGGGAGATAGAGAAACAGTATTACCCGCAATTGATCCAGTCATGGTATTCTCCTCTGTGGTTGAAGATGTGTAGACCCATTCTCTAATCTCAATTCCAGACAGTTTGATCCTTGTTGTCATCAGATTCTTCAGATGCTGCTCTTCCAAAAGTTCCAGAATATTCAGAAAAATCTGGTATGAATGCTGGAAAGAATCAAAGTCGACATCGAAGCCGGTGTCGAACTTCATCGCAGCCAGGGTTCCTGCTTGAATTGCCATGAGATCACTTCCAAGAGAGAAAATGACGATCAAGTGCAAAGGGAACAAAAAATGCGGCACGGAGGTCAAAGAAAACCTACATATACGGTTTTCCAGAATATGAATCGACAAACTCCGTTCCACGAAAATTAAGAAATTCTTTGACCTGAGATCAACGAAATAATCGATAGTTAAAATAATTCATCGAGCACCGTCTGTAGATCTGAAGACATTTCGTCGAGCTCCATTCGATGAAAGTTTTCTTAAGTGGATTTGTCGATCTCTATTCTATGAAAATAACTTCACTCACAGAGAGTTCGTCGAGCTCCGTTTGACGAATATCTCAAGAACTTTCCATAGTTCGTCGAGCTCAGTTCGACGAACTTTGAAAAATTCATCGAGTGTAGACAGAAATTAAACTAAGTCTTCTCCATTGATCATTCCCAGCTCATTTATAAAGAATAAGTGATTTTTCTCATCCAGAGGTTTGGTGAATATATCAGCTCTTTGTAAATCAGTATAGATATAGACAAGATTAATTTTGTTTTTGTCCACACACTCTCTAATGAAATGATGTTTAATGTCTATATGCTTAGTCCTACTGTGATGGACTGGATTTTGTGTTATTGATATAACACTTGTGTTATCACAAAAGAGAGTTGAATTATTTAAGTTTAATCCATAGTCTAGGAGTTGGTTTTGGATCCACAGCATCTGAGAACAACAACTGTCTGTTGCAATATATTCTACTTTAGTAGTTGAGGTGGATACAAAAGACTGTTTCTTGCAAAACCAGGATACCAACCTCATACCAAGGAACTAACAAGTCCCTGAGGTGCTTTTTCTATCAACCTTGCATCCAACAAAGTCAACATCTGAAAATCCAGTTAAATCAAATTCTGACTCAGTATGGTACCATAGGCCTAGACTAGGACAAATCTTTATATATCTCAAAATCCTTTTTAAGAAAACTAGGTGAGATTCTTTTGGGTTCACTTGGAACCTAGCACAAAGGCATGTGGCAGACATGATATCTGGTCTGCTTTTTATAGGGTATAGTAGGACCCAACAATGCCCCTATATAATTTCTGATCTATAGGTTTCCTATGTGCATCAGAGTCAATCACAGCATTAGTTGCCATATGTGTTTTCTTTGCTGAAGCATCAGCCATCCCAAACTTCTTTATAAGCTCTTTAGCATACTTAGCTTGAGAGATGAAGATGTCATCAGGCAACTGCTTCACTTGGAGACCAATGAAGTGGAAGAGCTCACCTATACTACTCATTTCAAATTTGGAATGCATGAGGCCAGAGAACATCTTGCATAATTTGGAATCAGTAGACTCAAATATGATGTCATCCACATAAATTTGTACTAATAAAATTTGGTTCTATGATGTCTAGTGAAAAGTGTTTTATCTACTATGCCTCTAATGAATTTATGCTCTATCAAAAAGATGGCTAGGGTCTCATACCAAGCTCTTGGAGCTTTCTTTAGACCATAAAGAGCTTTATACAATTTAAAAACATAAGAGGGGTGAGTTGGAGAGACAAAACCTGGAGGTTGTTCAACATAAACCTATTCTTTAAGCACTCCATTCAGAAATGCACTCTTCGCATCCATTTGATAGACCTTGAATCTCTTGTAGGCTGCATATGCAAGAAATATTCTGATTGCCTCTAACCTTGCCACAGGTGCAAAGGTTTGGTCATAATCTATTCCTTCCTCTTGCCTATATCCTTGAGCAATAAGCCTAGCCTTGTTTCTCACAATCACTCCTTGGGCATCCAGCTTGTTTCTGTAAACCCATTTAGTTACATTTACTAGGTAGTTTTGGGGTCTTGGAACCAAATCTCAAACTCTACATCTCTCAAATTAGTTTAATTCCTCCTGCATTGCAATGTCCAGTGGGGATCTTGCTCTGCATCATGGATGGATAAGGGTTCAACCTGAGAGAGAAAACAGGCACGCATCAAATCTTGGTTGAGTTGATGCCTTGTCTATACACCTGCTGATATGTCTCCAATCACTTGAGATCTGGGGTGATCCCTTAGTGTGACAAGATCAGTGGGTGAAGTTTGTTCTGCAACAGCATTAGGAACTAATTCCTCTTGTGGAATTATGTTTGCTGTTGGGGGAAGATCAATTCCTTCAGTGCCTTCATCTTCACTTTCTTCAATGACTTGTGAAGAAGGATGTGTTGGAATCTCTTGGGTGAGGTTTAGTCCATCCAAATTTTCACACAAGTGAGGTACCTGCAAAGTGCTTTTGGTAGAAATCTCTTTCTCCTTGCAATACATGTTAGCTTCATCAAATGTAACATGAATAGATTCTTCAATTTTTAGTGATGATTTATTGAAAACCCTATAGGTTTTGCTTACTTTGGAATATCCTATAAAGATTCCCTCTTCAGCCTTAGCCTCAAACTTCTAATGTATCTTTTATTGTTGTTGTGAATATAACATATACATCCAAATACATTAAAATAGTTGATTTTAGGTTTCTTCCCTTTAAGTAATTTATCGGGAGTCCTATTCTTTAGTTTATGTATCAAGCTTCTATTCGGGACATAATTTGCAGTGTTTACAGCCTCTGCCCAAAAGGATAGTGGCATGTAAGCATCTACAAGTAATGTAACTACAGCTTCAATTAGTGTCCTATTTTTCCTTTCAGCTACCCCATTTTGTTGAGGAGTTCTAGGAGCTGAGAAGCAATGCCTGATACTTTCCTTCTCATAGAACTCATGCATAAGAAGAGACTCAAACTCTGTGCCATGATCACTTCTGATCAATGCAATATGAGTAGAGAACTCAATCTGTATGGTCCTGAGAAAATCTGTAAGAACCTTAAAGGTATCTGACTTAGATCTCAGAAAGGACACCCAAGTTAACCTTGAGAAGTCATCCACTTTAACTAAGGTGTAGGATTTATGTCCTAGGCTTTGTACAGCAATGGGTCCAAAGAGATCCATGTGTAGCAAGTACAATATCCTAAGTGAATCACTTTTATTAACAGATTTAAAACTAGATTTAGTTTGCTTGCCTAGTTGACAAGCCCTGTAGAGACCTTCCTTCTTGTATGGACCAAAAGGTAGACCTCTCATAAGATTGTCTTTTGATAGCCTAGCAATGTTTTTCAAGTTTACATAACCTAGACTTTTATGTCATAAATCATTCTGATTACTAGTTATATTAAGAAAGCAGATATCAGAATTGGCAGAAAGAAAATCTACTAAGTATATGTTACCTTGTCTATTCCCAATTAAAACAATTTGTTTTTCTTTATTAGTAATAGTGCAAGAAGATGAGTTAAAGTGTACCTGATAACCATCATCATATAACTGGCTTATAGAGATGAGGTTATGCTTTAGTCCTCTAACATAAGTTACGTTCTTGATGTGACTGCTCCAATCTTCACTTCTCCAAAACCTTCAGACTGGCCACATTTTGAATCACCAAAGATAACCTTTGGTCCTAGCTTGGACTTATAGTTGGTTAAGTTGTCCTTGCTGCCCTGTTTGGAGCATCCACTGTCCAGGTACCATGTTTGATTATTTACTGGACAGCTCTTCACCTGCAATGAAAAATAATTAATTGTTCTTGACCCAGTTTAACTTGGGTCATTTGTTTTGCTGGTAAGAGAAACTGGATATAACAGAAAATTCAGGTTGAGATTTATATCCTAGTGGGTGATATATTTTAGGTGGTATTACCCAATCTGCTACAGGATTAAATGGTTTTCTAGAATTATTAGAGTTGCTGTTAAAATTACAATTTTTGTTAAGTCTTTCTGGGTTCGATGAATTATTGTGAGTTCGTCGACCAGAGTTCGACGAATTGGGATGAGATCGTCGATCTCTGCCCAGAGAATGAACATGTTCATTTCTGTGCCCCACGTTCGTCGACCTCTGCTCGACGAACCATACAGAGTTCGTCGATCGCAGTTAGATGAATAATTATAGCTAAAGTTTGCGTTCAGCGTTCGTCGAGTTGGGTTCGACGAATTGGCAACATTTCATCGATCTGTGTTCGACGAATTCTGCTGAACTTTGCTTTTACTTGTGGTTTTCTGATTTTTGTTATTTTGACCATTTGATTTTGGAATTTGTTCTATGATTTGATTATGGTTTATGTTTTTCTTTCCCCTTAGCTGAAACAAATTAATGGGGGTAGTCAGAATGTTCTTCATGAGAATAGGGGCAAACTTAATGAAGCACCCAAGCCTAGCTTGCCATTCAATCTGGCATTTACAGTGCTTGTGATGTCCATCAGCTTGATGCTTCTCCCAGTGAGAGATTCTTCAAGTTGTTTAGCCTCACATAGCTCAGTCTTTAACATTATAATTTGTTCATTAGCTAAGGTTAATTCATCCTTTAACCTAGTATTTTCTGAATTAACATTCTCTAAGTTTCCTAATTTTTCCCTAAGAGTCTTAATTTCTTTTTCAGAGTTAATTAAGTCTATGCACATTGTTTTAAATTCAGATTTAAAGAATCAGAACTGTAATCAAAGGAAGATAATACCTTGTCATCTTCAGAATCTGAAACTGCTTCATTGTCTGAATCTTCTTCTTTTGAATGTCTCCTGGAGGCATCAATGGCCATGAGGCAAATCTCTTTGGCCCTTGCCTCTTCTTCATCTTCACTGGTGCTGGAAGATGATGATTCATCCTTAGTTTCACTCCAAGATTCAGCCACAAAGCCTTTCTCCTTCTTATTATATTTGCTGGAGAAAGGCCTGCTGTTGTGCTGTCTTCTGGTATCTTTCTCTCTTCTCTTCTCCTTCTTCTGATTCTCTGGACACTCAGAGATGAAGTGTGCAGGTTTCCTGCAACCAAAACACACCACTTCTTTAGTCGGTGTTTTTTTCATACCTTGGTTTGTCATCCTGCCATTTCTTGTACGTGTGCGGTGCCTACAGACTCTTCCAGATTTAATACCAGCTCTTGATTCAGAGATCGGAGGCGCCTGCAAAAGGTGCGATCGATTTCAGGATCAAATTCAAGATTTAAATCAGATGGAGTTCTGCGGGTCATATACTAAAAAAGACTTTTGATAAAAACAAAAAATAAAACAAATATATAAAAACCTATCACTTAAATTTGATGTTAGGTTTTTGTTAGAATTCCTTAGTGGTTAATAAAATTGTTAATAAAAAGTTAGGTTTTATAAAAACAAAGTTTTAAATTCAGTGAATTTTATGTTTGTTTACTTTTATAAAAACTAAGGTTTTTAAATAACAAGAAAAGAAAAAATAAAATTAATAGCGTTCTTTTATTTTCAAATATTAACACATATAAACGATCCCCGACAACGGCGCCAAAAAGCTTGATAAGTAAATTTTGATTTAAAGAGGATAGATTTGGTGTGTTATTTAATCTTTTACGTATATAAGTCTATCTCTTTTTTACTTACTTATATCCTATGGATTATGGCAAGAGTATATATCGTATAGGAGTATAGTATTTTGTAGAAAATATCAAGGTTGTATTTTTCTAGGATCGGTGTTAATTATTCTACTTTTTAGAACGGACTATTATCTTATCGAAAAAATGGAGTGGAGTTTATAGAAAATAATATAAAAAGAAAGAAAATATAAATACGTGGTTTTATCAAGAAAAGGACTCGGAAGGTAGTCCTTGATTTCAGAAGTACTATGGGAGAATATTAATTCACCTATTAAAGAACAACTCTATTTCTTGATTACCTAACTTAACGAGAGGGTCCCTTTGGTAGCATTACTGACTCGAAAGTACGACCGGGGAGGCTTGCGTTTAGAACGGGTTAACGTTAAACGTAGTGTCTCTTCACCTGGTATATGATCAATTAACAGAAAACCCTAGTTAGAATAACTAGAACATAGAGTTGAAAGAGTTGAAAATACTATCCAGCCCAGAGCTCATCTTGACCAAGTGCTAGGGGTTCTTAGCCTCTCATCAGGATGGGGGCGGTATAAAGTGCAGAAAATAATATCTACCTATCTATCTTAATCGAGGACTTAATCTTTCGCTTTGACTTTCATTTGGGATAGGGTAGTAAAATCTAAACTATTGAAAATCTTTCACACTATCTGAATCCAGGTCATAGGCTTTCGCCTCGCCTTTCATTTGGGATAGAATGAAATAATAAGGTTTTGAAAAATAGTTTTGAAAGCAGTTTCACGCTATCTTAATCCAGGACATAAGCAGAGCTTCGTCTTTCATTCGGGATAGTATAAGAAAATAAAGTAAAGTAAAACAGAAAATAAAACTGTAAAGTACTCAGAATTGATATTGAAACATTCTATTTTATAAATTTAAAAGTTATTACAACGTCCTACAAAGCTGAAAAGAAAGCTGAAAAAAATTACAACTTACAGAACTTGGAATACTTGAAAGCTACTACCAGTTCTTTGTCAGAGAGCTGGCGAATCCTAACAGTTCTTAAGGAATTTGGTGTGTTCAAATAATTTTACAAAGCTCTTGCCCTCTATTTATAGAAAAAAAACAATGCTTTTGGAAAAGTACTTTTTGGAAATGTTGCCAAACAGCTTATGGAAAAGTTGTCAAACAGCTTTTTCAAAGTTGAAATCAGCTTGTGGGACATCTGGCTATTGGACAGCTTGACACGTGGCGGCTTGGATAAGGATGGAGCTGACTTGGTAGCTGAGTTGGCTGGCTGGATAAGAAACTGATGGATAAGTTTGACAGCTGGCTGATTGAAAAGCTGGCGGGCTGGCAGGCTGGCGGGTTGCGGGTCCTGGCCGGTTGCGGGCTTTAGCGGGTTGCGGGCTAGAATAAATCCAAAAAAAACTGCGTTGTCCTGATCTCGATCCCAAGCAACCAGAGAGAATAACTAGATACCATTCACAAAGCCAATTGATCATTTCTGTCAAACACAGAAACATATTACTTATATTATGTATTTCCAGATTTATACATATAGAATAACTATCTTAATTATCTATTTATTTTGTTATAAAATTACTTTATATATATGATTATACATATAATATATATATATTGATATGATAAAATTATCTTGTCATAGTTTTTTATTTATTATGGTTTTTATTTACATATATATATAGTTTTATATAGTATATATTTTTATATATACCTAAATTTAATTATTTAATATAATTAATATATATGTTTAATTTTAACTTTATATATAATGATATATTAAATATATATATTATTATTATAAGTTATGATTATCATTATATTTTATTATTATCTAGTAAATACTATAATTATTTTATTATCTATATATATATTATATAGTATTTAAATTATCATTATAACTATACAATTATATTTAATATTTATTATAATAGTTATAATCTACTTTTATTTTTATTATTATAAGATATATATAAATTATATAAATACAACAATTATAGATTTTCTTTTAACTTATATCTAAACAACTTATATTTGTTATAATATAGTATTTAATATATAATTAAATTTATTTAGAGAATAAAAAACAGACCATTTATTCAATAATTTACATAAAATATTAGAAATTATATTTAGAAATTAAACTAAAACTTGTAGTAAAATGTTTATAAATAACTACTCATCAGATGGTCGTTTCACTTCTAAGGAATGGAAGGAAGTACAGAAGTATTTGGGTTCATGACTTACCTTCAGTGCAGCCTTTCATCCTCAGACGGATGGTCTGTCTGAGAGGACCATCAGAACATTAGAAGATCTATTAAGGTTGTGTATGGTGGATAGAGGAGAGCCGTGGGAAAGGCTCTTACCCCTTGTACAATTCTCGTACAACAACAGTCATCAAGACAGTATCGGGATGGCACCCCATGAAGCCCTTTATGGAAGAAGGTGTAGGACTCTCTTGTCGTGGGTGCAAGATGAAGACTTTCAAGGTTTTGGGAATTGAGTAAATTGATGATACTGATGCTGTTGTTAGACTAATATGGGACTGCATGCTCGAGGCTCAAAGTTGGCAGGTTAAGTATTATAATGCAAAGCACCGGATGGTGGAATTTTAAGTGGGTGACAAAGTGTTCCTGAAGATCCGGCCGATGCATGGAGTGTCACGGTTGTGTTGTATGAAGAAGCTCAGTCCTAGATACATTGTGTCTTATGATACAGTGGAAAGGATTGGTACATTAGCCTATAGGTAGGAGCTACCACAAGAGCAAGAGAATTTATACTATGTGTTCCATGTGTCGTCACTCCGGAAGTCACTATTGCGACCCGATCAACATATCATCACCACAGATAGAGCAGTGGAAACTGATAGATCCGTCCGACTAGAGCCGGTGCGGATAGTTGACACAGAAACGAGGAGCTTGTGGTGGAAAAGTGTACTATTGGTAAAGGTCCAATTGTCTAACCACGCGAAAGAAGAATAGACATGGGAATCGGCGGATTTGATGCAGAAGTGTGGGGAATGACGTGAGTTTCTTCCCTCCCCCTTGGTGCTCAATCTCTAGTTATTTCTAGGAGAGATATCAACTCAAAGGAGTGTTGATTCGTGAAAAGAAGTTTCCTAGGAGAAGGCCATGCTAGGACGTGTGCCCTAGAGATAGGACGTCTTCGACCACTTCCCTCTTCCATGAGAAGATGTGGAATTAGTTTTGTGATGAGAGTTAAACTTTTGAGGGTGAATAAGGGAGGAGGAATTCTTGTTGAGATTTGGGAATTTCGGTTGGAGGAGGAAGACCAACCGAAGCCATTTGCTTCGATTTAAGATTCACACACAAATTTAATTTTTGCGTGCATCGATCTTCGAGGCCGTTTTCGAACATGATGCGGCCGAATCTGGATTAATGGCTAAACAAATAAGTCATAGACCTTAAAAACTCCTTTCCAATGAGTTGTTACACATCATCATTGGAGGTCATTAGCCACAGGAAAGTCTGATCGAACTTGCTTGTTGTAAACGAGAAAAAAAACTATATTCTGAATGCAATAGTGTTCGAGACTGATTTCGAGCATGTTACGTTATGACCTGGGTGAAGGACCAAATACAAAAGTTGTATTCCTTTGAAATACCTTTCCAATGGATGGTTATACACCTTTATAAGAGTCCCGTAGGCCCAAGAACGGCTAGTTGAAGTTGCTATACAATCACGTCCTTGTAATTAATACTCTCGGGTTAGTGTAGTATTGGGCTTGGATTGAGTAAGGAAATGGTAGGAATAATTGTTTGGGTTTTAAGAAAATTGGCCCTATGATAATGTGGTAAACAACTGGCTGGAAAACATAAATTAGCATGATCGTAATTTATGAAATGGTATGGATAAGTGGAAGGTTTGGAAGTGTGATGATGTGCCGCACTAAAACGACGTGTTGATAAGGGACTCGATGTGGAGTCCCAGAGTGTCGTTGAGCACGAGAATGGAAAAGGGGTGTAAGTGCTGGTGTTTGATCGCACGTATTTTGTAATGAGTAAATAGACTTGCACAGTTGTCCTTGATCCTCGGTGCTTACTTCCCGAGGAACCCTCCGTGCTAGTGGATGGTTGGCCTTGGTCCTTTGGTGATTTTTTCACAGAGTCAACTTCCATACCATGATGATGTGAAACTACATACGGTGTGAGTCGACACACGGTGTCATAATCCTGGGTTAAGGATAGTGTGGCAGGTCTACGGGCTCGCATTCATCACACCGATGGGAGTTGACAGATAGACTTGCACGGTTGGGCCTTGGTACTCGGTGTTTACTTCCCGAGGAACCCTACGTGCTAGTGGATGGTTGTCCTTGGTCCTTTGGTGATTTGATCACAGGGGCACCTTCCGTTCCATGATTATAGGTCAGTTAGGGCTGTGTTCTTTGTGCACATCTGATGAGTCCCATTTATGTAGGGTTTTGCGGACTCATTTGGGCTATTTTCATGACTTTGCACTTCACGTTTTCGGTTGTTTTCATTGATATTTCGTTCCTACTACGTTTCACGTTTAGTGCACTTTTCTAGCCCGTGGGTGCGCAATTGCGCATTCGATTGCTGGGGGTATGCACTTGGTGCTCCCCATGGCTCGTTCCAGTAGTTTTTATTGCATTTTGTTAATTGTTGGAGGGTCCTCCTTTGTGAGTTTATATTTTGTACAGGTGGTGCGTTTTCCCCCAAGGCGGGAATTTTGTCTCAAAGAAAACATACGGTCATTCGTTTCTTTTACGCACTGTTTGCATGAAATCGTGCGTTGTAGTCGTCTGGAAGAACGTCGAGCTGAGCTCGACGAATTTCCTCTCGCACGGTTGACGCACGATTTTTTCGAAACCGCGCGCGAAGGAAATGCACGGATTTCTTGTCGCTTCCCAGTTTTTTCCATTCTGTGGCTAATCTTGCGTGTTGCACGTGCGCGAGTAAAACGCACGGTTTTCTTGTATATTTCTATTTTCCAGCACTCTATCGATACCCGTTCGATTTCCTTCATGCAAGGGCGGAATCGCCCGTGCGCGAAGGAAACGCACGGGTCAATGCTTCTTCTTCCTCAGGCATTTGTTTGGATATTAATATCACACGGTTCATGCACGGTCGTGCGCCAGACCGTGCGTGACCATTTTTTTCTGACTTTTACAATTTAAGCCGCAGATTTCATCTAGACCGGGACAACTCCGTTTTCCCCCGCCATTTCCGCCCTATTGAGCGGGAACTCGTCCCTCCAGCCGTAATTTTCTCTCTCCTCCTTGTAGGATTGATCCGGCCACCCATTCTCCTCCATAGTGCTTGCTAAAGCTTTGTCTCTGACGGCCATCGCCATTGCCGACCTCCAAGCTACCGTTGAGTTCTTAGTTGCAGAACTTGTGAAGCATTTCTCTCTGATTCGAGTTAGCGACCACAACACGAAGAAGACATGTGTGAAGAAGGAAGTGACAGCCCTTCGGGATCCTTGATACCTTCCAAAGACCAAGCTAGGAAGAGGCTCGACAACCCTCACTTTCGGCCGTGAATCTTGGAGAGCCTTTGAGTGCTTGGTTATATTTCACCCCCTCTTTTCTTGGAATTCCTTTATCTGAACTTATGCTAGTGTGCTTGAGGTTTAATAACCATGTTTTGGCTCAAGGTCTTGCTATGGTTTTGTGTGTTTATTTCTTGATCATGATGTGTGTTGATTAGCTTCATATTTATTAGAGAAAGTTGTGTTTGCGCCGTTCTAATGACTGCTAGAAGCGAGCGTTGCGAAGAAGTGTTTACGACCCTCCATAGTTTGTTCGTCTCCGCTATTACTCTTTGGAGTAATTCACCCTGGCGACACGGTGACGGCGACCCGCACTAGATTATTGCTGCTTAGTGTAGGAAAGTCAAAATCAAACCCCTCATTTTTACTTACCACTTTCATTCATTTCTCTGAAAGCAGAATCCATGCTCCCTACTTGCACTCCGCGTGAGATCATTACTTGGGAAGCTAATCCTCCATTTTATTACTTAGCAATGAATGGTAATCTTACGCTAGCACATCAAGTTTTTGGTGCCGTTGTCGGGGAGTGCAACTGTTGCGTGGATTTTGTTTCTTTTGGGAAAGGTTTGTGAGTGTTTTGGTATTTTTAGTGTTTTCTTTTTTTGAGTGTTATATGACAGATCTGAACCCTGGTGGAAGGGGAGAAGATTTGGGTGTTGATTCTGAGACTGCACAAGCAAGGAGAACTCGCTTAGGTGCTGCTGCAACTGAGGGAAGGATGGATGACTTGGCCATTTGGGAGATGGCCAAGGGGAACGAATCATTGAGAACCAGGATGTGGCCCAGCCTCGCATTAGGACAATGCGGGATTTCACTAACCCTATAGTGGGGAGTGTTTATCCAGGGTTCGGGCCAGCCATAGCTAATAATCATTTTGAGATCAAGCCTGCAATTTTGAATATGATTATGAACAATACACAGTACTCGGGTCTGCCGAGCGAGGATCCTCAGCTACATTTGGCTGAGTTTTCTGAGATATGCAGTACTTTCTGCTATGCGGGAATTGTGGATGAAGTTGTGAAACTAAAGTTGTTCCCTTTTTCACTAAGGGATAGGGCCAAGATATGGCTGCATACGATCGCGCCTGGCACCGCTACCACCTGGGAAGCTTTATCTTCCATGTTTTTGGCTAAGTTTCATCTTGTTGATAAAATTATTAATGCTCGTAGGGAAATAGCCACGTTCAGACAGCTGGATCAAGAAACTCTTTCTAAGGCATGGGAGAGATTTGCCGACGTACAACGCTGTTGTCCGCAACACGGTTGTGAGCCTTGGAATTTGGTGGAGATATTTTATTTCTGCATTGAGCCAAATTTCAGGGCAATGATCGATGCGGCGGCGGGTGGCACGATCATGAACTTATCTCCTGAGGAAGCGTGGAGACTCCTTAAACACACGGCCTCCCACAGCACGCACTAGACAGCAGGCAGTAATGCTCCTAGAGGGCGAGAAATTTGTTTGACGTAAATGCGTTGGGGATGCACGCCAAAACGAGCCATCCTGCCTTGGATGGGAATATGATGTTGACCTGATCGACCCAACCTCCTGCCCCTATGATGAGCATATCGTGCCCGGATTGTGGTAACTCTGGCCACCACGCTTATGAGTGCCTCGCGGGTAAGCTATATGTTGACCAGGCAGGTATGGCTTATGAAGAAAATGTTAATTTTATAAATAATCAAAATCGTGATGTGCCTTATAATAATACTTATAACCCTAACGCAAGAAACTATCCTAATTTCTCGTGGAACCAAAACGCGCCCGGTCAAAGATGGCAAGGGGGCCAGCATCAATTCGATGTTCAAGCTTCTGGTATCCAGCTGTGACCGTCTCAGCCAGGTTTTAATCAGAATTTGCAAGGGACGCGCAAGAGCGCATTAGAGTAGATGATGGAAAAGTTTGTTGAATGGCCCAGTCGAATATGGCTACTCAGACTGCTTCCATGAGGAATTTGGAATGGTAATTGGGACAATTGCCCCCACGTATTTTCTAAGTACACCTGCGGCACTCTTCCTAGCGACATGGAGAAGAATCCTCGTGAGCAGGGGAAGAGTGTTGAGGATGTGGTTGAATGTAATGCCCGTGAAATGACTGTTAAATGTGAGATTAATGCCATAGAAACTTTAGCGCTATGTGATCCTGGTTCATCTTGCAACATTCTTTCTTTGCAAGATGTTGAAAAGATAAATTTGAATATCGAATCTGATGGAAGGAAATCCTTAATGCTAGCTGATGGATCTGTGGTTGAGACCAATGTAGAGGTGAAGGGTGTAAATGCGGTTTTGAATGGGGCGGCTGTCTTCACAGACTTTCAGGTGCTTGGAATCAGGGGTAACACATCAAAACCCATCATTGGGGTCCCCTTCCTTAAAGCCAGTGAGGAGACGTTGAATTTTGATGCTAGTGGAGTCACTATTGTGCCCAAAGTTAATGCACCTTTACCATATTCGCATCCTCAATTAATTTTTGTTGACCTCATAAAACCAGTGAACTTAACTATCATGTCATCAAATGATGTTTCTAGTGGTATTAAGGCAAATTTTCGATCGACGGGACACGAACAGGTTGAGGAAGTTTTTGAAATGCCAATTACAACTAAAGGGAAAGAAGTGATACAGGTCCTTGATGTGATGCATGATGCTGCTGCAAAGATGGATGTGTTGTGAACGCTGGAATTGGGCGTGCAAAATTTCGATTTATAAACTGCAATTTGTTTAGCCAAAGTCAACTATGAAACAGGTAACATGGGCTGATCTTTCACCCTCGGTGGGTGAATAAAGGATGCCCCCAGTTTTGGATGTTAATCTAGCTGCTGAAGAGTTGAGTGTGACCTTACCGCCCTAGCGCTCCTCTTCTGTGGAAATAAAACGAAAGGAGTTGCTTTTACGCAAAGTGTAGAGTTTTGCCTGCCAGCGCGGGATGGAGGAGGGTAGGGGTATGGGAGACTTATCTTCCTTGGGCCCTAAAGCTCCCCCCTCTTACTCATCTCGCATGTCTGGGGGGATCTATCATAAAGCGGCATTTAGCTGAAAAGTGAGGGATCTCTGGGGCCGTCTCCATTTGTCTTGTTGCTGCTAGCATTTTTTTTTCATAATGCTGTGTGTGACTTTGAATTGTATTTCTCTGCGTATTAAACTTTTGTTGCCTTAATATTGTATAAAACTGTTAATATAGGTATTTGGTCCACCTTAAGGACTGTAAAGAAAAGGGCTTCTGGGAGACAACCCAATTTAGCTGCATTTAATTTGTTTGTTTAGCTTTTTGAGTGTGCGGGCCTATTATTTGCTTGGTTGGAGATGTACTTCTTGCAGGTGATTTTTTCTGGGTCGTGTGCTTATTGATCAAGTTTAAAGTCAATCTTATGGTATGCTCATCTTCTGAGCATTGGGTAACTTCTCCCCTTATCTCATTTTGATTTTAACTTCAACATATTTTGTTGTGCTTCTTAGCTTAAGTCTAGGGGAGAGCTTGTCGATGTTACCCTTGCACGTGCACTTCATTTGCATAACAGTAGCTATTTTTAATTTATTTGTTTAGTTCATTGCATTGCGCATCGTTGCACCTACATGAGTGCGTACTTAATTTTTTTACGTACGACGAGTCAAACTTGTATCTTTCATTAGATTTAGGAAAATTACCTTGCTAATATAGGATTGTGAGACAGGGTAAAATGTTGACCTTGTTGTGCTCATAGTCGAGTGCTCCCGTCTCGTGTAGAAATTAGAGTAGAATTAATTTTTCTGCATGCTTTTAGTTTTATATTTTTCTAATTGCGTAAATTCTTTTTATTCTACTCAAAAATTGCTGAATCTGGTGTGAATCTGACGGTAGCTTAGGGAGGTGTGGAGACAGCCGTTAAATTCGTATTGCTCGAGTCAGGAGGATGGATAGTCTTTCTTGTTTGCTAAGAACTTGCCCCAAGCTACTCTCGAAGTATTGGTGCATGGTTAGTTAAGCGTGAGCATGATGTAGGCCATCATTTTGGCCAGGTTGAGCTTTGTACTCGTTCCTAACATATTATCCTTGCTAGCCCTGTTGTGCCTACCCCTCCTTTGATTCAGCTCCACTTTTATTTCACCAAAGCCTAGTAACGTACCCTAGTCGCACACCCAAGTCTAGTTTTTCTATTTTCTGATTTTTGGATGGGGGTGTTGATGTGGTGTTGTTCTTTGTGAAATATGTGGTTGTGCTCCAATGAATTTATTTGCTGGAATTGTGTAAAAGGAAAACAAGAATTAAGAAGAAAATTTATAAAAAAAAATTTGAAAAAGAAAGAAAAAGAGAAAGGAAAAGTATAACTGAAAATCTGATTTGAGTTAATATATTTTTTTGGAGTAGGCGGTACGCACACCCGTATTTTGAAAATTAAGTCTGTGGGTGTGGTGTACCCGTGTGTTTTGTGGGTAGCGGATAGACTCTTTTTGTGCTAGCTCAGTTGGGTTTTCTGCGAAGCCTTCATTTTTATCCTTGATTACCTCGCCTTATCCCAAGCCCATTTACTACCTGAAGTCCAACAGACTCACGTTTAAAGCAAACTAGTGTCGTGGAGAGAGTGCGAACGGGCAAGCATATGGTCACCGACATTGGTGGATTCCATTGGAGGTTGTCCCAAATCCCGATCTTTGGCAATACTCGCCTTAGCAGTTAGTCTATTTTCTCCCGACGCGTGACCGGAGGATTCACCGTGATTCTGTTTTTAAGTAGTCATAAAATTTTTGTTACGCAGGCTGAAAAGTATAAATTATTTTGTATGCTTAGAAATTTTCTCTACTATATTTTTACTCCCGCGAGGGTGCGACTTCACATGGTACTCCAGATCATAATTACTATGTTAGTTAGTTGTTTTTCTAGTCTGCAAGGATATTCTTTGCTCGGGACGCGCAAATAGGTAAGTCTGGGGGTGTAATGAGTCCCGGTTATATAGGGTTTTGCAGACTCATTAGGGCTGGTTTTCATTACTTTGCACTTCACTTTTCTGTTGTTTTCATTGATATTTCATTCCTACTGCATTTCACGTTTAGTGCACTTTTCTAGCCTGTGGGTGCGCAATTGCGCATTCGATTGCTGGGTGTAAGCACTTGGTGCTTCCCTGGGCTCGTTCTAATAGTTTTTATTGTATTTTTTTTTATTGTTGGAGGGTCCTCCTTTGTGAGTTTATATTTTGTGCAGGTGGTGCGTTTTCCCCCAAGGCAGGAATTCTGTCTCAAAGAAAATGCACGGTCGTGCGTTTCTTTAACGCAAGGTTTGCGTGAAATCGTGCATTGTAGTCGGCTGGAAGAACGCCGAGCCGAGCTCTACGAATTTCCTCTCGCACGGTTAACGCACGATTTATTCAAAACCTTGCATGAAGGAAATGCACGGATTTCTTGTAGCTTCCCAGTTTTTTCCGTTCTGTGGCTAATTATGCGTGTTGCTCACGTACAGGCGAATGTGCCCGTCCGCGAGTAAAACGCACGGTTTTCTTATATATTTATATTTTCCAGAACTCTTTTGCTACCCGTGTGATTTCCTTCTCGCACGGTTGGAATCTCCCGTGCGCGAAGGAAACGAACGGGACAACGCTTCTTCTTCCTCAGTCATTTTTCTGGATATTAATATAGCACGGTTCATGCACGGTCGTGCGCCAGACCGTGCGTGACAATTTTTTTTTACTTTTACTATTTAAGCTGCAGATTTCTTTTTGACCGGACATCTCTGTTTTCCCCTGCCATTTCCACCCCGTTGAGCGGGAACTCGTCCCTCCAGCCGTCATTTTCTCTCTCCTCCTTGGAGGGTTGATCCGGCCACTCATTCTCCTCCATAGAGCTTGCTAAAGCTTTGTCTCTGACGGCCATCGCCATTGCCAACCTACAAGCTACCGTTTGAGTTCTTAGTTGCAGAACTTGTGAAGCATTTCGCTCTGATCCGAGTCAGCGACCACAACACAAAGAAGATGTGTGTGAAGAAGTAAGTGACAGCCCTTCGGGATCCCAGATACCTTCCAAAGACTGAGCTTGGACGAGGCTCGACAACCCTCGCTTCCGGTCGTGAATCTTGGAGAGCCTTCGAGTGCTTGGTTGTATTTCACCCCCTCTTTTCTTGGATTTGTTTTATCTGAACTTGTGTTAGTGTGCTTGAGGTTTAATAACCATGTTTTGTTCAAGGTCTTGCTATGGTTTTGTGTGGTGATTTATTGATCATGATGTATGTTGATGAGCTTCATATTTGTTAGAGAAAGTTTTGTTTGAGCCATTCTAGTGACTGCTAGAAGCGCGCGTTGTGAATAGGTGTTTATGACCCTCGATAGTTTGTTCGTCTCCGCTATTACTCTTTGGAGTAATTCACCCTAGCGACGCGGTGACGGCGACCCGCACTAGATTATTGCTGCTTAGTGTAAGAAACTCAAAATCAAACCCCTCATTTTTACTTAGCACTTTCATTCATTTCTCTGAAAGAGGAATCCATGCTCCATACTTGCACTCCGCGTGAGATCGAAACTTGGGGAAGCTACTCCTCCATTTAATTACATGGCTGTGAACGGTAATATTATCGCTAGTGCATCAACATCTACCCGAGACCCCTCTGAGTCGTAGTACGCATGTGAGCTCCGTTATTTTGTTCTTAATGTTGAGGCATATGGAGGCCTTGGCTTGGTAGTGTGGATGCCCGCATAGTATTGGAAAAGCCCATTTCACTGTCACCGCTTGGCCATGATGGATGACGCCTGAGAGGTTAGCTACCTGCTCGAAAAGTTGGAACTACAAGTTTGTGTCGACATATCAATTACATTTGCGTGATCATGGGAGAGTCATTGCTTTGCATTCATTTCATTATATTACATTACATACAAAAGATCCTTATCGTATATGTTTGTATGGGCACTCTTATACGATGAGTTAGTTTACTATTAAGCTGATCCTTAACTTATTTTTCTGAATGGACATTCACATAAGTTAAGTTAATTACTGTCGTAGATTCATACTTATATATTGTTGTAGATGGCAAAACTGCTAAAAGTTAATTATTATATTTATTTGTTACAATTGCTTATATACACTGCCATCGTCTACTCTTATACCACTTGTTTGTCTTGTACAACCCCGTGTTCGCCGAGCTGGTCCTCTAGACAGGGGGAGCGAACCAAGGCCACATGTCTATGCCAGAATAGCATGCGGGCTAGTTCAGTACAGCCAGCTCGCACCCGCCAAAGCTAGGTGAGCGAGCTACGCGAGCCAGCCTAACCAACCCGCATCCGCCCATGGTTCGTCCAACCAAATCGGGTCTTCGCCGAAATGAGCTCGGGTTAAGATCAACGTTCGTTGAATGAAGCTCGTCGTTCATCGAACGGGGCTCAACATTCTTCGAGCGGAGATCGGCCTTATTCGAGCTGACATCGTGAGTTAGAATCCTAGATTCATTGCACAAAGCTTTACAAACTCATTTCTTCTGGGATTCATTCTGTAGTAATAATCCCAGACCACCCCGAGCAAGTGAAGCTATCAGAGGGCTACTCGCCCAGCTATTTTATGAGGCTTCATTTAGACTTTACCCCCGCTGGTTCCCTCCTGGCTTTGGCATTGAGCGGCGTTGCTCCACTTAACACTCTCGGTACCCTCCTGGTTTTGGCGTTGAGTGATGTTGCATCACTCGATTCCATCATCGCCCTCCCGGCAATGACATTGAGTGATGTTGCTCCACTCGACGCTCTCGGTGCCCTCCTGGCTCTGGCGCTGAGTGATGTTGCTCCACAGTATGCTCTCGACGCCCTCCTGGATCTGGCGTTTAGTGATGTTACTCCACTCGATTCTCTCGGCGCCCTCCTGGCTTTGGCGTTCAGTGATGTTGCTCGACTCACCCAGTCTCATATCAGGTGTTCTTTACCATTTTACCCTCGCCATGGTTGCGAATAGCTTGTTAGAATAGCAAAGTTACGCTGTTAACATATACAGTTGGGCGGCACATAGCTGTTCAAAAGTGCGTATGTTGGCTATTTGCAGGCCATTTTCAGAAATCTAAAAATAAGACCCTAGGGGCACCTCAAAAGGCACACTTATCAGTATTCAGATCTTTTTGCTCTTTCTGAGGTAGCATCAGCTCGGCCTTTGGCTTAAGAGGAGCGCTCTAAGATCTTCTTGGTGTGTGGTGGGACCTCCATGTCGAGCCCTTGAGTAAGTTTCCATTTCTTTTTATTGTTTTTCTTGCAGGAGAGAAGTAGGTGCGCGATCATCACTTCCCCAAGGGTGAACTCCACAAGCGACCGAGTTTTCGGTTTCAACATTCTAGTACGGTGTGCGTGGAAAGTGGTCAGCACAGAAAATCATCAACAAGCTACATCACAAGAAGAGAAGGACAAGGCTCATACATGTCCGACTAGCCACCCCAACCACCTCTGGCCTAGGTGGGGATGTTCGAAGACTTCAGCCAGGAGGTGCTAAACCTCATCAAGTTCGCACTCGGCGCGTGGGCCGAGTGCTCGACTCCAGCTATTCCAATCTACGTCACCCCATATCTAAGTGAGGGCGCTCACGGCAGGTGAGCTGGGAAGGAGTTCGCCGAAGAAGGAAGGGGGTGCGAGCTCCCCGGAGGCATGCTCTTCCCCGGCTCGGCAAGCGGAGGCCGGTTTGGCGAGATGGGGGGAAGAGATCCTCCGGCTCGCCCAGTAGGGGGAGGCAGTCATTTCATCGAGCTGGTTTCCTCTGCCCTAGTACCAGAGGGGTTCAGGTAACCCAAAATGTCTTACTACACCGGGAAGGGAGACCCGGTCCAGCACATTTAGTGGTTCGAGGATGTGGTCTCGATCCAACAGATGTCAGATGGCTTCAAGTGTCGGCTCTTCGCCGTCACCCCCAAGGAGAAGGCAAGGGAGTGGTTTCACCAGCTGTCGGCCAGCTCCATTTACTGCTTCGAGGACCTACGTCAGGGGTTCATGTTGAGGTTCTCCACCTCCAAGAGGAGGAAGAAGGAGTCGGAGTCACTATTCCGCATCAAGTAAGGGGTGAATGAGACTTTGGGTATTTACGTTGACCGGTTTCAGGAAGAGGTCACCCAAGTCTAGGAGATGCTAGGACATAGCTTGATCATGGCCTTCACCCTAGGGATGCAACAGGGATTCTTTAGAATGGAGCTGAAGAGAGTTTCACCCTCTCCTACGAAGAGCTGAGGGAGAGGGAGGCAATGGAGGTTGACATGGAGGCGTCAAATCTGGAGTTTGCCGGGAAGCTGGCCAGTTGGGACATGGAGGAAGAGATGGAGTACAGATATGGAAGTGGGCAGGAGGAAAGGAGAGCCGAACCCCGGTAGAGGGAACAGCGGAAACTACATGGACTGTAATAGCCTAGGTGGGGTTGTCATAAGCCCGACCGTCGGCTGGGCTGGAGGACCGCGTGGCAGGATGAGGGGCCACAGAGAGGTTACTAGGGATGGGACAACCGCCAGTGGTACCAGGATCAGTTCCACCCCCAAGGTTGGAGGCAGACGCAAATAACTCCACTCCTCGACCAAAATTAGTCTATGGTTATATCCATGGGGGAGAGGAGGAGAGCATCACGGAGAACGAGGAGAGAAGTCTTGGTGGAGTTGCCCTACTATGACTTCCACCATGAGGAGGTCCACCCCACGGATAAGTGCCCAGAGTTCCTCAAGATGAGAGGAAACACAGAGCAGTATCAGCAATAGGGTCACCAGGAGGTGAGGATCGAGGAGGTCCTACCTCGGGTGGAGGAGGATCGATGTGAAGACTGGGCAGACGTCGGGACCTGTGGAGGGATCAGAGTGATCCACAGGAGTGTGGGTATTGAGGCTTCCTAGAAGGAGATCCTCCACACCATGTACCACCGGTGCATTGGCTCCACATCCCAGACGCCACCCCGAGAAGATTATCTTCTCAAGGAGGGATATGCCGGATCATGACGATCCCTTCTACGATGCGCTGCTCATGCAGACGACCATCAAGAATTTCACCGTCTATAGGATCCTCATTGGCAATGGGAGCTCTGTCAACGTCATCATCAAAAAGGCGTTCGACGAAATGAAGGTGGATGCAAAGAAGGTGTTGGCATCAGATGGACCCCTGTTTGGATTCTCAGGGGCGAGTAAGGAGGTAGAAGGAGTGGGGCTTCACGTTAACCTGGGAGGGGGGGGGGCAGTCTCGGAACTGCAGGTTTGTCATCGTGGATTACCACAGCAGCTGTAATGCCATCTTTGGGTGGTCACTCATCATTGCCTTCCGTTACGTCCCCCCGTCCTTCCACCAATACCTGAAATTCAATGTCGAGGGATCCAGGTCCGGGTTTGGGGTGACCCCAAAGTGGTGAGGGAGTTCTACAACACTGTCGTGAACTCTATCTACTGGAAGGAAGGGGTCGAGTAGATGGATAGGAGATTGTAGGAGGCAGAACATAAGGCAGGAGGACAGGCGATGGAGGTGGAGAGCTGCATCGAGGTAGAGGTGGCAGGAGGAGACCAAGAGTAGTTGGCCGAGGTGATGGCCACAGAGGAAGAGGCAGCAGCTGAAGAGGTTCTTGTTCCAGAGGAGAGGAACGTCGGAGAATGGAGGAGAAGTACAGGCTGGATGCTACAGAGGAGGTGGTAGAGATGGAGGTTATCGCCCTTGGAGGCAGGGTGGAGAGGATTCGCATTAGCGGGGGGCAGACCCAGAGGCTCAGGGCAGGATACTGGCATGCATCCAGAAGAATATGGACATCTTTGCATGGAGCACAGTAGAGAAGTTGGGGATTGACCCAGACATGGCCTGTCATCGCCTCAACCTGGATCCGGGAGTTCGACCCATCCAGCAGAACAAAAGGTCCACGACAGACAAGCTGGACAAGCCCATCAAGGAGGAGGTGGCCAAACTCACCAAGGCCATCTTTGTATCCGAAATAGAATACCCCGGCTGGATCTTCAATGTTGTGATGGTTAAAAACATAGACGGCCTGTGGAGAATGTGTGTTGATTTTTCTTTGCTTAATAAATCATGACCTAAGGACTGTTATCCCTTACCTCGGATCAATGCGCTGGTTGACTCAGCCGTTGGTTTTCCTGTAATGAACTTCTTAGATGCATTTTCAAGTTATCACCAGATTAGGATGCAGCCCCCCCCCCCCCCCCCCCGGACGTCAAAGATGTCTCGTTCATCATGTGGGATGGTTGTTACTGCTACAAAATGTTGCCCATTGGGCTGTAGAATGCAAGGTCAACATATTATATGATGATGGATAGGGTATTCCAGGAACAGAGGGGGAGGATCTTGGAGGTGTACGTAGAAAATCTCATGATTAAGAGTCAAGACGTGGACTCCCACCTCTAGGACCTAGAGGAAACCTTCGCCACCCTGCGCAAATATAAGATGCGGCTGAGCCCCCTAAAGATCATTTTCGGGGCCAGCAGGGGGAAGTTCTTGGGGCATCTCCTCACCCCTGTAGGGGTCGAGCCAAATCCTGACATAGTTAAAGCCATCATGGAGCTGGGATTGTCGTGGAATGCTAAAGAGGTGCAGTGGTTGACAGGAAAGCCAGCATGATTGAGCAGGTTCCTCTCCTGGGCCAGGGAGAAATGCTCAACCTTCTTCAAGACATTGAGGGTGGTCAGAAGTTTGAGTGGACAAAGGAGTGTGAGGAGGCATTGCAGACCCTAAAGAGGCAGTTGACCCAGGCTCCGCTGATCTAAACGGCGAAAGAAGGGAAAGACTTGTATTTGTATCTCGGGGTTGGAGCTAAGGCTTTGAGCTCTTTCCTTATTCGGAAGAGGGGAAGAGGCAGCTCTCCATATACTATGTGAATCGGGTCCTGAGGAAGGCCGAGCTCCAATACCCCATCTTGGAAAAGCTGGCATTTGCTCTGGTCATCTCGGTACGTATGATCCAACCCTACTTCCAGGCATACTCCATCCAAGTTGTGACTGACCATCCCATCCGCATCATCTTTGAGGCGGTGGAGCATTCAGACAGGCTATCTAAGTGGTCTTTGGAACATTTTTTGCTGACTACGTGGTCGAGGTGGTGGAGGAAAACCTCACTCAACCAACTTCATGGAAGGTGAAGGTAGACGACGCTTCGGGCAGACATTCCCTGGAGGTTGGGGTAATCTTGGAAAGCCCACAAGGGATGAGAATTGAGAAAATGGTGGTGGTGCACTTCCCCATCACTAACAACCAGGCTGAGTATGAGGCCGTAAAAGCAGTATTGTGCCTGGACAGGGAGCCAGGGGTGCTTGATGTGGATGTCCTCACTGACTCCATTGTGGTAGTTTCCCAGATAAATGGGGAGTTTGAGGTGAGAGAGCCTACCCTCCGGCTATACTTATGAAAACTGAAGGGGGTCATCGACATGTTTTAGACCTTCTCCATCCGACAGGTGCCAAGAGAGGAGAAAGAGCAGGTCGATCAGCTGGCGAAGCACAGTCCCCGGGTGTGGGGTACCATCACTGATCTATTCCGTCCTTCCATCGAATAGGGGGAGCTGATGGAGGTGATCAAGACCCCTTGTGGATGGGCCCATTCACGACTTTCCTCTCCACAGGGTATTATCCAGAGGGGATGGACAAAAATAAGTTCAGATACAAGTTGGCATACCATCTCCTTCGGGACGGGCAGTTGTATCTGAAGACGCTATCGGGGATGCTAGCCCGTTGCATAATTGACAGGGAAGTGTAGAGGATCTTGGACGAAGTCCACTCCGGGGAGTGTAGGAGCCACTCCGGGAGCCAGACCCTAGAAGGGAGGATTGTCAAAAAAGGATACTTCTAGCCTACCCTGGTGATGGCGCGGCCCCTCCTCCACCAGTTGAAGACGATGCTGATGATGCTGTTGATGATCCGGTTGCTAAGGCCATACGACTCAAGGACGTGAGGCGGCACGATGACGCTAATGGAAGGCTACGCTACAACCTCCGCCCGCGACGTGCTACTGCCACGGCAACGCCTTAGTTTTATTTATTTCCTTTTCGTGCACTCTATTTTATAATTGGAATATAAAATTATCCTATGCTTATGTGATAATTTTATATTCATTGCATGTGTTGTTGTATTTTCAATTTGAACTATTTTAGTTTTGGTGTGCAATTAGCCATTCGGATGGATGAGATTAAATCTCCATCATGAAGGGCTAAGGCTTATTTGTAACTCCTGTTAGCCATTCGGATGGATGAGATTAAATCTCCATCATGAAGGGCTAAGGCTTATGTGTAACTCCTATTTAAAGGAGGCTATCATGAAGAGTAAAAGCAATTGGAAAGAAACCTAAAAAAAACCCCCCTTGTGGAAATTTCGGCCACCATGGAGAAGTCCATAGCAGCCCCCTCCCCTTTGGTGTGAAGCCAAGCCTTGCCTCCTCCATCCCCGTTCGGTGCGACTTCGGCGTGGCTTCCTTCGGTGCGACTCCTTGGAAGAAGGTTGCAAACCATTCGGTGCGACGCCGGTGGATCCGTGGAGAGAGTGATTCTCCCACAGTTATCTCGTGTGAAAGTTTTCCGGTTGGGTAATCTCTTTTCCCCTCTTGTGTGATTTCTTCTCTTAAGTTGTGGTGGATTTCGCTCATCGTTTTTTTCCGGATCTTTAATATAATCGCTGCAAGTTTTGAATCGAAACGCCGTTGCTAGGCTTTTATTTCCGAATCGGGTGGATCCTATTTGCTTGAGCGGATCTTGGCCTATAGCCTTGGTCTTGCTCTCAAAAAGGAGTGGCAACCTTTGTGTTTTCTTGGGGAATAATCCGACTCAAATTTCCGATCGTTGTTTTCGAGTCGACCATTCCTCCTTTGTTGTTTGTGCTGCGTTTTGTGACGAGGAATTATTGTGAGCGATAGGTGCTGTGTAGGTGCGGTAGATCTACGACGTATTGTGCGTAGGGAGAGCGTTAGCTTCGCGTACCATCGGACACAGATGTTTGATGAGCTTGCCACCCTGCGGCAGGGCTCAAGCTCGGTAGCTGAATATATGGGCGAACTTAAGGACCGTATGGTGCGATGTGACCTTAGGGAGATCCCCGAAGTCACTTTATCTAGATTTCGAAAAGGGCTTAACCCGATATCCAAAGGAAGCTCTTGCGATACGGGTATACGGACTTGAACACGACTTTCAATGCCGCCTTGGACATTGAAAAACACCTAGCCTCTAAGGCTCACTCCCGTTACGCTCATGCGAAGAACAAGTCCACCACTGGGCATCTTCTTCCACATACCCTAATAAGGGAAAGTTCAAATCTACCGAGTCGAAGTCAATCGTGATCACCGCTAGGAACTCCAAGAACCCTGCGAGTGAGCGTGTCCCTATCGGGAAGGTTAGCAAGGCTAACACCACTTGTTACTCTTGCGGCATTCAAGGCCACTATGCCTACGAATGCCCAACAAAGACAAAAACTCTAGCCTTGTTAGAGCCAACTACCGATCCTGACGATTATGTATATGAGGCCGCAGAAGAGAGTGACCCCGAAGGAGTCCCTAGTGACTTAGAGGACGATCACCCCCTTATGGTGATGCGTTGTATTTTGACCACTCCTCGTCCATTAGATGATTGGAAGAGGACGAGCATATTTTCCCTGATTTTTAAGAGTGGCGAGAAGCTTTGCAAGTTGATTATTGATAGTGGTAGCTGCGTGAATGTCGTATCTGAGAACGCCGTTGCACGTATGTCCTTGATCACGGAACCACACCCGACCCCATACCAGGTCGCTTGGATCAACAAGCTCTCTGTACCCGTTACCAAGCGATGCCTGGTCCCACTCTCATTCAAATCCTACATTGATGAGGTATGGTGTGATGTCCTTCCGATGGATGCTTGTCATGTGTTGTTAGGCCGCCCTTGGCTATACGACCGTGATGTTACACATTTTGGTAGAGCCAACACTTATGAGTTCCAATTCAATGGAAAAACCATCACTTTGAAGCCGACCATCCCAAAGGAGCCCGTAGTCTTGGCTAAGGACACCACTATCCCGGTAGAACGGAAAACGTTGAATCTCGTTGGTAGGAAAGAGTTTGAGAGAGATCCGTTCTTTGATGGAATTATGTATGCGCTAGTCCTTTTAAGTGCGAAGCCCGATTCTAGCATTTTGGATGAGCTACCTAGTGAGTTACGGGTACTGTTGGAAGAGTATAGGGACGTGTACCCGGATGAGTTGCCGCCCACGTTACCCCCGCTTAGGAATATCCAGCATTCGATAGATCTCATCCTGGGGTCTTCCTTGTCAAATCAGCCCCATTATCGACTCCACCCCGCGGCTCACCTAGAGTTGCAGTCTCAGATCGAGGCTTGCTAGCGAAGGGTTTTATTCGGACTAGTATGAGTCCATGTGCTGTACCAGCCCTACTTGCCCCCAAGAAGGATGGTACATGGAGGATGTGCGTTGATAGCCGGGCTATCAACAAAATCACCATCAAGTATAGGTTCCCCATTCCCTGCCTAGATGATCTGTTGGATGTCTTGTCTGGAGCCACCGTATTCTCCAAATTAGATCTACGGAGTGGCTATCACCAGATTAGGATACGAGAGGGCGATGAGTGGAAGACAGTGTTTAAGTCGAAGGATGGTCTGTACGAATGGCTTGTGATGCCCTTTAGGTTGTCCAATGCCCCTAGTACCTTCTCCCGGATGATGACACACGTCTTTCAGCCATTTATGGGAAAGTTCATTGTCGTCTACTTTGACGATATTCTGATTTATAGCACCTCTACTACCGAGCACATCTCCCACATGAGAGTGATCCTTTCCACCCTGCGGAAGGAGACGTTATTTCTTAACCTTAAGAAATGCACTTTCTATGTCTCGGAGGTAGAGTTCTTAGGCTATATAGTCGGCTCTGAGGGTATTCGAGTTGATCCGGGCAAGATTCAGGTCATTAAGGACTGGCCCGTGCCAACCACCCTACGTGAGGTACGTAGTTTCCACGGGTTAGCCACGTTTTATCGTCGTTTTCATACGAGACTTCAGTAGTATTATTGCGCCTATCACGGACTGTATGAAGAAGGGAGAGTTTACGTGGACGAAGTCCGCCACCCATGCTTTTGAACGAATCAAAGAGCTTATGACGGAGGCACCTGTCTTACGACTGCCTGACTTTGCTAAAGTCTTTGAGCTCACTTGCGATGCGTCTGGGGTAGGGATTGGAGGTGTCTTGAGCCAGGAGGGCCATCCCATTAGTTATTTTAGCGAGAAGTTGTCCGGCCCTAAGCTGAACTATTCCAATTACGATAGGGAATTTTATGCTGTAGTCCGATGTCTACACCATTGGAGACACTATCTCCTCTCCAAGGAGTTTGTGATCCTCTCCGATCATGAGGCTCTCTGTTTCATCAACGGCCAGCATAAGATCAGTCCACGACACGCTAAGTGGGTATCTTTCCTACAAGGCTACACATTTAATCTCAAGCACCTTAAGGGAGCCGATAACCGAGTCGCGGACGCCCTTAGTCATCTTACGCTTTTACTCACGTCTATGGAAGTACATGTTGTAGGCTTTGAGCGGATTAAGGATGAGTACGCCACGTGTCCTGACTTCCAGGACTTCTATTTATCTGCCTAGGATAGCTCCCCCACGACGATATCTACATACGTCATCAAGGATGGTTACCTGTTTAGGAACGGAAAGCTATGTATTCCGCAGTCATCGTTACGACTACATATTATATGGGAGTTGCATAGCGGAGGGTTGAGTGGCCACTTCGGTAGAGATAAGACCATTACGTTAGTCGAGGACAAATTCTATTGGCCAAAACTTAAGGTTATGGTGGGACAGGTAGTGAGTAGCTGCTGCACGTGCCAGGTGTCTAAGGGTAGTAAAACCAACGTAGGATTATATACACCCTTGCCTATTCCTTCCATGCCTTGGGTCGATGTTAGTATGGATTTTGTATTAGGCCTCCCCATTACCCTATGCCGTCACGACTCAATTTTTGTAGTTGTGGATAGATTTTCAAAGATGGCCTATTTCATTCCGTGCAGTAGAACAAATGATGCGTCTCACGTCGCTAAACTTTATTTTAAAGAAGTCGTTAGTCACCGTGGAGTGCCCAAGACCATAGTATCGGATAGGGACGTAAAATTCACTAGTTATTTTTGGAAGACTCTTTGGATATTAATGGGAACGAAATTATTGTTTTCCTCTGCCTATCATCCCCAAACTGATGGGCAGACGGAAGTGGTTAATCAGAGCTTAGGAAATTTGTTACGATGCCTCGTGAGTGATCACAAGAGCACTTGGGATCTTCTCCTTCCCCATGCCCAATTAGCCTACAATAATTCCAAGAATCGGTCTACGGGTCTGTCTCCAAATGAGATTGTCCACGGGTATAAGGCTCCTGTGTCGCTTGACTTGGTGCCGTTGCCTCCAACGTACAAGGCAAGTCAGTTTGCACAATCTTTCGCCCAACACATCCATGATTTACACGCACGTATACGGGACACCTTGACTACGCAATACGACTCTTATCAAGCGCACACTAATTTACATAGGAGAGTGTCAGACTTCAAAATTGGCTATCTAGTTTTAGTCCGTTTGGTTCCCGAACGCTTGCCAACTGGCACCGTTAAAAAGTTAGCACCTAAGCGCGCCGGCCCGTTTCGGATTATTAAGAAGCTAGGTGACAACGCTTTCGTTTTGGACTTGCCTGCTAATTGGGGTATCTCCCCATTTTTAATGTTTCAGATTTAACGATGTTTGTGTCACCACCACAAGAGTTGATTTCTTTGTCGTCTTCTTCTTCCACTAAAAATTCTCATGGGTTGGGGAGTGGTAGTACAGATGATCTCTCTCTTTCGGTCCCCACAGGTATATCATCGGATGGTAAGTTGCCTTCTTTTCTGCCTACTGCTAATATGTTCCCCAGGTTTCCACGGACATTTTCCACTCCAGAGATGATACTTGATGCTGAGCCTGTTACCACTGCTGATGGCGACACCCACCGCTTTCTCATCCGTTGGTGTGATCGGCCCCCTTTGGATGACTCTTGGGTACTCGAGACGGAGCTGCAGAGTTTGGATGCCGCTCTCCTTCACCGCTATCGCTTGGACCACGCTATGGAGATGCGTGCATTTGAGCGGGGGAGGATTGATGGCGCGGCCCCTCCTCCACCAGTTGAAGACGATGCTGATGATGCTGTTGATGATCCGGTTGCTAAGGCCATACGACTCAAGGACGTGAGGCGGCACGATGACGCTAATGGAAGGCTACGCTACAACCTCCGCCCGCGACGTGCTACCGCCACGGCAACGCCTTAGTTTTATTTATTTCCTTTTCGTGCACTCTATTTTATAATTGGAATATAAAATTATCCTATGCTTATGTGATAATTTTATATTCATTGCATGTGTTGTTGTATTTTCAATTTGAACTATTTTAGTTTTGGTGTGCAATTAGCCATTCGGATGGATGAGATTAAATCTCCATCATGAAGGGCTAAGGCTTATTTGTAACTCCTGTTAGCCATTCGGATGGATGAGATTAAATCTCCATCATGAAGGGCTAAGGCTTATGTGTAACTCCTATTTAAAGGAGGCTATCATGAAGAGTAAAAGCAATTGGAAAGAAACCTAAAAAAAACCCCCCTTGTGGAAATTTCGGCCACCATGGAGAAGTCCATAGCAGCCCCTCCCCTTTGGTGTGAAGCCAAGCCTTGCCTCCTCCATCCCCGTTCGGTGCGACTCCGGCGTGGCTTCCTTCGGTGCGACTCCTTGGAAGAAGGTTGCAAACCATTCGGTGCGACGCCGGTGGATCCACCCGAGAGAGTGATTCTCCCACAGTTATCTCGTGTGAAAGTTTTCCGGTTGGGTAATCTCTTTTCCCCCTCTTGTGTGATTTCTTCTCTTAAGTTGTGGTGGATTTCGCTCATCATTTTTTTCCGGATCTTTAATATAATCGCTGCAAGTTTTGAATCGAAACGCCGTTGCTAGGCTTTTATTTCCGGATCGGGTGGATCCTATTTGCTTGAGCGGATCTTGGCCTATAGCCTTGGTCTTGCTCTCAAAAAGGAGTGGCAACCTTTGTGTTTTCTTGGGGAATAATCCGACTCAAATTTCCGATCGTTGTTTTCGAGTCGACCATTCCTCCTTTGTTGTTTGTGCTGCGTTTTGTGACGAGGAATTATTGTGAGCGATAGGTGCTGTGTAGGTGCGGTAGATCTACGACGTATTGTGCGTAGGGAGAGCGTTAGCTTCGCGGAGATCTCCATTTCCGGATAACCCTACATCACCTGGGGCACGACGCTGCATAATTCACAAAGAGGTGCCACAAATGCCAATTTTTTACCCACCTCCAACTGCAACCGACTCAGCGCCCAAGACCATCACGGCCCCTCACCATTTGCGATTTAGGGAATGGATTCGGTCGGACCGTTTCCCCAGGCTAGTGGGTAGAGAAGGTTCCTATTGGTAATGATAGATTATTTTTCCAAGTGGCTAGAGGTGAAGGCACAGTCCAAGGTGACCTCCCAAGTAATCATAAATTTTATTTGGGGGGAGATCATCTACCGCCATGGCCTACCCTAAGCCATTATCACGGACAACGTGCCTTAGTTCGCCAGCGCAGAATTCATCAGCTTCTGCGAGCAGCTCGGAATTGACCTCATATTTGCCTCGGTCCACCAACCCAGGATCAACGGGCAAGTGGAGGTGGCAAACAAGATTATTGTGAAGCTCGCGAAGAAGAAGTTTGAAAACCTGAAGGGGAGTTGGGTGGTGCAGCTTCCCTCAGTTCTCTAGAAACTAAGGACCACCTCCAACACAGCCACAAGGGAGACCCCCTTCAAGCTCTCCCATCCATGTGAGGCAGTACTCCCATTAGAATTTGAAGTCTAGACAACTCGGGTGATCACGGTGCAAGAAGGCAGCGAGGAATGGTCAGCAAAAAATGGGGAGTAACAACAGCTCTCACTTGATATGGTGGAGGAGCTGCGTGACCTATCTGCGATCCGACAGGAAGAGGTGAAGAGGAGAATGGCCAATTACTTTGACAAGCATGTCAAAATCAAGCAATTTGCGGATGGAGACTTGGTCTTGAAGAAGGTAGATGTAGCGGGAAGATCAGCAGCCGTGGGAAAGCTCAACCCCAAATGGGAGTGTCCATACAATGTAAAATAGGCCTTGAAATTAGGAGGGTATCGCCTTCGGAATGTGGACAGTGAGGCCCTGAGTCTCACCTGGAGTGGGTAACGACTTGAAGCACTTTTATCCGTAAAATATGTAAGTGGTGCCTTTTTCTTAATGAAGCTTTCTCATATGCTGAGTCTTGCAATGATCCACAGGTGTCGGTAAAGATTCTACTGAGTAGACCCCAATCAGATCCGTTTCCAGGCTCTCACCTAGCTGGCAGGGCTGGATGTCACTTGATGGTGTCTACTCAGACCCCGAGCAAATCCCTCTGTCAGGCTCTCACCTAGCTGGCAGGGCTGGATGTCACTCGATGGTGTCTACGTGGACCCCGAGCAGATCTCGTTGACAGGCTCTCACCTAGCTGGCAGGGATGGATGTCACTCGATAATGTCTACCTAAACCCTTAGTAGATCCCACTGTCAGGCTCTCACCTAGCTGGCATGGCTAGATGTCACTCGATGGCATCAACTCAGACCCCGAGCGGATCTCGCTGCCACGCTGTTACCTAGCTGTCAGGGTTGGATGTCACTCGATGGTGTTTACTCGGACTCCGAGCAGAACCCGCTGTCGGGCTCTCACCTAGATGACAGGGATGGATGTCACTCAATGACATCAACTAAGATGCCTAGAAGATCCCGCTACCAGGCTCTCACCTAGATGGTAGGGCTGGATGTCACTCGATGGCTTCTACTCAGACCCCGAGCAGATCCCGCTGTCAGGCACGCACCTAGCTGTCATGGTTGGATGTCACTCCACTACAAAATATTGGCTTTACAGTGACGCTTTTATTGCGACGTTTTTTAAAGCGTCGCTGTTAGTTTTTAATTCAGCGATGTTTTTTTTTTCAAAAACGTCACCAATACAAAATTTTAGCATTGCCCATGGTTTTCATAAAAACGTCAACACACATATTTATCTTTTGTGACGATTATTTTAAAAACGTCATCAAAACATAAAATCTTCAATCATATTTGTGTAATATCCCAAATTCTGACCCGATATATTGAACCCCTAGGGGACCTAACTTGTTCAATCAATCCTTTTTTGGTGAGCCTATTTAGGATCAGTGCGACCTTATTGGTCCGGTGAAATAATTATAGTTGATTTACTCTGAATATCAAGCTACAATCTCAGATTAGACCACAATCAGTTTTGTTAGAGTCATAGTTAGTAATATAATGAGTCCAACGCAGCCGATCGTTTGCGATTCCAACGTCATTTGGGCAGTTTTGACATTTAAGTTAAATTAGACCGTGAACTCTCCAAGAACAAGATTTGAGCAAACCAACTCGGAATCGACATTGGATCATTCTAGTGGATGCGTCATAGCGAGATGGTTGAAAGGAGCTCATTCGGGACAATTTCTGAGTCCCCTAGAGCGATATAGGAGCATTTGAATGAATAAATTAATATTTTTAATATAATAATAATATTATTATAATATATATTTAGATATAGATATATATATGTTATAATTTAGGTTAGGTTTTACTTTCACTTACCCGATCACTCTTCCAGCAGCCCGTCGTCAACCCTCTCCCTCTCTCTCTACACATCCCCTCTTCCAATGTGACTCAGAACTCCACCCGTCGGCTATCAACAGCAAGAAACTCCTCTCTACATCCTTTCTCATGGTTGATCCCCTCCAAGAGCTTCTCCTCCAGGAATGGTGAGATTCGGCCAGCCCTAGCTTTTCCTCGATCCATACCCAAGCCGCTCCCACTCTTTTTCCAAGCCCGACGATGGCAACCTCCAGATCTGGCCGAGATCCACCTCCTCCATGGCCGGCAATCTCAATTGCTCCTTTCCTTATACAAGTTCTTGCCACTCTTCAGGGTGTGCATTCTGAATCAATACAGTTTTTTCTGCCAACAGCGAGAAAACTAATAGAAGAGAAAGGGGCGGATGCTCTTGCTGCCGCACTTGCACATCTCAGTGGTTTCTCCCAGCCGCCCTCATCTCGATCATTGGTCAGCCATGAGCAGGTGGTATTCTTAGTGTTATATAGAGGTTCTAGCACTCTCTCTACCCTGCGCAAATCTTTTTTTGTGTGTGTTTATGCAGTCCATTCTCATACACTTTTTCCTTTCATTAATTAATAAATAGTCTAGGATGGTATATCTTCATTGCCACTTGTCTATTCCAATTAACAAATAAATAGAAGGAATAAGACTTTGTTTGGTAGACGAAGGCGGAACACCGCCAGAGAGAAATGATACTAGAGGAGGTCTTCTCTGGAGGGAAATGGAGTTGCACCGGAGCTTTTTCTCTTCCTCACTCGTGCGGAATGCCGCCAGAGATCGTTTTCTGTTTGGGGCGCCTTCATCTCTAACCTTTTGACATCACAACATAGCCCAAACGGGCGCCCCAAACAATGTCCAACTCTTGTGGTATATAGTGTGGATTTGGATTTATGTCAACCAAAAAGGGGGATGGGGGTTGAAAGGGGAAACTAGATCTGATATACTCTAGAGGGGGGTGAATAGAGTATATGGTGCTTTAAAACACAAAGAAAACTTTTGCAAAGCTTTACAACAATTATTGTAATGAGTGTAAGTAGGGAAGCAGAAATAAAACTAATCACAAAACTAAGCTATGCAGAAACTAAGCACAAGAAAATCTAGGCCAGAAATAAAAAGAAAACATACAGAACCAGATGACACAAGGAATTATAGTGGTTCCCCAAACTTGGGTACATCCACTCTTCTACCACCCTAGGTAGGAATCCACTGCAGGATGAGTTGATCAGGTGTCCTGGGCACCAATGAGCTTTTGATAAGGTGCTCAAAAACCAAATCAGATTTTTTGATCAGGTGTCGTGCCACCAATGAGCTTTTGACAAGGTGCTCAAAAACCAGATTCAAACTTTTGAAGGGAGTTTGAAAAACCCTTTACAGAGTGGGGGTGAGAGAGTGATGGCAGTCTTCTCTTTTCTCAATCAACTGAGAAGACTTAGTGGATTGATGTCAAAGCTACCCTTGAGTCCTTGATCTTCAGGAAGATGAGCTTTGCTGAGGGTGATAGGCCTTCAAAGATAGATCTCCAGCAAAAGATGATTTCAGCAAGCTGAAATGTTGAGTGTCTGGAGTCTTGAAATGATGTTGGCCTTGAACACTTTTAGAGCTGAAGAGATCTGAAGAATTTTTGAAAGCTTGATCTCTCTGATGAGTGTCCTTCTGAATTCTTGTTGACAGAATATTTTGAAAAAGGCTCTGTATACTGAGTTGTGTGCTATTCTTGTCAATCTCTCTATTTTTTCTTCTCTATCTTGATTCAAAAAACATTCTATCTTTTATTCTCTGTACCAGAATAGAATATCACTCTGTCAAAGATAGCCGTTGGTCTGCATTGATTACAGCCTTAATTGCATAATTTGTTCTGAAGGAAAGTCCACTGAATTGTTCCTTGAAAAATCCCTTGAAACTTGCTCTAGAAGTAAATGAAAACGGCTGGCAGATCTTCTGAATTAAATGCAGAATAACTTCTATCTGATTTAAATTTGAATCTGAAAGATAACTGAAATCGTCAAACTGAGCTCTGCTATCGTCGAGCTGAGCTCAGCGAACCGGGAAATGCAAGCAGCAACATAATCGTCGATCTGAGCTCAAAGGTCGTCGAACTGAGCTCAGAGATAAGGATCCAGTGCAGAATCAAAATCGTCGACCTGAGCTCAGCGATCGTCGAATGGAGTTCGACGATATTGAGAAGTTGAGCTCATCGATCGTCGAGTGGAGCCCGACGATATTATGAGGTTTGAGCTCAGCGATCGTCGAATGGAGATCGACGATCTGTAGAAGTTGAGCTAGACGATCGTCGACCGGAGTTCGACGAAACGTCGTGCTGAGCTCGACGATTAGACATAGTCTCCAGAAAAACTTGGTCTTCAGGGCAGCTTCCAATCCTAGACTTCTAACCCTTAGACTCAAATCTAATTGACCTATTAAGCTATACAGAAGGTCAAACACAGATTCCTAGAGACATAGTGATCCTGACCCAAATTAGTAATAGGGTGTTCCAACAATCTCCCCCTATTTGGGTTAGGATTACTATTTACAGACTTTTAAAAAAACAAACTAACATCATACAATCAGAAAAACATGAAAACAATAGCAGCTAGACACAATGCAGAGACATAACAGAGATATATATAACATCCAGATATCAGTCAGAAAAACCAAGGATTGTCACCTTACAGAGTTACTTCTTCTCTTTGCCTTTTACCATTTTGATTTCTCTGTTAGGATTTAAAGCTTCTTTGTTGGATCTAGTATCATCAGCTGCACCCAAATATGTTTGCTTTGAAGTCCTGGGAACCACTGCAGCTGGATGCAACTCCATGTATCTGTCTGCATCAAAGAACTTGCTGGAGGCATATCTTTCTAATTCTTTCTGTCTTTGTTCTGACATTGTAGATATATTAGAGGTGTCTAGGCCTTGCTCTCTGGCTTTCTTTATCTGGTCTAATGCAGCCAACTCCTTCATTCTAGCAGTCCAAGCAACAGGATTCTTCTCAGGGTCCTCAAATGGTACAGGTGGCTCATACCTGTTGGAAGAAGTATCTTGAGGAGTCCTGGCAGTCACAGTTTCTTTGAGCTTATAGGGGAATGGACCAGAAGATGTATCAGAAGGAACATGTCCTCCCCTGGAGTAAGGGTGCTGCCTGGAATGCCCTTTAGAATATACTTGAGTCTCTCTTTGATTTCCCCTATATCCTCCCCTTCTAGAGTAAGAGCCCCTAGACTGGCTTTCCCTTTGATATGTTCTAGCATGGGGTTGGTAGGGAGCCTGGCTTCTAGATGGGGCTGAGCTTGCAGAGCTGCCACCTGCACCTGCATCAGGTGGAGGTGGTGGAGGAGGATGAGGGTGCTTGAACTGGGAGGAGCCTTTCTCATACTTCCTTTTCTTCTTCATTGCCTTTAGCTGATTTTTAGAGAACTGCATCCAATGTTCAGTAATTGGGCAGTTGTGCAGAATATAGTAAGGAACATCATTGTCATCTTTTACTTTGGCAGGTGGAACCCTTTTCATTGCCTTACTTCTTGCCTTCCTTTTCCTTGCAATGGTGGCAGAAGAATCATCAGAGGCAGTGTTGTAGTCATCAGATTCAGAGCTCTGAGCATCATATAAAGCATCAATCCTTTTCATCAAATCATCTTTCAGTTGAACAGCAGCAGATGGGGCAGAAGCAGAAGGAGCAACAGAAACAGATACAGCAACAGATGTAACAATAGATACAGGAGCAACAGCAGAAACAACACTGGTTACTTCAGGAATGATGGTAGCAGCAGCTTCAGAAACAACAGCAAAAACTTCAGCAGGCTCAAAAGCAACAGCCTCTGTCATCAAAAAATCCTGGGATGTGGGCTCATCAGAAACATTTTCTTCAGCAGCAGTAGGAACATTTTCTTCAGCAGCAAAGATAATTTCAGAAGCAGATTCAGCCTTTTCTTCATCAGCAGCAGCAGCAGTCATCACTGAGAGTACAAAGGAAGAAAGAATGTTGGGGTCACAGCCAGAGAAGGGCACCATTGCCTTAGATAGGTCTTCTGAGGGCTGGACAGCAATAGGCTCTGGGAGGTAGCTGTAATATGCAGTATCAAATGCAGAGAGCAAAGACCTTAGGTCTATTGCTAAGACTGGAGTAGGCACAGCAACTGGAGCAGAAGATACAAACACAGCAGCAGCAGCAGCAGCAGGAGCAGAGGCAGCAGCAACAGCAGCATGAAGTCTGGCTTCATAGGGCATCTCCCCCTGCCTGGATGCAGATACCTCTGTATCAAGGCACACTGCTGGAGGTGCTGCTTGAGGAAGGAGAGAGGAAAGCCTGGCAGAGAGGGCTGCCACTGACAAGTGTAGAGGAGCCAAAGAGGTCTCCAAGAGGAGGGAGAGCCTGCGGGCAAGGAGCTCATACAACTTGTCAGCAAGGGCTGAGAGATCTACTTGCTCAAGAAGAGGAGCAGAGGTAGAGGGTATAGGGATGGCTGAAGAAGCTGGAGGTGGAGGGCTGAATGGTGGAATGAATGGCTCAGGAGAGGGGATTGTGGAGATGGAGGACAAGGGGATGGATATGGAGGGAGTGAAAGTGGGTTGGTCAATGATGTGGTGGAGAAGTGCTTGGAAAGATGTTGAAGAGGATGGTAATTCTGGAGGAGAAGAGGGGAATCATCCATGTAGGATTCATCCAGAAGTGTGAAGGATGGTATGGATGGGGATGAGGTGACATCTGGTGGTGGATATGAGAATAATGGGTGGAAGTGGTCTACTGGAGGTGATGAAATGGTTGCTGGAGATGGAATAGATGTTGGAGATGGGCTGGAGATTGTAATGGTGGATGGAGCTGGAGTGGTGGATGGAATAGGTAGGGTTGGACTTGGAGGAGGAGGAGAAGCAGCACTAGCAGCAGGCAGGTCTTCTGCAGGAGCAGAGACCTGGGGGGCGTGACTCTTTGAGTCCTGGTGCCTGAAGGAGCAGTTGAAGAGGGCCTGCTGGGTTTGCTAATTTGCCTGTCCCATTTGCCAAATAGGGCACAGGTGAGTCTCTTGGAGGCATTGATGTGCACTCCAGAGGAGACCAGCAGAGCAGGGCACCTTGCCTGAAGGAAAACTCCCAGAATTCTCCCAAAGTTTACAAAGGTTTTATTTATCTTTTTCTTTATCAGGTCAAAGAAGACCTCTCCCCAGTTCAAGCTTTTCCTATCTACCAGAGCTCCCATGAGGCAGAGCTGATGTCTGGAGATGGTGTCATGTGCAGAATGCTTGGCCAACAGCACCTTGCCTACAACATCAGCTAGGAACCTATATTCAACTGACAAGTTCCTCTTAAACAACTTGCTAGGGTTTCCCTCTGGATGACCCATCCTGGCAAGTATCTCAGAAAATTCTTCTTCCAGATAGTTCAGCAGTGTCTTCACCATTTCTTAAACCAAAAACCTCTGTTAAGACTGATGGGGTCAGAGGTACCTGGGTTCCAGCAATAGATCCAACTATGGTGTTGTTGTCAAGGTTGTGTGCAGTATACACCCATTCTTTTATTTCATCTGAGGCAAGTTTGATTCTTGTGGTCATGAGGGCAGACAAATGCTGATCCTTGAATAAACTCAGGATGTCCTGGAAGATTTGATCAGTAGGTGTTGAAGGAGTCCAGATCAATGTCAAACCCTGCATCAAACTTCATTGCGGCGAGGACAGCAACTGAGACGGCCATGGTACCTGCAAAAACTTAACAAACAAACCGAACAAGCGTAGAACTGATTTGGAGGGAAGAAAATTCTTGCAGAGAAATTGAAAGCGCAAGAGAGAACGACGGCGAAAAATGAGTTTTATATTAGGGTTCGACGCAGAATTGGAAAGATCGTTGAACTCAGTTCGACGATCGAGGCTTCTAAAGGAATCTGAAGAGACTCCAACATCGTCGATCTCCGTTCGACGATCTGGAAAGGCGTCGAGCTCCGTTCGACGATCGTTCAGTGAACAAAATCGTCGAGCGCCGTTCGACGATCGTTGACCGGAAGAGATAGTTCATACTATCTGAGGGGCGCTGAACTCAGTTCGACGATTCTGGAAATCGTCGAACTCCGTTCGACGATCTTTGGGGAAATCGTCGAGCGCAGTTCAGAGATCAGAAAATTCTAGATACTAAGAAAAATCAGAATTTTTGCCTAGTCTTGGTTAATTTTTAGCTTTCAAAATCTTGGATATTATTTAAGACTTCCTTCCATCTAACATTCCTAACTGATTTAGGAAGAAAGTGTGTTTCTTTTCATCCAAAGGCTTGGTGAAAATATCTCCCCTTTGTAAATCAGTTGGGATATATTGCAGTTCAATTTTATTCTTTTCAACATTGTCCCTTAAGAAGTGATGTCTAATCTCTATGTGTTTTGTCCTACTATGGAGGACTGGATTTTGAGCTATGGAAATAGCACTTGTATTGTCACAAAAGATTTTTGACTTCTCTAAGTTGTAACCATAGTCTAGGAGTTGATTTTGAATCCACAGTATTTGTGAACAACAACTGCCTGCAGCCATATATTCAGCTTCAGCAGTTGAAGTTGACACAGATGTTTGTTTCTTGCAAAACCAAGAGACAAGTCTATCACCAAGGAACTGACAAGTTCCACTGGTGCTTTTCCTGTCAATTCTGCATCCAGCATAATCAGCATCAGAGAATCCAGTTAACTCAAATGCTGAATCTTTTGGATACCAGAGACCTAGATTTGGACAACTTTTAACATACCTAAGAATCCTCTTTACTAATGTGAGGTGTGACTCTCTAGGGCTAACTTGGAACCTAGCACATATACATGTAGCAAACATTATATCTGGTCTACTAGCTGTAAGATACAGTAAAGAGCCAATCATTGCTCTATATGTTGTCTGATCAACAGGTTTCCCATGTTCATCAGCACTCAATACAGCATTGGTAGGCATGGGTGTTTTCATACAAGATGCCTCAGACATGCCAAATTTCTTAACCAGCTCATTAGCATATTTGGTTTGAGAAATAAAGATGCCTTCAGCATGTTGTTTGACTTGCAATCCTAGGAAGAAGGATAGCTCACCCATGCTACTCATCTCAAATTTAGAATGCATTAGGTTAGAAAACCTTCTGCACAATTTTGAGTCAGTAGAACCAAAAATGATATCGTCTACATAAATTTGTACTAGTAGGGTATGGGACTTATGGGTTCTAATAAAAAGAGTTTGGTCTACTCTACCCCTTATAAAACCATTTTCCAAGAGAAAGCATGCTAGGGTCTCATACCATGCTCTAGGAGCTTGCTTGAGACCATATAATGCTTTATTTAATCTAAAAACATAATCAGGATGAGTTGGAGAGATAAAACCTGGAGGTTGTCTGACATAGACTTCCTCTTTGATGTCTCCATTTAAGAAAGCACTCTTGACATCCATCTGATAAACCTTGAAGCCTTTGTGAGCTGCATAAGCTAAAATATCCTGATGGCTTCTAATCTTGCAACAGGTGCAAAGGTCTGGTCGTAGTCAATTCCTTCTTCTTGAGAATATCCTTGGGCAACTAGCCTTGCCTTGTTCCTTATTATTACTCCTTGATCATCCAGTTTGTTTCTGAATACCCATTTTGTTCCAACAATGGAATGATCCTTTGGCTTTGGCACTAGTTCCCATACTTTGTTCCTCTCAAATTGATGCAACTCCTCTTGCATGGCAATGATCCAGTGTGGATCTTGCTCTGCATCTTGAATGGACTGAGGTTCAATTTGAGAAAGGAAGCAGGTGTGCAACAGGTTTTGGTTGACCTGATTTCTGGTTTGCACACCAGCTGAGATTTCTCCAATTATCTGGGAAATTGGATGGTCTCTTGATGTTACTAAATCAACAGGGGGTGTTGATTGTTCACCAACCTGTGTTGTTGTTTCCTCTTGTGGTACAACAACTGGCTCTTCAAGTGGTGGTTCAATATGTTGAGCATTGCTTTCATCTTCACTGCTTTCATCCTCTTGAGCAACCTGTAACTTGTTCATATCTTCAACTAGAGAGTGTTCCTGCAAAGGTTCTATGGTAGAAGAAATCTTCTCCTTGAAAGACATGTTAGTTTCATCAAAAGAAACATGAACAGATTCCTCAATTTTCAATGATGATTTATTATAGACCCTATAGGCCTTGCTGATCATGGAGTATCCCAGAAACACTCCTTCATCAGCTTTGGCTTGAAATTTTGCTAGATATTTCTTATCATTATTGTGAATATAGCAAATGCAACCAAAAATTCTGAAATAGTCAACTTTAGGTTTCTTCCCTTTGAGTAATTCATAGGGAGTCTTTCCCTTCAGTTTATGTATCAGACTTCTGTTCAGCACATAGTTGGAGGTGTTCACTGCCTCTGCCCAGAAGGATAGAGGTAGATGAGCATCTGACAACAATGTAGTGGCAGATTCAATAAGGGTTCTATTTTTCCTTTCAGCTACCCCATTTTGTTGAGGAGTTCTAGGAGCTGAGAAAGTATGCCTGATCCCTTCACTCTGACAGAACTCTTGCATAAGAAGAGAATCAAACTCTGTCCCATGATCACTTCTGATCAGGGCAATGTGAGTATTGAACTCAATCTTTATACATTTGAGAAACTCTGTCAGACACTTAAAGTTATCAGACTTCTTCCTTAGAAAGAACACCCAAGTGAATCTAGAGAAGTCATCTACAATTACTAAAGTGTAGGATTTCCCTCCTAGGCTTTGTACTGTGATGGGTCCAAATAGATCCATGTGTAACAGATACAATATCCTAGGTGAATCACTCTTATTAAGTGACTTAAACTATTTTTAGTTTGCTTGCCTAATTGACAAGCCTTGCAGAGTCCTTCCTTCTTGTAGGGGCCAGAAGGTAGTCCTCTAACAAGGTTGTCCTTGGAGAGCCTAGCAATAGTTCTAAGGTTTAGGTGTCCTAGTCTCTTATGCCATAAAACATTTGGTCTACATACTGAATTGAATAAACAGATATCTATAGTAGTTGAAAGAAAATCTACTAGGTAGATGTTACCTTTCCTTTTACCTGTCAACACAGTTGTGTTGTCCTCTGACTTGATTTTGCATAAGGTTTTGCTGAAGGTCACCTGGTAGCCTTCATCACATAGCTGACTGATGCTGATTAGGTTGTGCTTCAGTCCTTCCACATATGCTACCTTTTTGAAGGTTACTGAACCAATCTGGACTGCACCATATCCTTTAGTTTGTCCAAAGTTGGAATCACCAAAGATAACTTTGGGTCCAAGCTTGGCTCTAAAGGAATTGAGGTTGTCCTTGTTCCCTGTCATGTGCTTAGAGCACCCACTATCCAAATACCATTGCTGGTTAGATGTTGGATAGGTCTTCACCTGCACATAAAGCAGTTTACTTGTTTTTGACCCAGTTTACCTTGGGCCTAGGTTGATAACCTCTAAATTCAGAAATGAAAGACATCCCTGGCTGACTCTATATCCTTCAGGATGATATCTCCTTGGAGGTATAATCCATTCAGTATAAGGGTTAAAGGTTTGGGATGAAAAACCCTCGGGATTCAATTTTGACTTGCCTTTGAAAAAATTTCCAGAGCTCTGACCTCTGTTCGACGATCTTGGAGCTGCGTTCGACGATCGTGGGTCAGATCGTCGAGCTCCGTTCGACGGTCGACTATGGCTGAGGTCAGGTATATGGGATCGTCGACCAGCGTTCGACGATCTTGGCTGAGATCGTCGATCAGCGTTCGACGATTTGTCCTGAGATCGTCGAGCTGCGTTCGGCGATCGTCGATCTCCGTTCGATGATTTGTGCTGGACTTTAGTTTTTTGAGGCAGATCAGAATTTTTCCTGGCAACCTCTACAACTCCCTTTCCCTTGTCAGAAATGAACTTGATAGGAGTTGTTAGAACAATAGGTTGGCTGGATGAGGCACCCAAGCCCAGTGTACTGTTGAATCTTGAGTTCACTGTGCTTGTGATGTCCATCAGCTTGAGGCTTCTCCCATTGAGAGATTCTTCAAGCTTCTTGGCCTCAGAGAGCTCACTTTTCAGTGTAGCTATCTGTTCCCTATAGTTCTCCAACTCCTGAGAGAGTTTGAGGTTTTCTGATTTTAAAACACTTTGTTCAGATAATTGATTTCTGAGAGAGATGATCTCTTTCTCAGACTTTAGCAGGTCTAAACATAGTGCTTTAAATTCAGATTTAAAATCTTCTGAAGTAAAATCAAAAGAGCTGATTACCTGATCTTCTTCAGGTTGAGTCTCTGAGTCTGACTCTGACTCCTCTTCCTCTGAGTTGTGTTGTGAGGCATTGATTGCCATCATGCAGAACTCCTTTTCTTCTGCATCATCCTCATCATCACTAGAACTGGAAGAGGCTTCTGACTGCTCTTCAGTCTCACTCCAGGATTCAGCAACAAATCCTTTCCTTGTATGCTTATTTTTGCTGGAAGAGGGCTTGCTATTGCCACTCCTTTTGGAGTCTTTCTCCTTTCTTCTTTCTTTTCTGTCCCTTCTGTCTTTTTCTTGTTCTCTGGACAGTCAGGAACTATATGCCCTGGTTTCCTGCAACCAAAGCAAATAATGTCTTTATTATTGCCAATGGACTTGTCATACCTTGGCTTGTCCTGCTCCTTGTATGATCTTCTTCTGAAGTCCTTTCTGGCCATCTTATAGAATCTTTTGGCCAACAAGCTGAGAAGTTCATCATTGCCTGTTCCTTTTTCTTCAGGCAGATCCTCAGTTGCCTTGAATGCTATAGTCTTCTCCTTTCTTGTGGCTGGTGAAGCAGCCTTCTGTTCTTCCTCTCTGTTCTTGATGAGTAGCTCATAAGATTTGAGCTTACCCAACAAGGCTTCAGTGGTGATCTCATTCAGACTTCTGGCATCTTTAATTGGCCAGATTCTTGAATCCCAAGTGCTGGGGAAGCACATTAGGATCTTGTCATTAAGTTCTGTCAGTGAGATCTCTTTGTCTAAAGTCCTCAGTTCACTGACAATTAGACTCAGTCTGTTTACATGTCTCCCACTGACTCAGTTTCTCCCTTCTTGAAGTTCTCATATTGGGAGATGAGATGGGATCTTCTGTCCTTTCTCTCATCAGCTGAACCTGAAACTATTTCTGAGAGCTTGTCCCAAATCTCCTTGGCTGAATTACATTCAGCTACCTTTTGAAAAATGTCATCTGACATTGTCTGAGCTAGAATGTTCATTGCCTTGGCATCAGCTACTTTCCACTTCTTGATGTCAGCATCTGTTCCTGATGGAGGTGGAATGGCATTTGTGCTTGTGCTCTCTGGGGGTCTTGGACACACTGTCAAAACAGAATTAAAAATATCTTCGTCAATAGAATTCATGTAGAGTCTAATCCTTGCTTTCCAAAGTGCAAACTTTGACAGATTGCACACTGGAGGTCTGGTGCTAGCATAATCTTTGTTTTGGGCCATGATTTGTGTAAACAGAAGCTAATAATAAAATACAAAAGAAGGATCTAGTTTGGGATCTTTGGGGTTCAGGTGTTAGCCTGTACAACCAAACAGATATGGTATGTTTAACCAACCTCCCTCTGATACCAATTGAAAGGGGAAACTAGATCTGATATACTCTAGAGGGGGGTGAATAGAGTATATGGTGCTTTAAAACACAAAGAAAAACTTTTGCAAAGCTTTACAACAATTGTTGTAATGAGTGTAAGCAGGGAAGCAGAAATAAAACTAATCACAAAACTAAGCTATGCAGAAACTAAGCACAAGAAAATCTAGGCCAGAAACAAAAAGAAAACATGCAGAACCAGATGACACAAGGAATTATAGTGGTTCCCCAAACTTGGGTACATCCACTCTTCTACCACCCTAGGTAGGAATCCACTGCAGGATGAGTTGATCAGGTGTCCTGGGCACCAATGAGCTTTTGATAAGATGCTCAAAAACCAAATCAGATTTTTTGATCAGGTGTCTTGCCACCAATGAGCTTTTGACAAGGTGCTCAAAAACCAGATTCAAACTTTTGAAGGGAGTTTGAAAAACCCTTTACAGAGTGGGGGTGAGAGAGAGATGGCAGTCTTCTCTTTTCTCAATCAACTGAGAAGACTTAGTGGATTGATGTCAAATCTCCCCCTGAGTCCTTGATCTTCAGGAAGATGAGCTTTGCTGAGGGTGATAGGCCTTCAAAGATAGATCTCCAGCAAAAGATGATTTCAGCAAGCTGAAATGTTGAGTGTCTGGAGTCTTGAAATGATGTTGGCCTTGAACACTTTTAGAGCTGAAGAGATCTGAAGAATTTTTGAAAGCTTGATCTCTCTGATGAGTGTCCTTCTGAATTCTTGTTGACAGAATATTTTGAAAAAGGCTCTGTATACTGAGTTGTGTGCTATTCTTGTCAATCTCTCTTTTTTTTCTTCTCTATCTTGATTCAAAAAACATTCTATCTTTTATTCTCTGTGCCAGAATAGAATATCACTCTGTCAAAGATAGCCGTTGGTCTGCATTGATTACAACCTTAATTGCATAATTTGTTCTGAAGGAAAGTCCACTGAATTGTTCCTTGAAAAATCCCTTGAAACTTGCTCCAGAAGTAAATGAAAACGGCTGGCAGATCTTCTGAATTAAATGCAGAATAACTTCTATCTGATTTAAATTTGAATCTGAAAGATAACTGAAATCGTCGAACTGAGCTCTGCTATCGTCGAGCTGAGCTCAGCGAACTGGGAAATGCAAGCAGCAACATGATCGTCGATCTGAGCTCAAAGGTCGTCGAACTGAGCTCAGAGATAAGGATCCAGTGCAGAGTCAAAATCGTCGACCTGAGCTCAGCGATCGTCGAATGGAGTTCGACGATATTGAGAAGTTGAGCTCAGCGATCGTCGAGTGGAGCCCGACGATATTATGAGGTTTGAGCTCAGCGATCGTCGAATGGAGTTCGACGATCTGTAGAAGTTGAGCTAGACGATCGTCGACCGGAGTTCGACGAAACGTCGTGCTGAGCTCGACGATTAGACATAGTCTCCAGAAAAAATTGGTCTTCAGGGCAGCTTCCAATCCTAGACTTCTAACCCTTAGACTCAAATCTAATTGACCTATTAAGCTATACAGAAGGTCAAACACAGATTCCTAGAGACATAGTGATCCTGACCCAAATTAGTAATAGGGTGTTCCAACAGGGGTGTTGAATTGGGTGTGCACTTTTGTCGAGTTTATTGTCAAATTCTCAATTTCATCCAACACAATAAACACAACAAAAATATAAAGTATTTTACATAATTTCAAACTTAAACTACTTATGGCAAGGGAACACAATGCAGGTTTTGTAAGAAATAATGCTAATATTGTAAGCAATGAATTGTAAGCACAATAGAGATGATTTACTCAAACATGATAGTACATCAGCATACTAACAAGAGCATCATATTAACATGAAGTAATGCAAGTCTTTAAACTATAATTCATGTAAGCACACATGATTTTTACGTGGTTTGAATCAATCACTTACATCCACGTCTAAGCACCATCTCTTAGGACTCAACTATTCCTCGTGGTTGCGAAGCCCTTTCTCGCAAAAATTCTTTTGACCGCTACTGTCCTGTTTAAAGCGAGGAGTATAACCACATTATCCTGTACTGAAGGGCTAGGATAAACCACTCTTTAGTTCTTGGTAACTGACCGAGATACCACTCTTTAGTTCTTGGTATAATTTGCAGCTCAATTGATCCTTATTCATATCTTTGTTTGCGTTGTATATAAAATATTTTATTGCTTTACTCATCTCTTGGTTGATTGCATATATAATACATTTATTTGCAATTACTTTACTGATTTCTTGGTTGCAAAAATAATTTTAGTTTAAGCACTTTTAAAGATGTGCAAAAATCAATTACACATTGATTTTTGTTTGATCTCTATTAAAGTTTTTAGATTACATGCCATCCACCTCACTTATAGTTTGTCCCTATCATCATGCAGGGCCATCCAAAAAAAATTTGCTAGCTGGTAGGTCGTATTGGCCTCACATTCATGATGGAGGTTAGCATTTAAGACCATACACTTTTAAATGATTCTTATGTTGATATTGATTATTTTCTATAAAATTAATTATAATATTGATTAACTTGACTTTAATTTGGATTCATTCACATATTCAGACAGGTATTGATCCGGTTAATTGGTGCTGATGAGAATATATACTCGAGCTATACAAATACACTTCAATGGTTGGATGGGACTCATAACTGTCGGAGATGCGGAGTCTCAAGTTTTTTTGGGGTTTATGAAAATTATGTAAATATTTATAATTATATTGATGTAAAAATGTAAAAGGAATATTTATTGATTAACTCAATGTAAGTATTGAAGGTTTCATTGATTGAGCTTCAATTGTTTTGGAATCTTGACTTTTTTAAACTAGCACATTCTTGAATGTTCTAGTTGTAATATTTATTATTTTAATCTAAAATTTTCAATATTAATGCAAGATTTTGCATAAAATATTGTGATAGAGTTAAAAGCTTATAATGAAGTTTTTTGCACATTCTTGAGCTTATAATGACGTTTTTTGAAAGTGTCGCGGTAAAATAATTGCCAATCATGATGTTTTTTGAAAAAAAATTGTCACCGTAGAGTAACTATCAATCACGACATTTTTTGAGAAAATTGTCACCATAGAGTAACTGTCAATCACGACGTTTTTTTTTTGAAAGCGTCGCAAGGTGCTACAGCGACATGCGCAATCGTGACAATTTAGTGACGTTTTTATAAACGTCACAAAAACTATCATGACACTTTGAAATCGTCACTAAAGGCATAAAAAAATGTCGTCATAAGACGACTTTATTGTAGTGTAGCTCGATGGTGTCTACTCAGATCCCAAGAAGGTACCGCTTTCATGCTCTCACCTAGCTAGCAGGGCTCGATGTCACTCGATGGTGTCTACTCGGACCCCGAGCAGATCCCGTTGCCAGGCTCTCACTTAGTTGGCAGGGCTGGATGTTACTTGATGGAGTCTACCCGAACCCCGAGCAGATCCTGTTGCCAGCTCTCACCTAGCTAGCAGGGCTGGATGTCACTCGATGGCATAAATGCAGACCCCGAGTAGATCCCGCTGTCGGGCTCTCACCTAGCTGGCATGGCTGGATGTCGCTCGATGGCCTCTACTCAGACCCTGAGCAGATCTTGCTGCCAGGCTCTCACCTAGCTGGCAGGGCTGGATGTCACTTGATGGTGTCTACCTAGAACCCGAGCAAATCTCACTGTCAGGCTCTCACCTAGCTAGCAGGGCTGCATGTCACTCAATGGCGTCAACTCAGACCCCGAGTAGATACCATTGTCAGGCTGTCACCTAGCTGGCAGGGTTGTATGTCACTCGATGGTGTCTATTCAGACCTCGAGCAGATCCCGTTGTCAGGCTCTCACCTAGATGGCAAGGTTGGATGTCACTTGATGGTGTCTACCGGGACCCCGAGTAGATCCCGTTGCAAGCTCTCACTTAGCTGGCAGGGCTAGATGTCACTCGATGGTGTCTACCCGGACCCCGAGTAGATCTCGTTGCCAGCTCTCACCTAGCTGGCATGGCTTGATGTCACTTGATGGCATCAACTCAGAGTATGAGCAGATTGTAACACCCCCATCCGTCACATGAGATATAACAGAAGGTCCGGCAGGGGACCACGCCATATACTATGGGCAGCTAGTGGAGTTACGTATTAATACCAAATTACTGTAAAAGGGACACGCGTCCTAACTCAGAGCATTCTAGCGGAAGCTTTTTAAAACAGTTATAAGAACCCAACCACAACACGAATGTCCACTAAAAACCCACAGTAGGAATGTGCAGACGAATACACAAAGTACTTGGCCTTATGGCCTGACAAGAGTTTATTTAAACCATAAATGTCGTCCATACATCGACATGCATGACGGACACACATGAGCATAAAAAGTAAACATTCTCCTTAGCCTTCAAGGGCCGGCTCAACAACATAGGCGACAGCCCACTACTTGCCACTAGGCTCCGCAGCACCTGCAATCAACAATCCATGACAACGGTGGCAAACAAAAGCAATGGTCAGCTAAAGCTGACAAAATTATAACGAACCACGCATCTGCCCAGTTTTACGGGTGCACCTTGGGGTTAGTCCCCAAGGCTCCCTGTTGCAATCTACCACGTAGAAAACCTGAAAACAACTATCAGCACGGAGTCTTCTCCGGCTATTCATGCATAATGAAACATCATCGATCCAGACCAACTTGTCCGGGTAGGCTTCACACAACATGCCTATGTTCGTACTTCGACTTCGGACTTTACATGCAAAACTAGGTGGACTATTCATATCCACCCGAAGGAACACCTCACACTCACTGCATACTCGCAAGAGAGGGTTTCCTATGCAGAAAGGAAGAGGACTTCACATGTCCAAGAAGAGAATCATTACCCTAGAGGTTCGCTTTGGCGCCATGGAAAACTAGCCAGATGGAAAGCACCGCAACAGCCTCGCCTCCACCGATCTGGACTCGCACGCGATTTGGGGCACCGAAGCTCCACCGGTGGGTGGATTTCTCCTTCTCCTTCTTCCTTGCTCTCCCCTCTCTCTAACACTTTTAGAAAGAGAAATACTCAAGATAAATGAGGGTTTAACCTTGTACTCCCGACCTTATATCAGTAGGGGGATCTCTGGGCCGTTCGATCTCACTTGAAGGAAATGAACAGTTATGATTCGCACTTAAAATCAACTTATTGGGCCGAAAACGGTGTGTGACACTGGAGTGTCACAGGCTGTGTCTCACGATCTGAACACGATCGTCGAATGCAGAACTTGACACAGGCTCAGACATGCCTATGTATTGATTGACACTCCCGTATCAGTTTATGGCACGCCCGTGTCACGGGTCGTGTCCCTCAAGTGACATAGGAAACCTTCACGTCCCGACCAGGACACGGTAATTAGAGACGCCCATGTCAACATTTGACACACCCGTGTTGATGAGTCCGATTTATATAAGGTTTTTTCGGACTCATCTGGGCTAGTTTTCACGCACTTGCACTTCACTTTTAGTATGTTATCGTTGATATTTCATTTATATAGTTTTTCACGCTAAGTGTACTGTTTTGGCCCATTCGTGTGCAATTGCGCATTCTATTTTTTTGGGTAAGCGCATGGTGCTCCCCATGGCCTTTACCAGCTATTTTTCATTGCATTTCTGTGATGCTGGAGGGCTCTCTTTAGTTTTATTGGTTTGTCTGCAGGTGGTGCGTTTTCCACAAGGCTGGAATGCAGGTTTGAGGAAAATGCACGGTCATGCGTCTTCTTGGCACACGGTCTTTGGTGGTCGTGAATTTTATTTGTGCAGAAGAAATGTCGAACTGAGGTCGACGAATTTCTTAATGCACGGTTGACGCACGGTTTCTTCGGAACTGTTTGCGAAGGAAAGACACAGTTTTCCTGTAGCTTCTTAGTTGTTTCTTTCTCTGGCTAATCGTGCATTGTGTTCACGCACGGGTGGCAGTGCCCGTGCGCGAGTAAAATGCACGATTCCACCTTATTTCCATGCTTTCCTGCTTGTATCACTATCTGTGCTATTTACTTCACGAACGGGCAGAATCGCCCTTGCGCGAAGTAAAACGCACGGGTCAACGCTTCGTCTTTCGCAGGCTTGGGCTGGAAGTTAATACGCACGGGTAACGCACGATCGTGCGCCAAATTGTGTGTGCCTAATTTTCTGACCTGCTTTTATTTAAAGCAAAGATATCTCACCATTTGAGGAGACCAGATTTGAGACTTTCTCCTCTGCCATTTTCCGCCTCCAAGGAATGGTTCGGTCGTTTCCCTTCATCTTTCACCTTAAGGAGGTGATCCGGGCAAGCTTTCAATGCCATTTTCAAGCCCGAGCTTCCTCTCAGCCTCCTCCTTCATCCTTGAGCTTCAATGAGAGTTTGATCTAGCTTTATCCATCAAGCTAGAAGTTTGTGTCGTCCTCCAACAGATCGTGACACGAAGAATATGGGTTCATTTGGAGTGAGTGACAGCCTCTTCTACCCCGTATGTAGTTAAGGACTGAGCTAGGATGCGGATTGATAACCCGTCGATTCCTTCCGTGAATCCTCTGTAAGACTTCGGATCTAGTCAATTTCGCACACTTTTCTTCTCTTGTTGTTGATAGTGTAGCTTAATCTCTTGTATTTGATGAAGTGTGCTTAGTTTTGTAAAACATATGTATACAATCATGTCTATGTGATTTCTTATTTATGTTATTTGCTTGAGGTACGCCTTTATTCTCCATCCGCCGCCACTTCCAATTTTGCTGTTCTATCAATTGCTAGAGGCGTGCGTAGCGAAGAGGTACTCTTGACCCTTATTCCGCCATTCTAACCACCTCATCCGCAAGCCTACTCGTCCATCCGCCTAGCGATCCGGTGCATAGCGGCCCGTGTAGTTTTCCATCCCGCCTGGCGAAGCTTCGCATAGCATTGTTGCATAGGAGTAGTTCTTAGTGTTTTATTTTTTGTTTCTGCTACCTTCATAATCCCCCTTAGTTAACTCCGACCAAAGACTTCAATCTCAAGTCCTCCTCGAAATTAACTCCACCTTACTGTGTTCCTTGAAGAGATCGATACTTGGGTAAATCCGCCAATTTTATATTACTTGTGCGACCGGTACACTTGTCGTCCAATGCATCAAGTTTTTGGCGCCGTTGTCCGGGGAACACAGTCGTATGAGTTTTTGGAGAGGGAGATAGTAGATCGAAGCCCTTTCCATTTGTGCATTGCATTATTCTTCTTTGTTTTAGTTGTTAGAATTTTTATTTTGTTTATTTCTTTTTGTCGTTTTCTGATTTATTGTTTCAGTTAGCAGATCCGTGCTATTTTTATTTTAGTTGTGTAGCACTTTTTGGTAAATTTCTTGTTCATAATGTATTCAGCCGAGTGCCGTCTTTATGACGCTTTATGCCGATGAATCGATGTCATGGCTGATTTGAAAGCCGAGCATTGCATTAGATGTTTGTTATGTCAAGGTGTAGGCCACATGGAGGAGGACTGCCCTCGCTTATGCGAGCCTTCTCCCTCTGAGGTCGTGCGCACAACAGCCTCCCGTTCACGGAAGACTGTTGTGGATAGACCTACCAGGGTGTTGTCTGGCCCATACACTAACATAGCGCATCTTGCTCGTTCTTTACCCGTTGAGATTACGAAAAAATCTCTCACTGTATACAAATCCCTCATGGGTCCCTCGCTAATTTTTATGGGATTCCCTTGAGTGATGATGATCAATCTTGTAGTAGCCAGCAAAAAGAGGATCAGGAATCCATGGGCGCTCCTGTATGGGACGCAAAGATTGTTCTGGTCGATGGGGTGCCGTCTGCGACTGAATTTGCGATGGGGCCTTCTCATTCTATGCCTAATTTTGAGAGCGGTTCTGCCCCTCTGCAATTTTTCCTGAGTTTGCAACTTCTTTTTCTTGTGAGTCGGCTAATGATGCCGTATTTTTGGATGATTCGGTGACTGAGGTTGCGCCGAAGTGGGATGAGGATTCTTCTAGCTCCGACGGAGAATGTGGACCTTCGGAGAACATTTATGCACCCCGGTGGGATGAGGAATATCCTCTTTCCGATGCGGAGGTTTGCACTTCCTTATTGGATGAGGCCGTTCCCCTTACTACCATGGACCTTGAGTTCTCGGATTCTCCACGATACGACTTGTATGTTACCGACGATGATCTGTGCTTGGATCTCGATGAGAGTGATACCAGGATGACTCTCCAATTTCCTGATTATTTTAGTTCTTCTTCTCTTTTATTACTTGATCCCCTTCTTTATCTGAGTCTAAGCAGGCTGAGTCTCCACGGGTACGCTGGGATGATGATGAGCCTGGTGTTCATGTCGTTGCCATCGCTTCCTACACATCTGTAGTTGACGACGTCTTGCTAGGCAAGGTTTTATTTTGTGATAAGATGAGCGAGGACCAGTGCTCCTCCTCTTCTTACTTTCTATTTCCTCTAGCTGTGTTGGGCAGATATTATTATTTAGGTAGAGGGGTAACTGTTTTATCTCCGTATAGGTACCCGTTACCGCAACGGATAATGGAACAGTTGTCTGTGCACTTTTCTTTTCATAGACCTTTTAGCTAGTACTTTTCATTTTTTGAATAAGTCGTACTGGGATGACAAAAGCCCCAGTACTAATCTAGGAGTAGGATTAGATATTTAGTTTTTTATTTTTCTGTTTTAAAAAATAGCTTTGCTTTTCGTTTTATTTATTTTTGCTTTTATGCTTACTTGCGAGAGTTTTGTTTGCTTGAGCCTACTTCGGGAAGATTGCATAGTCACTCAGGAGGTTTTTTGTTCCATTTGTTTTTGTTTCTCTCTGTTGCGGCAGGACGAGACTTCCCGGAGAAAATGACGCGAATCGGGCTGTTTTTGCAAAACACACGGTTTGGGAAAATGTGCACGACTAAAATGCACGATCGTGCGTTTTTATTTATAAAAACACACGCCGAATATTTTTGACGCACGCTGTCCCTAATCCTCATGCGTCTGCAGCAATCATTCATATTGCCTCCTTCTTATCCGGCGAGATCTCGTCTTTCTCTTCCACATCTTGCCCCATTCCTCCTCTCTTTCTCATCCACTTTCTCTCCTCTTCATCGCCATGGGTTACAAGAAGGTGATTAGCAAAATTGTGTAGATTTGGTGGTGCCTCTTCCTCTTCTTCACGAGCTTCGGTTCCGGCGGAGCGGGAAGATGCTCCAATTTCTCCGGTGAATGCTGAAAACGCAGAGCAGATGCTCTGTTTTGGGAGACCTGAAATTGTCACTATGTATGAATGCTTGGTCCAAAAACCCTTTTTGGATTTTCATTTTGTTTCGGACAGGGAGCTTGTGGTCATCGGTCTAAACCTGGAGGTGGATCGTTTACTCGACGTGGGTTCGTGATGTCAGCTCTTCTCCATTATGGAGACAGGATTCTGCGAACTCATGCTCGAATTCCTCTCCACCTTCCGAATTTTGGAACGACGCGACGCAGCCACCGCTGAGTCCATTGCAGTGGCATTTCGGATGAACTTGCGCCAGTACACTTGTAGTGTGGGCATGCTTACCGTTTATGTGGGTATATACGCGGTTGAAGAACTCACAGAATCAGACGTTCTAGCCTGGCCCTTTGAGTTCCCAACTGGCGCTTCTCCCCATGCATTCTGGCACGAGATCACCGGATACCATAGCAGTACAAAGCACGTTCTGGCAAGTCATCCTAGATCATATCTCCCTCACTCCTCTATGTTCAGCATTTGATCGGGCACAACATCAACGCCCACTCGATGAGTCAGAACATAGCAGGGTGGTCGTATCTGCTCTACCTCTACAACATGCATCATGGCGTTCCTCTCCACCTAGGCCGCGTTCTTGCTGATTACTTCCTTTACTAGGCCACGTATGTGCCTCTGAAGGCCATCGGTGGTTCGCATTATATTATGCAAATCGCCAAGGGATTAGGATTTTTTGGCTCTTTGCCCGCCATGACTCCAGTTTCCCGTGGCGATTTTATTTCTGCGGCCATGATGACCGCCTTCAGACTGGTGCGTCGTGTTTCTTCTGGCGGTTCGTGGAGCTACGTCATTCGTATTGTGGAGCATGAGCAGCCAGCTAGGGCTTCTTCCGCGGATGCGGGATCCTCTTCGGAGTCTCACCGGTTCGACGATGTTGTTCCTATCCATACCATGCCCTTGGTCCCTTCGCCTTCTTTTGCCCATGCCCCGCATCGTAGGAGTATCGTGGAGGATTTTCCCGACTTCTATGCGCGGCATATGCAGAGGGAGGAGCTTTTGTGCGAGCAGCATGGCATGACGACGCGCATTGTTGACTTTCTTCAGGTGCCTCCTGTTTCCCCTGCTCGAGCTTCGACTTCTCGTGCTCGTACTCCGCCTCCACCTCCGCATTTTTCTGATCCGCCAGAGTGATTCCTGCTGCTCTTCTCGATTGGGATTACTTGTAGTTCTTGCTTCATAGTTGTATTATGGTTATTTTGACTTTTTTGTATTCATTACTCTATTCAGCTGGGGCATCGTCCTCAGGGTGGTTTTTAGTTATTTTGATTGCATTGCCTGTCTTTCTTGTGCTATGGTGTGTAGTTTCATTTGATATATGTGATGTGATATATGTTTAGTTCCATTTGATATATGTTATGTGATAATATGTTTAGTTCTAACTCGCGGGTAATGCTTCGCTTATATTTGTTATGGCTTGGTTTACGTTTTTTTGTTGTTGTTTAAGCTATTTTGTAGGTGGCCTTTCTTTGGCACGACGAAGGAACTGAATATTTTTTGCAGGTTCGGCTTCACGCTTTGATGCCAATCTTCTGTTATGCTCATTGGCTGAGCATGTGGTAACCTCTCCCCCGACTTATATTTCATTGTCTTTATTGCGAATCTTATGATAGGTTGCATGGTTTAAGTCTGGTGGGGGAGATCGAGTTGTTATCCGCTCACGCGCATATTTAATTTGCATACTAGAAGCTTTTATTGTTATATCATTTAAATTTGCTTTGCACTCCACAACACCCACTTGAGAGCGTTTACTTAAGCACTTGCACGCGCCGAGCTTGTTTATCACTTGTGCGTAGAATAAAGTATGTTGTGTTGGTTTAGGATTGCGTGATGGAGAAAAATGTTGACTCCAAGAGTGTTCCTAGGCGTGCACTCATGATCACTTAGAGTCTGTGTAGATTAAAATTCTTTATATGCTTATAGTTTCTATTTTCATTAGCGTAGATTTTGTTTATGGTACTCTAGTTGTGAGTCTGGTTATGAATCTAACGGTGGTGTAGGATTGTGTGTGGGAGTTCAATATCCTCGTATTGCTCGAGTCGGGAGGAAGGGTTGTCTTTCTCGGTGGCTAAGAACTTGCCCCTAGCTATTCTCGAAACATGGGTACATGGTTAGTCAAGTGCACGCATGATGTAGGCCGTCACTTTGTCTAGTTTGAGCCTTGTACCATTCCCTACGTCTATCCGTTGCTATCCCCGTTGAGCCTATCACTTCCTTTGACATCCCTACGCCTCCCTACCAAAGCCATATAGCCTTTCCTACTCGCACCTCTGAACATGGTCGCTCGGTTAGTTTGTTTTGTTGTAGTCTGTATCCATTATGTGTGGGCAGTTATGTTGGTGTTTGTACAGCTTGTGGGGTTGCCGTGTTTTCATATTGATTTGGGAATATAAAAAAAAGAAAATAAAAAAAAATAAAAATATGATAGTAAATAAAAAGAAAATTCCTAATGTGCAATAAAAGAAAAGACTATATATTGTTGCTGAGTTTTGAAATTTTGTTGTATTGTGTTCGTTTTAGGCGTGCACACATCGTCAAAAGTCCAAATCTGGGGGTGCGCAGCACGTGTATGTTCGTTGAGTTTAGCTGTGAGTGTTTTCGGGCGATCCTTTTTTGGGTGTGCGTGTCTGTCTTGTTTAACTTTGTTTACCCCACCTTCGCCTGAGCCTATATTATACTCCAAGTCCGACGGATTCGTGCTTGAGTCAAACTACTGCCGTGGAGAGTGTGTGAATGGGCGAGCATATGGTTACCGACATTGCTGGATTCCTTTGGAGATTTTTCTGAGACCTGATCTTTGGCAATGCTCACCTCATTGTCCGCCTTCTTTCATTCTACGCACAGCTGAATTATTCGTTGTGATTCACTTTAGGTGTATTTGTAATATCTTCGTTACGTTTATTGGAATTAGAAATTATTTTGCATGCATAGAAGAGTTTTCTACTATTGATTTTTGCACATGAGGGTATGACTTCGCATGGTACTCCATTTATGAAATTGCTTAGTCAACTAGCTTTCTTTAACTCCGCTTAGTGATGATTTGCTCGGGACGAGCAAATGTTTAAGTCTGGTGGTGTGATGAGTCCGATTTATATAGGGTTTTTCAGACTCATCTTGGCTAGTTTTCGCGCACTTGCACTTCACTTTTAGTATGTTATCATTGATATTTCATTTATATAGTTTTTCACGCTAAGTGCACTGTTTTGGCCCATTGGTGTGCAATTGCACATTCTATTTTTGTGGGTAAGCGCATGGTGCTCCCCATGGCCGTTTCTGGATGTTTTTCATAGCATTTCTGTGATGCTGGCGGGCTCTCTTTAGTTTTATTTGTTTGTCTACATGTGGTGCATTTTCCACAAGGCTGGAATGCAGGTTTGAGAAAAACGCACGGTCGTACGATTTCTTGGCACACGGTCCTTGGTGGTCGTGCGTTTTATTTGTGTATAAGAAACGTCGAACTAAGCTCAACGAATTTCTTAACGCACGGTTGACGCACGGTTTCTTTGGAACCGTGCGCGAAGGAAACGCACGGTTTTCCTGTAGCTTCTTGGTTGTTTCTTTCTGTGGCTAATCGTGCGTTCTGTTCACGCACGGGCGGCAGCATCCGTGCGCGTGTAAAACACACGGTTCCACCGTATTTCCATGCTTTCCTACTTCTGTCGCTACCCGTGCGATTTTCTTCAGGCACGGGCGGAATCACCCGTGCGCGAAGTAAAATTCACGGGTCAATGCTTCGGCTTCCGCAGGCTTGGGCTGGAAGTTAATAACGCACGGTTGTGCGCCAAACCATGCGTGCCTAATTTTCTGACCTGCTTCTATTTAAAGCACAAATTTCTCACCATTTGAGGAGACCAGATTTGAGACTTTCTCCTCCGCCATTTTTCGCCTCCAAGGAAGGGTTCGGTCGTTTCCCTTCATCTTCCACCTTAGGGAGGTGCTCCAGGCAAGCTTTCAACGCCATTTTCAAGCCTGAGCTTCCTCTGGGCCTCCTCCTTCATCCTTGAGCTTCAAAGAGAGTTTGATCTATATTTATCCATCAAGCTAGAAGTTTGTGCCATCCTCCACCGGATCGTGACACTAAGAATACGGGTACATTGGGAGTAAGTGACAGCCTCCTCTACCCCAGACGCAGTTGAGGACCGAGCTAGGATGCAGATTGACAACCCGGCGATTCATTCCATGAATCCTCCGTAAGGCTTCGGATCTGGTCGATTTCACACACTTTTTTTCTCTTGTTATTGATAGTGTAGCTTAATCTCTTGTATTTGATGAAGTGTACTTAGTTTTGTAAAATATATGTATACAATCATGTCTATGTGATTTCTTTTTATGTTATTTACTTGAGGTGGGCCTTTATTCTCCATCCGCCGCCACATCCAATTTTGCTGCTCTAGTAATTGCTAGAGGCGTGCATAGCGAAGAGGTGCTCTCGACCCTCATTCCACCGTTCTAACCACCTCATCCGCAAGCCTACTCGTCCATCCGCCTAGCGATCTGGGGCATTGCGGCCCATGTAGTCTTCCATCCCGCCTGGCAAAGCTTCGCATAGCGGCGTTGCATAGGAGTGGTTCTTAGTGTTTTATTTTCTATTTCTGATACCTTCAAAATCCCCCTTAGTTAACTCCGACCAAAGGACTTCAATCTCAAGTCCTCCTCGAAATTAACTCCACCTTACTATGTTCCTTGAAGAGATCAATACTTGGGGAAATCTGCCCATTTTATATTACTTGTATAACCTGTACACTTGTCGTCCAACGCATCACGTGTCGACCAATACAAGCCCGTGTTCCAGGCTTTGTGTAATGACTCTTGTAGAAACCGAACAAAAAACAAACCGAAATGGTTTTAACTGAAACTTTATTATCAGAAAAAGGTATCTATTACAATGGTATAACCTCCTTTTATAGAATGGAGGAGATGAGAGAGATTACAAATAATCAATGTGGGACTAAAAATTTACAAGTGTATGCGGCTTTACAAAATACAAACCGGACAAGCCGTGCGGTTAGACAAACCGGCTAACCGCCTGACTACCAACAGGAGGAGAGATCAAACCGCCACAGGAGACCGCTAGACCACTCGGTCTCCCAGTCGACTGAGACAAGCCACCTGACCGCTGGGATACCAAACAGCAACAGCCCGGCTAGGAGAAACCGCCAGACCGCCCGGTCTCCAAACAGCAACAGACCGCGCGGTCTCCAACCTGCAACACTCCCCCTCAAGCTGGAGCATAGATATCAATCATGCCTAGCTTGTCGCAGATGTGGAAAAAGGAAGCGGACACCAGCTTGGTGAAGACATCTGCCAACTCGTTGTTGGAAGTGACAAACGGAGTGCAAATCTGTTTCTTCAATATTTCTTCCCGAATAAAATGACAGTCGACTTCTATGTGTTTTGTTCTCTCATGAAAGACCGGATTTTTGGAAATGTATATCGCGTCCTTATTGTCACAGAACATAGTAAGAGGATAGTTGTAAACCTCTTCTAAGTCAAGCATGAGATCCTGCAACCACTTCAACTCACATGTAGTCGATGCCATGCTGCGATATTCCGCCTTTGCACTAGACCTGGAAACTACATACTGTTTCTTGCTCTTCCAACTCACAAGATTGCCTCCAACAAACGTGCAGAAACCTGATGTCGATTTGAGGTCCCCTTTGTCATCCGCATAACTTGAATCAGAGTAAGCTTCAACCCTTAGGTGACCATTCTTCTGAAAGAGGAGTCCTTTCCCCGGTGCAGCTTTAATATACTCTAATATCCTCAGTACAGATTGTAGATGACACTCCCTCGGAGCTTGCATAAACTGGCTCACCTTGCCAACAGCATAAGAGATGTCAGGTCTGGTTACCGTGAGATATATGAGCTTGCCCACCAGACGCCGGTATCTCATAAGATCGAAGAGAAGAGGCGAGTCATCTGTCCAAGTTTTGTCTTCTCCAGCAGCCATAGGACAACATGCACGTTTAGCACCAGTTAGTCCTGCCTCCTTTAAAAGATCAAGAGCATACTTCCGTTGGGAAAGGACCATGGAGTTGGACTTTCTAGAGATTTCAATCCCCAGAAAGTATTTCGGGGAGCCCATATCCTTTGTGACCAGATGTTGACGAAGGTGTTTCTTGGTCATCAATACCCCATCCTGGTCATCGCCAGTAAGAAGAATGTCATCAACATAAACCGCAAGAACCACAAGACCAGAGGCGGTTTTCCGAACAAACAAGTAGTGATCTGCTGAGCTTCTTGTAAAACCAATGGCCGCAACAATGCCACTGAACTTGTCAAACCAGGCATGAGGACTCTGCTTGAGGCCATAGATAGCCTTCTTTAGCCGGCATACCCGTGTCTCCCCCTGAGCAACATACCCAGGAGGTTGCTCCATGTAAACATCTTCCTGCAGATCACCATAGAGGAAAGCATTATTAACATCAAGCTGCGAGATGGGCCAATCCCTGTTGAAAGCCACAGAGAGAAGAACCCTAATAGTGCTGAGACGAGCCACTGGAGAGAAAGTATCAAAGTAATCAACGCCATAAGTTTGGTTAAAACCCTTGGCAACCAGGCGAGCCTTATAACGATCCACACTGCCATCCGGGAGAAACTTCACCACGAAGACCCATCGACAACCAACAACATCTGTGCCGAAAGGAGGAGGAACAAGGGTCCAGGTACCCCATTCGGTGAGAGTATCAATTTCCTCATCCATGGCAGCTTTCCAATGAGGAATAGTAAGGGCCTCCTGGTAGGAACGGGGGGTGGAAGTGGCCGAGATAGCCAGTGCAAAAGCTCTGCGAGAAGGGGTAAGACGATCGTAAGAAACAACTACAGCAAGCGGGTGTTGGGTACATGCCCGAACCCCTTTGCGAAGAGCAATCGGGAGATCCAGGTCAGCAGGTGCCTCAGTATCCGGAGTATCCGTGGTGGAGAGAGCTGGCCCGGGAGTAGAGAGAGATGGCAGCGGAGTGGAGGGAGAAAGCGGAGTAGAGGGTGGAGATGGTGGGGATGGTGAAGATGGTGGAGAGGGTGGAGATGGAGGAACATCAGTGGGAGCAGAGGGAATGGATAGGTTGGTATGAGAAGTAGGATCAGGAGGAGGAGAGGAGGAAGCAGGAGATAAGTAAGAGGCATTGTCAAAGAAGGTGACATCCGCAGAGATAAATTGCTTGCGGGTAACGGGGTCAAAGCAACAATAACCTTTCTGAGTGGGAGAGTAGCCCAGAAAGACACATTTAGTGGCACGTGGGGAGAGTTTGTCACGGGTGGCAGCGGGAGAGTGCATAAAGGCGGTGCACCCAAAGATGTGTAGAGGAAGAGGAAAGGCATCCTTGTTCGGATAAAGAATGGAGAAGGGGGTAGCACCGTAGAGAACTGTGGAGGGAAGGCGATTGATGAGATAGCAGGAGAGGAGGAAAGCATAGCCCCAATAGGAGCGAGGAACATGCATTTGAGTCAGCAGAGTGCTAGCGACATCAAGGAGGTGACGGTTTTTGCGTTCCGCCACCCCATTTTGTTGTGAGTTGTAGACACAGCATGTTTGACGAATAACACCATGGTGAATACAACACGAGGAGAAGTCTTGGCTAAGATACTCCTTAGCATTGTCAGAACGAAGGATTTTAATAGACGTATCAAACTGAGTCGTAACCATAGAATAAAATGAGGTCCAAACAGAGAACAGCTCGGAGCGATCCTTGAGAAGATACACCCACGTACACCGAGAGAAATCATCAATGAATGTGACAAAATATGAACTTCCCCGACCGATGGTGAGGGTAGGAGCGGTACCCCATATGTTAGAGTGAACGAGGTCGAACGGACGGGAAGAGCCCCGACTTTGCGTTGGTGGGAAGGACGAGCGGTGATGTTTGCCAAGTTGACATGCATCACAGTTTAGAGGAGGATGATGAGGAGGGAGGTGGGGCAGGAGCTGGCGCAGAATTCGGGGAGGAGCATGTCCAAGGCGAAGATGCCATTGGAGAAGATCTGTAGAGGAGGAGGAGAAGAAGGCGGATAGAGCAGAAACGTTGTCGAGGAAGTAGAGGCCACCACTCTCAGTCCCGGTAGCAATCGTCCGTTGGGAGTCCGGATCCTGAAAAGCACAAGAGGTAGGGGTGAATATGACAGAACACCGTATTTGCTTGCATAAAGAAGTAACCGATAATAAATTGCACGGAAGCTTGGGCAAATAGAGGGTATCAGCCAGGCAAAGAGATGGAGTGACTTGAACCATGCCCGTCCCATGGACCGGTGAGGGAGATCCATCCGCAATAATGACCGGGGGCAACTGAGCATGTGTTTCAAGAAGAGAGAAACATTGAGGATTGCCTGTCATATGATTTGTAGCACCAGAGTCGATGAGCCATCTTCCGCGAGTAACAACGTGAGCACTACTAGAAGAGGTGACCACCGAGGCGGACAGTCTGGAGGAGGGGGAAGCCATGGAAGCAAGAGAGGAGCAAACTGCGACGATAAGAGCAATCCGCGAGTAAGAGAAAGAAGCCGAACGGTAAAGCGAAGAAGAGAAGAGAGAACCAAGCCGGGCGAACAGAAAACAGGTCGCGCGGCTAGGAAGGCCACGACCAAGAAGCAGAGCAAAGCAAAGGGAAAGAAGTCGCACGACTTGAAAAAGGCGGGCGAACAGAGGAGAACAAGTCGCACGGCGAAAGATGAGGCCGCGGCGACTAGCAAGCAGGAGCGGGTAGAAGGCAACAGTCGCGACGATTTAGAAGCAGATCGCTGCGAAATAGAGGAGATCGCGAAAACAGGTCGCGAAAAAGAAGGAGCAAGCCGCGCGGACAGGTCGCGCGGATAGACGGAGAGTCAAGCCGCGAAAGCAGCGAGAGCGCACCCAATCAGGTGGAATAGATCGAGTCCCTCTGATACCATGTAGAAACCGAACAAAAAACAAACCGAAATCATTTTAACTGAAACTTTATTATCAAAAAAGGTATCTATTACAATGGTATAGCCTCCCTTTTATAGAATGGAGGAGATGAGAGAGATTACAAATAATCAATGTGGGACTAAAAATTTACAAGTGTATGCGGCTTTACAAAAGACAAACCGGACAAGCCGTGCGGTTAGACAAACCGGCTAACCGCCCGACTACCAACAGGAGGAGAGATCAAACCGCCATAGGAGACCGCTAGACCGCTCGGTCTCCCAGTCGACTGAGACAAGCCGCCTGACCGCTGGGATACCAAACAGCAACAGCCCGGCTAGGAGAAACCGCCAGACCGCCCGGTCTCCAAACAGCAACAGACCGCGCGGACTCCAACCTGCAACAGGCGGAGAAGTTACGGAGTGATACTAGAGTTACGCATCCTAACTCATTGCATTCTAGCGGAAGCCTATAACATGAAACTGAACTCACACACATGAATGTCCACCATATAAAAGCTCCACATTTATATATCTCCTAGGAATATTCACCAAATACAAAACAGTTGGCCTTATGACATTACAAGTTCTTAAGCCTGAAATTTGTGGGTGTTAAACTGTGTTCCTCACCTGACACTGCCCGGCTAACACAGAGTAGGACATGATCCTGGACACACCTGTATCTCAGGTCGTGTACCTGACCTCCAAGGATCGCCGAACTCGTAGCAGGACATGGCCATGACATGCCCGTGTCCCAGGCCATGTGACCCTTAACAGGCCCAAGATTGGCCTTAAGTCGCTATCCATTCTTTTTTTGAGTTTTGGGGCATTACAATTCTCCCCCCCCCCCAAAAAAAAGAATTTTGTCCCGAAATTATAGAGTGAAAAGTACTCCAACTTAAACGGTACCTGAGTAGAAGAGCTCGTGATACTCCTCAAGCATGGTCTGCTCTTGCTCTCACGAAAGCTCCTCACGACCGCAGTTGTCCCATCGGACCTTGAACATCCTAATGTCTTTGTTATGAAGTCGCTTGACTTCAGAGTCATCAATGCGAATGAGCCTGATCTTCATCGTCAACCCACTATCAATAGGTACCTGATCGACCACAATCATTTGTGAAGGCTCTTGCACCACCTTCCGCAACACGATATGTGGAATACGTCGTGTAGAACATTCAATTCCACTGATAACTTCAGTCGATAAGCTGCTTCACCAATTCGCTCTAGAATCTCAAACAGTCCAAGGTACCTCAGACTCAGCTTCTTCAAGCGTCGTACCAGAGAGACACCCTTGAACGGCTTAATTTTCAAATATACCCAGTCGCCAACAGCGAACTCAACGTTCCTGTGTTTGGCATTATAGTATTTATCCAGGCTGCCCTGAGCGATCAGTAATCGTTCTCGTATTGTTTGTACCAACGAAGTGGCGCCTTCCACTTCTTGTCGTTTGTACAGCTTCGACTTACCCGTCTCCAACCAAGACAACGACGTACGACATTTTATACCGTAAAGGGCCTCAAAGGGCACCATTTGAATACTCGCTTGGTAGTTGTTGTTATAAGCAAACTCCACCATGTACAAGTGATCTTCGCACCGCTTTCCGAAATCCAAAAAGCACATCCGATGCATGTTTTCCATCGTCCTGTGGACCCTCTAGGTCTGACCATCAGTCTGTTGATGAAAGGACGTGCGGAAACTCAGCTTGGTTCCCAACATTTGTTGCACCAACCTCCAGTAATTGGACGTGAAGCGCCCATCTCGGTCGCTCACGATGCTGCGGGGCACACCATGCAGTCGAACAATGTTATCTACATAGATTTTTGCTAGCTTATCCACCGAATCATCCTTCCTATTCGGAATGAAGTGCGACACTTTCATCAATCAATCTACGATCACCCATGTGGTGTCATTTCCCTTCTTCGACATTGGCAACCCATGCACCAAATCCATTGAAATATCGTCGAACTTTCACTCCGGATAGTTAAGGACTTCAAGAAACCTCCGGGCTTATGGGACTCCGCCTTTACCATAGCACACATTTGACACTTCATCACATAAAGTGACACGTCCTTCTTAAGTCCTGGCTACTAGAACAACTTTTTCATATCAAAATACATCTTCATGTTCTCCCTGGATGAATCGAGTACTTGGTATGATGATCCTCGTAAATTAATTCCTCCCGTAGTTTACCCACATTTGGGACGCACAGACGACAGTCCCTCCACAACAGTCCATCCTTAACAATAAATTCTGGGAATTTGACCCATCCAAAGCCTCATCCATGGTCTGCTTCATGTTGCTATCCAAGTCCAGAGCCTGCCAAATCCTATCAGTAAGGTCATATTGCACCTCTGTCCAGTTCAATTGTGCTTTGGCACTCGTCTGCTTATCAACACAAGAGATCTCTAATTCCTCCAGATCCCAAATCAAACGCTCGCAATGAACCGACAACCAGTTGGCCTGCGTGGGGGCCTTGCGAATCAACGCATCTGCCACCGCATTGCCTTACCCAGGTACATAATGTATCTTGAATGTGTAGTCACCCAAGAACTCCATCCACCACAGCTGACACATGTTTAGGTCCTTTTGATCCAACAAGTACTTCAGGCTCTTGTGATCAGGTATAGATATCGACCTTCACACCATATAGGTAATGCCTCCAAAGCTTCAGGGCAAATATCACAGTGGCTAACTCCAAGATATGGACCGAATAATTCCTCTCATGTACCTTTAGCTGATGCGAGCCATAAGCTATTACACTCCCATGCTATAGTTGAACACAACCTAAGCCACTGCCTAAAGAATCACTGTAAATCTCAAACCCTTCGGTCCCACACGGCGAACATAGAATAGGCGTCATGGTCAACCGACTTTTCAGTTCTTTGAAAGCTTGCGCGCACTTGAGCGACCACACAAACCTTTGATCTTTCGTCGTCAAAGTCGTGAGGGGTAACGCTATCGGCAAGAAGTTCTCTACGAAGTGCCTGTAGTAGCTGGCAAGTCCAAGGAAACTATAGACTTCTGCCACTATAGATAACACATGTCACTCCCATATCGCAACTATCTTCGCCGAATCTACCGCAATCCCTTCTCCACTAACTATATGACCAAGGAATTCTACCGAGGATAACCAAAATTCACATTTGGAGAATTTGGCATAAAGTTGATTCCTTCTCAATATCTCCAACACCATATGCAGATGCTTCAAATGATCCTCCTCGCACAGCGAGTACACCAATATATCGTCGATAAAGACTATCACGAAGTGGTCCAGGTACTCCCTAAACGCGCTCTTCATCAAATCCATAAACACGGATGGCGCATTAGTCAGCCCAAATGGCATGACGGTGAACTCATAATGCCCATATCGTGTGCTTAAAGCTGTCTTGGGGATGGCACTTTCCCTTATCCGCAGCTGATAGTATCCGGATTTCAGATCCAACTTTGATTACACAGTCGACCCCACCAGCTAGTCGAACAGATCATCTATCCTCAGGATCAGATACTTATTCTTCTCCGTTAGCTTATTCAACTCACGATAATGGATACAAAGTCGTAAACTTCCGTCCTTCTTCTTAACAAAGAGGACTGGCGCACTCCAAGGCGATGAACTTGGACGCACATAACCTTGCTGCAACAGCTTTTGCACCTGTACCATCAACTCTGCCATCTCCTTAGGCGCTAACCGATACGGAGAGTGTGACACAAGTTTGGCACATGACATCAGCTTAATAGTGAAGTCGATCTCTCACTGAGGCGGGGCTCCAGGGAGATTGTCTAGGAACATGTTAGGATACTCAGATACAACTGGGATACTATCCAAACTAGGCCTAGGCTTCGAAGCCTCCACTAAAGTGAAAAATAGCTCTGCACCAGCACGAACTGCCTTAACCACCTGGAGAGCAGACATCAAAGTCTTGCTCGACCCTTACATGCCCGCAAATGTCGTCTCACGATTAGTTCCCAATTTGACCTCCTTGCGGTTGCAATCATTTTATTCTCGCTGCTCCGAGAGACAATTCATCCCAAAGATCAGTTGAACTCCACTAACAGCAGTATTGACGGTTGCAAGTCAAACTCTTGACTCTCGATCAGTATCTTTACGCAACAAACTCTATCCGCGCGCATTGAACAACCATTAGGCAACAACACATCCAATTTGTCCCTTGCCATCGAGGATGGTATTCCGATGGGCGATACAAATCCTTCGAAAAAAAAGAAACGCGAAGCTCCCGTATCGAACAGTGCTCTTGTCGGATAATCAAAAATCGAAACAAAGCCTAGCACAAGCAGTCAAACGCTAACGCGCAACAGGATACCAAATATAGAAAGTTAATTTGCTTTTAATTAACTCATACCTTTCACCACATTGCTCTGCTTTATGGCTTCCTGAAGGCCAAGAATTGTACACTCTAGGCTGGGCTAGAGCATAGTGGGATGCGGTTGACTCCACTGCCTTCCCCTTTTCCTCAAATATTTCTCCAGGCTTCCCCTCGGAGATTAGACGTCCGCTCCAACACTCTCGAACATAATACCCCGGTTTTCCACAATTGTAACATGCGCCCGGGGTTCGGCCTGTAGTTGCCCCATATGCACCAGAAGAAGTGGCCGGACCCGAAGTCCAAGTCTTCTTATTCCACTTACGAAACATAGATTATGAGGAGTTCTGCATCTTGAACTCCGTCTTCTTCGCACTCAAGTCCTTCTTCCCTTGGACTCTCTTCATATCTTTCTCCAACGATCGGGCCGTATTGATCAGGGTTAGGAAGCCCTGCGTCATAGGCCCCGAGAGTAGTAGCCTTAGGTCTTCCCGCAAACCCTCATAGAATCGGTTGGTCTTACACTCCTCATCATCCAAAGTAGAGGTAGCCTAACGACCCAACCGCGTAAACTAGTGGAGGTACTCATCCACGCTACTATCTCCCTGCGTTAGTCTCTGGAACGTATTATCCATAGCAATCCTCTGAGCCGAGGGGAGGTATCTTGCCAAGAATAACCTCGAGAACTCCTCCATCGAGACATCCGTGAGTTGCCTTCCAGCCAAGTGATGCAGCACCAACTCTTCCCACCAACAACCTCACCTCTCCGTCCAATAGGAAGGCGGCTATGGTGGTCTTCTGCCTTTCCTCTATTTTCTGTGGCTGTCAAGACTCTCTTCACCCGAGAGAGCCAATCTTCAGCCTGGGTTGGAGTTCCAGTTCCCGAAAACATCGTAGGGTTAAAGCTCATTACATGTTTGAGCTGCTTCTCTATCGCTCTTCTAGGTATCAACGGCTCTACCGCCACTTCTTCCACCCTTCTGGGTTCTGCTTCTCGAAGTGGTACCTGCTCCACAATAGGGGTAGGATGTTGCACTTGCATTCCTTGTTGGGCATTTATCATTGCAAACACCGCTTCCGCTACAAGTCTTATAGTTTCTGCTGAAGGAGGGGTTGCAGGTACGTCATTAGGTGCACTGCTTGCCTCAGTAAGAGGGTGTTCTGCCTTCCCTGCGCCACTCCTGGTAACCTATAGTCGTACAACACACCATTAAGTGACCAAACAAAATTGCAAAAAATAATTATAGGAACACGCAGGTTCCTCAAACATGTGTATTATCATTCCTAAGTGGACATTCATGGGTTCTTTTCATGTTATAACGATGACGCACATACATGTGCTCACCACCCGTTAAAAGAATTCGCCCATGAATTCAAATAAGCAAGACTGAAATCGGTAGTCTGATACTAAATTGTAACAACGCCATCCGTCACATGAGATATAACAGAAGGTCTGGTCGGGGCCCCACGCCATATACCACGGACAGCTTGTGGAGATACGCATTAATACCAAACTACTGCCAAAGGGACACCTGTCCTAACTTAGAGTATTCTAGCGGAAGCTTTTTAAAACAATTATAATAACCCAAGCCATAGCATGAATGTCCAATAAAAACCAACAGTAGGAATAAGCATACAAATACACATAGTACTTGGCCTTATGGCCTTACAAGAGTTTATTTAGACCATAAATGTCTTCCATACATCGGCACGCAGGCCGGTCACACATGATCATAAAACGTAAACATTCGCCTTGGCCTTCAAGGGCCAGCTCATTAACATAGGCGACAGCCCGCTACATGCCTCTAAGCTTCACAACACCTGCAATTAACATTCCACCGCAACGGTGACAAACAAAAGCAACAGTCAGCTAAAGTTGACCAAAATTATAACAACCCCACCCCGAAATTGGGGCGGAGGTGCTCCTTCCTTGCATTTTATTAGTATAACCAAACAATATAGTGAAAGTACAAGTTAAGAACACTTCACCACATACATAGGATTGCACGACCACACACCCCGTGCACTCAAGGCACATTCTCGGTGAACCCGGTCCACCACCGCCCCTAGGATGGTAAATATCGTGAGCATTTTAGTCTTTACGGCCGAAGCCTAAGACCCTCCCTCTATGTTATCGGAAAGTGCCAAGTACCTTAGCTCTCTTTAACCGAACCACATAGGAGCGGGTACGGTTCCACTCAACTCGTTTCTCACATCGCCACAATAATTTAAGTCATCGGCGCGAGTCAAGCTTCCCCAAAGCCCGAGTATCGAGCACACAATTTTACATAACTTTGTCATGTACAAGTTGGCTCCAAGGCCACCAAGATGGCAGAACCATACGCATCTGCCATGTTTTTTGGGGGCACCTTGGGTTTAGTCCTCAAGGCTCCCTGTTGCAATCTACCACATAGAAAACCAAAAATAACCATCGGCACGGAGTCTTCTCCGGCTATTCATGCATAATGAAACATCGCCGATCCAGACCAACTTGTCAGGGTAAGCTTCACAATCATGCTATGTCCGTACTTCGAAACTGGACTCTACATGCAAAACTAGGTGGACTATTCATATCCTCCAGAAGGAACACCTCACACTCACCGCATACTCGCGAGAGCGGGTTTCCTATTCAGAAAGGAAGAGGACTTCACATATACAAGAAGAGAATCGTTACCCTAGAGGTTCGCTTTGGCTCCATGGAAAACTAACCAGATGGAAAGCACCACAATGGCCTGCCTCCACGGATCTGGACTCGACACGCGATTTGGGGCTCTGAAGCTACACCGGCGGCCGGATTTCTACTTCTCCTTCTTTCTTGCTCTCCCCTCTCTCTAACACTTTTAGAAAGAGAAAGCCTCAAGAGAAATGAGGGTTTAACCCTCAAGTCCCGGCCATATAACAGTAGGGAGATCTCTGGGCCGTTGGATCCCATTTGAAGGAAATGAACGACCACGATTCGCACTTAAAATCAACTTCCTTGGCCGAACATGGCTTGTGACTTGTCCGTATCACAGGTCGTGTCTCATGATCTGAACACGATCGTCCAATGCAGAACATGATACATGGGCTCAGACACGCCTGTGTATTACTTGACACGCCCTTGTCAGCTTATGGCATGCCAGTGTCATGAAGCCGTGTCCCTCAAGCGACACAGGAAACTGTCACGTCCCGACCAGGACATGGACTTAGACATGCCCGTGTCAACATTTTACATGCACTTGTTGACCAATACATGCCCGTGTTCCAGGTCGTGTTCCTCACCCGACACAGACAGGCTAACACAGAGCAAGACACAACACTGGACATGCTCGGGTCTCAGGCCATGTACCCGACCTCCAAGGATCATCGAACTCATAGCAGGACACAGCCATGGAGATGCTTGTGTCCTAGGCCGTGTGACCCTTAACAGGCACCAGATTAGCCTTAAGATGGTATCCGTTCTTCTTTTTGAGTTTTGGGGCATTACACGGATCCTGCTGCTAGGCTCTCACCTAGCTGGTAGGGCTAGATGTCACTCAATGGCGTCTACTCAGACCCTGAGCAGATCCCTCTGCTAGGGTCTCACCTAGCTGGCAGGGCTGGATGTCACTCGATGGTGTCTACCCGGACCCCGAGCAGATCTCGCTGCCAGGCTCTCACCTAGCTGGTAGGGTTGGATGTCACTCGATGGCTTAAACTCATACCCCGAGCAAATACCGCTGTCAGGGTCTCACCTAGATGGTAGGGATGTGATGTAGCATTGTACGCGCGACACGAATATTAGCAAAATTGTGGTTCCCTCTCGACGTTCCCACTAATTTGCGATTCGCACAGAAGATTATTCCAGCCCACATGTTTGCAATATTTATCGATCCAAGGCTAACGTACGGGTAGCCAATCCGTTAGAGACCGAACAACGGCTATAGGTCCGAGATTCGATCAAGCTAAAGGGACGACTATTGCGTCCGAACGAGCGGAGCTTGTACCAAAGGGATCTACCAAAAAAATACGATTCGCAAGAAATGGTAGATCTCTCCCAACAAAAAGAAACGAGGCCCGCCAAGCCTTCTCGATTTTAAACAAATCAGGTTAAACGCAAAATTCGTTCAAGAAAACCACGATGATTCCAATGCTATCAAAATTGCACGCCAACGTTTTCCACCACAGAAATTATCTAGAGGGAAAATAAATCTCAAGGTTTGTAGAAATTTCGTTACCCTGCTCGGAGTTAGATCTAGAGTTGATCTATGCCAAAAGTTGATCGCCCTTCAACGGTTCCACCGGAATCACGGCGGATGGAGAGAAACCTGTCCGCCTTCCTTGCGTCATGCCGGGTTGGAGTTCCACAAGGCCTAGTCTTCTTGCTTTGCCCGACCACTTGAGGGAGGGAGAGAAAAGGTGGTGAATCTTTTGGTGGCCGAATTTAGATGGGGCAAGGGTGAAAGAGGGTCGTTTTATCTCGGTGGAGGAGTGGGGGTGGCCGGCGGCCAAGAGGGAGGAGAAGAGGGGGAGGGGCGGCGTTTCCAAGGTTGGCCGAACCTAAGGAGGGGAGAGCCTATTTCGGTAATAGAGAGGAGAAGGAAAGAGAGTGGGAGGAGGAGATTCCAAATCAAGGGAAATTTCAAATTTCAAATTTTATCATCAATTATCAATCCTACTATCACATGGCCTATTTATAGGCTTACAAACAATAATGGTTATATGCAGCCCACAAAGCAAAAAAATTAATTATTGTCCAAACAAACAAATATTGAATAAAAGAAAACATGATAATATTTAATTAATACTTATAATAGAATAATTATATCTATTAATTAAATATTATGGCGCCGCGGGCGGAGGTTGTAACGGCTATGGCGTTTATCAAAATGGTTGTTGCGGCGACGCGCGTCTTTGATTGGAGAAGCACCATCGTCCGTAAGCGTGCCGGTACCATCATCATCATGTTGATGGTCATCGTCTCCATCAATCCTCCCCCGCTCGAAAGTACTCATCACCGATGAGTTGTCTTGAAGGTACTGTCGTAGAAGAGAATCATCCAAAAAGGTCACCTCCGCTTTCGGGAGCCATGAATCATCAGAAGCTGGACGGTCATGCCAACGAATCAAGTAGCGGCGAATGTCAGCACTTGGAGAGGAGAGCACTTCGTCTCGAAGAATCCTGTCATGTAAAAAGGTGGTCCTGGGGAACCTTGGAAAAACGTTAATCAAAGAAGGAGAAAAATTTTCTGCATCAACATCCAACGTACCTCCAGTGGCGACCGGTGTAGAGAGCGATCCAGGAACAAGCTTACCCCAAAACCCATTAGAAATTTCAGTGGACCCAAGCGGACAGGCAGACAATTCAAGTGGTGGAGAAACATAAGGCGTTAAATCCGAAACATTGAAAATAGGGGAAATTCCCCAATCAGTGGGTAACTCTAATAAAAATGTGTTTTCTCCTAACTTCTTTAAGACTCGAAATGGACAAGCTCGCCGATTCGCTAACTTTTTTATGGTTCCTGAAGGCAACCGTTCGGGGATGAGATGCACCATAACTAAATCGCCAATTTTAAAAGGAGACACCCTTTTATGTACGTTAGCATTAGATTGATAAGTCGCATATTGTGTGGCTAGCGTGTCTCTAATGTGCTTATGCAAATGGTGGACATGCGAGGCAAACTCTTGTGCAAATTGGCTTGACTTGTAGGATGGGAGTAACGTAATCAAGTCAAGAGGCACTAGCGCTTTATATCCGTGCACGATTTCATTTGGTGAAAGACCCGTGGACCTATTTTTTGATTTGTTATAAGCTAGCTGAGCATGGGGAAGGATTAGGTCCCATGAACCGTGTGGGGTGAACCCATGTGCAACATGACTTGAGTTAACAGTAGAAAATAACGGGACCAAGTCTGGTGGCACGGGTGCTTTAAATTCAATAACGATTTTCGTGGAGTCCAACGCCATAGTTTTAAATTTAGATTTAAATTTTGATTTAAAAATTTCACAAAGAAATGCCTGCGGAAAACGCTCATCACCAACTATAGAGTTGGATGCTCCCGGAGTTGAAAGGTAGTGCGGGAGACACAACTCAACATACCCAACTACGTTCACTAACGTGTGCATGCACGGATCATCAAAAGGCGGAGGATAAATGCAAGCGACCAGGCTTGGCAAATAATTGTGTCTGGGGGACACCACATCAAAACGTACCATCGCCATGGAATCACTAGCAGTCCAAAAAGAAGCCTTACCCAACGCCAAGCGGTCAGATGAACGGTCTATCCTAGGAACAATATAGTCAGATCTATGAAAAGTAGTGGAAAGACCGAACGCGACAACTAACAAATCTCTCACACACATCCGTCTGGGTAAGTCTAATGGGGAAGCTGGATAAATAAACATCTCCAAATATCTCGGGCTAGAAATGACAAGCTCGTTCCCTAACAAGTCATCTAATCGAGCCAAGTGAACCGGAGGAGGAGTCGACATGGGCGATTCCGGAGGAGGAACTAAATCATACTCACCGTCAAAACATGGATTTAACGTCCAAGAAAAATCCTCCGGGTGCAAGCCATCAAAATCAAAGGAAAAATCAAACAGTAGATTCGTCCTTACCGAAAACTCAGCCGGATCATCATCATCTAACTCACTATCAGATAAACATTCATCACGGGGTGACTCTACCAAATCAGCCGACATGTCTTCCAACCCACTAGATAATTCGTCCAAATCAGAATCAGTATTGGTCTCAAAAGTAGGAAAAATCGTACTCGACAAAATTTCGAATCCATTTCGGGCTTCTGGCGAAGGAGCTAACATCAAAGAAATGTCTATCGGGTCCTCAGTGCTACCGTCATCCACAAATAGCCTTCCCACATAGGGTAAATCTTCCAGAACGTCACATCCTTCGCTAACCAAATCTTCCCACGAAGTAGGTACATTGTCTAAATCATGATGGAGGGTTGGGCAAATCGAATCCCGGGGAGAATCTAAATTAGTATGACCCTCAAGCAACGATGATAATATCAATGAACTATCTCCCGGATGTGCACCACTAAGATTATCCCAAGATAAACATCCATCCCAAGGTGACTCTTCCAACACCGTTGGAACATCTACCAATCCTGGATCAATCATTATAATATTGTGATCCTCACTCGCACTTATCTGACTTGATTGATCTAACGGGGAAGCTAAATAAATGGGCACCTCAATATGTTCCGGGCTAGAAGGAACTAGCTCGTGTTCTAGCAGGTCATCACCTAAATCAGTAACAGGTAAGCTCTCAACATAGGGTGACTCAGCCGGAATGTCTTTTGACTCAGGGTCATCAGAATACTCCACAACTATCAAGGGAGACGCCTCAGAAACATCACCGAAAGGAAGAGGAGACGATTCCTCAGAGGAGAAATCCTCGTCCAGGTCACTAGGGTAACCAATCACCTCATCGTCACTCAAATCGCCAGCGTATTCATCCTCGTCCTCAGTGACGGGCACAGTCCTAGACAACGCCTCAGACTCTATAGGAGAGTCAACGACTAATTCAGGCAACTCGGGGAGAGACTTAAAAGGGTATATGGCCGTAATCGGGGTAGGATGCTCAATATAGCCATGGTCAGATACACCGCTAGACTCACAAGTCGTAGTCGTCTGTTTGCCCCTACAGATAGGACTACTCTCACCCCGCGGGCTCATGACAGTCCTAGCAGTCACATGTACCGAACTCGAGATAGGGGACCTCACTATTTCCTTTCCTCTATAGGTAGGTGCAGGTGTGCTATGGGCAGCTCCCCCAACCCTGGGAAAGGATCTATCCTGGGTGAATAGGTCACCCCTATGATCAGGCTTGGATAAAGTGCCATAACTATACTGGTTAGTGGATGTCAGGCTAGTAGTAAGACAGTAGGGGGAATCAAATTTCTCTGAGAGTATTCTTCGCATATGGGGCCAGGCATATGGATATCTACCAGCTCCACGCTCTTCGTTCAGCCAAAACACATGTGCTCGACCTCTTAACCGCTCTCGGACTACATTAACCTTTTGGTAGTCGCCCAATTTGTTATAATCAAAATAGGTTTCTACCCCCTCAAGCCAGTATCTAAAATACTTGGGATCCCCATAACCATCATAGGTAAAAATATCAATGTGTAGATAAGTCAGGGGACGATTGGAAGTGTTAACGTCTAAAGACATTTCAGTGTGAACCGGAGAGGACACTCGATCCGGATTTTATGTGAATGCAAAGAAAGGGTACCTGAACAACTAATTCTAGGAAAGATAGAATTGTTTCCGCTTAGCCACTAAGATTATAATTATATAAAATAGATTTTCTTGCTGGAAAAAATATGAGGTTCATTAAAAAAAACATTTTTTAATTTTGCTGAAAAATAAGAAATCTAGGTCGCTATTGGCAGACCAACAAGAATATTTTTTTTGATATTTTTTTTTTGACTCGAAAGTGAACAAGAAAAATGCGTGCCGACGTGCAAATAAAAGAGGGAGGGTGCCAATTAAGAAATTGACGTGAACCTCCCTCTAATACCAAATTGATGTAGCGTTGTACGCGCGACATGAATATTAGCAAAATTGTGGTTCCCTCTCGACGTTCCCACTAATTTGCGATTCGCACAGAAGATTATTCCAGCCCACACGTTTGCAATATTTATCGATCCAAGGCTAACGTACGGGTAGCCAATCCGTTAGAGACCGAACAACGGCTATAGGCCGAGGTTCGATCAAGCTAAAGGGACGACTATTGCGTCCGAACGAGCGGAGTTGTACCAAAGGGATCTACCAAAAAAATACGATTCGCAAGAAATGGTAGATCTCTCCCAAAAAAAAGAAACGAGACCCGTCAAGCCTTCTCGAATTTAAACAAATCAGGTTAAACGCAAAATTCGTTCAAGAAAACCACGATGATTCCAATGCTATCAAAATTGCACGCCAACGTTTTCCACCATAGAAATTATCTAGAGGGAAAATAAATCTCAAGGTTTGTAGAAATTTCGTTACCCCGCTCGGAGTTAGATCTAGAGTTGATCTATGCCAAAAGTTGATTGCCCTTCAACGGTTCCACCGGAATCACGGAGGATGGAGAGAAACCTGTCTGCCTTCCTTGCGTCACGCCGGGTTGGAGTTCCACAAGGCCTAGTCTTCTTGCTTTGGCCGACCACTTGAGGGAGGGAGAGAAAAGGTGGTGAATCTTTTGGTGGCCGAATTTAGAGGGGGCAAGGGTGAAAGAGGGTCGTTTTATCTCCGTGGAGGAGTGGGGGTGGCCGGCGGCCAAGAGGGAGGAGAAGAGGGGGAGGGGCGGCGTTTCCAAGGTTGGCCGAACCTAAGGAGGGGAGAGCCTATTTCGGTAATAGAGAGGAGAAGGAAAGAGAGAGGGAGGAGGAGATTCCAAATCAAGGGAAATTTCAAATTTCAAATTTTATCATCAATTATCAATCCTACTACCACATGGCCTATTTATAGGCTTACAAACAATAATGGTTATATGCAGCCCACAAAGCAAAAAAATTAATTATTGTCCAAACAAACAAATATTGAATAAAAGAAAACATGATAATATTTAATTAATACATATAATAGAATAATTATATGTATTAATTAATTATTATGGCGTCGCGGGCGGAGGTTGTAACGGCTATGGCGTTTATCAAAATGGTTGTTGCGTGACGCGCGTCTTTGATTGGAGAAGCACCATCGTCCGTAAGCGTGCCGGTACCATCATCATCATGTTGAGGGTCATCGTCTCCATCAGGATGGATGTCACTCGATGGCGTATACTCGGACATCGAGCAGATCCCGCTGTTAGGCTCTCACCTTGCTGGCAAGGCTGGATGTCTCTCGATGGTGTCAACCCGGACCCCGAGCAGATCCCGCTACCAAGCTCTCACCTAGCTGGCAGTCCTGGATGTCACTCTATGGTGTCTAGCCATACCATGAGAAGATCCCGCTGTCAGGCTATCACCTAGTTGGAAGGTCTGGATCACACAGGTAGCGTTCTACTCTAGCTCCCTACTGGCTAGCAAGGCAGGTCTTGATAAACAAAGCGATGTTAGAGGTTGGGGGCCCAGGCATCTGAATGACTGAGGAATAAGTAGCAAAGTTAATGAAATGGGTCCAATGCAATCAACCAGCACCTAAGATAACGGCCAAGGCGGGGAGAACCCAGGGCGCGTTGTATGAGAGTCAGCTCGCACGAAACTTGGCGGCCCGTGTGCGTGCCGAGTAGGCTTACCTCTTCTAGCGAGCAGGCAACATGGAGGATCTGGAATAAGGAGACGGGTTCCACATTCACACACACCGGTAGTTAGGGTTCCACATTCACACACTCCGGTAGCTCGGGAGGGTGGTTAGGTTAGTTTGATTAGATATCTGAATGGTAGGTCCGGAAGGTAGATGTAACAAATGGGATAGTTCGAGGAGCCAGTGGCTCGGAAGGATTTGGATACACAAATAAGGTGGTGGGTCTTCGGTATTGGATGGTCGTTCACACCAACATCGATACGCTGACTCGGCGGTTGTGGCTAACACTTAGATAAAGAAAGTTTGGTGGATATGGCCAGCATTAGTACATGGTGACTCTAGGTTGTGTCCTAAAGGTGTACGTAAGGGCTAGGCCTGGTAGTGTGGATAGCTACCTAGGAGTGGGAGGCCCGACCCACTGTCTCTGTTTGCCACTATGGAAGTTCCTGGGAGTGAAGTTAGCTGCCCAAATGGGGGGAACTAAAGGTCTGTGTGCATATAGTCATGTGCGTGAGTTGCACTTGCATGAATCGTGGCATAACATATCACAACACTCATACTTGCATACAACCGACACCCCAACATATAAATTGGTATGTGACTTTTTATACGATGAGAGTCTTGTAGAAGACCTCTTCACTTATAAGTTTGTATGGGCATTCATATAAGTTAAGGTTACTTACTTCTTATTATGTCTTTCTTTCCTGTATTGCTTTACTCTACTTGTTTACCTTACTGCTTACTATTATAGAACTGCTAGCTTGTACCTTGCTTCCTTAGCTGTATATGCATTATAATTAACTGCTAGAATAGGTCCACCATCACCTGCTTTGTTTATTCTCCACCTTCATAGCTTCCCTTTCCTCCTCCTTGTTCGGTGCCTAGGAGCCATGGGGGAGGGGTAGGGGATGATTATACTTAGTCTTTTGACTAACGATTTTCGGACCGCAACAGTCCAGGGACTACGGATGCGAGACAGGGAGCAGCAGCAGGGGACACAGCACCAGTGGAGTACGGTGATCATAGAGGTGGGCCAGTCTAGCACAGGAGCACCAGCTACTGGTTCCGTGAGTGATTAGTTAATTAGCTTCCGCAAGTGTTTGTAGTGAGAATTTGATGTACCGGGCTTGAGCCCATTTATATTTCATTGTACTGTTTTATTTCAGTACTTTTATTATATATGGACTTGATCTGATTTCCTTTACATATATTATATGTAATTGTGGACTTAGTATTATCCATTCAGTGTGTATACTTCTCATTCTTTTTTGTGATCATAAAGGCCAGTAGAATCTGCATTTTGTAGTGGCGACTTTCCCGAGTGTCGTTGTCACCGCAAAACGGTGGTTCTGGGAATAAGACCCCGGGGTTTTAAAAGAGAAAAAAATTGGGTCTTACAAACTGCTATCGGAGCGAAACATCGATCCAAGAGAAGAAGTCCACAAAAACCTTGGGCCACTCCGTGCGAGCTTAGTTTGCAGACAAACTATCAGCAGAAGTAGTGGTGGGACCATAAGGGAAATCACATGTAAAAGTCAACTTTATCTATCCCATTCTTTCCATTTGTACGCTATCTAACAATTGGAATTCTACCTTGTAGTCTGCGACGAACCCTACCCCACAGTAGGGAACACCTCAGGCACAGAATATGGTTCCACCCCCACAGGCTCCAGCTCCAATCTAGCAGACAGAGATGGGACAAACATTGAAGGCCATTCTAGAGGCCTTCAGGGCTCAGTAGTGTTGGGTACATTGGAATATATGTACCTGATTTGAAGAAGCCTCACCCTACTCAATGATATACATCAAGGTGTATTTGATGTGTTTTGAGTTTATTTGTGCAGGTTATGTAACTGCAGGTTTGCAGGAAAAGTTTCTAAGTCCATGTGTCGACACCTAGAAGAAAAGTGTCGACACTTAAGAAGGCTTGTGTCGACACCCAGAGAAGCTGTGTCGACACTTGGAGTAATTGTGTCGACACCAGGAAGGCTGAGTCGACACCAGAAGGAAAGTGTCGACACATACAGGCTGTGTCGACACACAATGAAGAAATGTCTAAATAATCAGTGTCGACACTTAGAAGCAGTGTCGACACCCAGAGGAACTTTGTCGACATCAAAAGTGTCGACACTAGGAGGCTGTGTCGACACTCAGCAAACTTCAACAAAGTTCAAGTAAAAGTGTCAACACTAGGAGGCTGTGTCGACACTCAGCAAACTTCAACAAAGTTCAAGTAAAAGTGTCGACACTAGGAGGCTGTGTCGACACTCAGCAAACTTCAACAAAGTTCAAGTACAAGTGTCGACACAAAGGCTGTGTCGACACTCAGCAAAGTCTCAACACATGAAGAATGTGTCGACACAAAGGAGATGTGTCGACACTCAGCAAAAGCTTCAACACAAAAGGCATGTGTCGACACAAAGAAGATGTGTCGACACTTAGCAAGTTTCAACACAAGAAGATGTGTCGACACAAAAGAGTTGTGTCGACACTTAGCAGAAATCAACTAAGTATTGAAGAAGAAGGACTTGTGTCGACACACATGATCAGTGTCGACACATTCTGAAGAAGCAGTGTCGAGAAGCAGTTTCTACAACACAAGGAGTTGTGTCGACACCATGAAGGCTAGTGTCGACACTTAGTCTACTTGTGTCGACACTTAGTCTATTTGTGTCGACACATAAAGACTATCTGTCTCGACACTTTCAGACAGTGAAAGAGATTTCAAGAAGTGACTGGATGACTTGACAGCTGTCATTTCAACCGGTCAACTGCTACTGTCAGAGCTGTCAGAAGATCGTTAGAAACCGGATCGGCCGGTCACCATGGAGAAAGCCTATATAAAGGCTTATACCTTCAACAGAAGATAATACAGTGGAGAACATAGCAATCAATGAAGTGAGAAACAACACAATAAGAAGAAGACCTTCAAGCGAAGATATAAGAAGTTGGAGAGAGAAAGCTCCTTCTAAGAAGACGGCTATTGAACCAGGCTGATAAGAAAGTTTCAGATTGAGATCTGATTCTCAAGTCAGCAGTTGATTGAAGATCATCTGCATAGAGATACAACCCTACTGTGTTCTAATTCAAGAAACTTTGAAGAAAGACAAGGGAGGTTGATCTCTCCAAAGTTCTTTCAAGAACTCATCAAGAAGCCAGTCAATTCAACTTTCTCAATCAGAGTTGTGGTTATTAATCCTTGTACTCTTTATTTTCTGTAGGATCCTAAGGGATCTGAGTTGTAAGCCTATATTTATAAAGGCTGAGTGGTAGGGCTTGTGTTCCTGAGTGTAGGAAATACATTTCTCTAAGTGTAGGACTTATTGAAGGATGAGTGTAGGCCTTGTTGAAGGCTGAGTGTAGGTCTTGGTGAAGACTGAGTGGTAGGGCTTTGTGCCTTAGTTGTAGGAGTGGGATCACTCTGAGTTGTAGGAACCTATTTGGGGTTCTGAGCTGTAAGATCTGTGGATCTGAGAAGTAGTGAAGAAGTTAGGCCGAATCTAGTACACTACTAGATAGGCGAAGGGGGAAAGTGGATGTACCCAGACCTTGGGGAACCACTATAAATCCTGTGTGCTCTATATGATTGTATGCTTGTGTGATTGTTGTGTTATTTGTGTTGAATTGCTGTAAAGAATTGCATAAATAGGTCTAATAATTCAGTGTTTTTGCCTTAAAAGTTAAAAAGATTAAGTGCACTTATTCACCCCCCCCCCCTAGGTGTTTAGGCACTAGTTCTTTCAAGTGGTATCAGAGGGAGGTTACTCAAAAAGGACATAATAGTCTGAGTAAAAGATTCTATAGGCAGAATCAGCATAATCAAGAATCAAGAAAATGGGTTCAACTGAGAATCACAAAGAGCTAGGATCCATGAAATTGCCAATCTGCAGAAAGGAGATTTTTGGCATATGTAAAAAGAGGGTTAGACTTTTTATGGAAACCTCTGACCCAAGAATTTACATTACAGTCAAAGAAGGGTCATATGTGCCAATGAAAGTATCTGTTTTAGATGCCAATCAGAGAACTCCAAAAGACTATTCCGAAATGACTAAGGATGAAATAATTCTGGCCACTATGGACAAGAGGGCCCAGAATATTATTGTATGTGCAATTGATGATGTCACATTTCAGAATCTGATTCATTGTAAAATATCAAAAGAAATGTGGGACACACTGATAGTCTATATGGAGGGATCAGAAGAAGTTAGATAAGACAGGAAGTCCTTGTTAAATCAAGAGTATGAAAGCTTCAGACAAGGCAGGTCTGATAGCATAACTGAATGCTACAAGAAATTCTATAGGATAGTCAATGAATTGATGGCCTATGGAAGAGTGTTCAGCAATTATGAATTGAATGATAAGTTCTTAAGATCCCTGACAAAGGACTGGGACACCAAGATTTGTGCCATAAGGTAAATGGCCAAATTAGCAGACATTCCTCCTCCAACTTTGTTTGGAAAACTGTTATCTTATGAGATGCAGTTAATGGTAAGCAAGGAGGAAGAAAAGACTACTAGGGTGGAGCACAAAGAAAGAGTCGTGGCCTTCAAGACTGAAGCCACAAGGAAATATAAAATCAAGTCTCCATCTCCACCTCAAAACGTTGCTGAGGCTGAGACAGATACTTCAGATAGCATGAAGTCAAAAAGCAGTGAAAGTGATGAAGATTTTGCTGCATTTACTAGGCACTTTCAGAAGTTTCTAAAGAAGAAGCAGTGGAGGTCCAAGCCATTCACTTCACAGCCAAAAGATGACTACTACTAGAAAAGGAAGTCATCAAGGAATGACAGAAGAAAGTCCAAGTCTAGTAACACTACATCCTCAAAAATAGTTTGTTATTGTTGCAATAGACAAGGACATGTAATAGTTGATTGTCCAGAAAAGAGGAAAGAGTCTACTGACAAGAAGAAGACACAGTTCAAGGGCAAAAAGGAAAGGTCCTTTGTTGCCAAGAAGGATAAAAGTCTGACTGATATGTCATCTTCAGAAACAGATTCAGAAGCTGAAGCCTATATTGGCTTGTTTGCTGAAGAAGAAGAAAATGAGTTCATGCAGATAATGAACTCAATTTATGAGCATGAGGACACTCAGTGCAAGGGACTGATGGCCTTATCAGAAGGAGACAAAATCCAGGATCATCCTGGACCTAGTCAGGTACAAAATTGTTCTTCAAGTTCAATTTCTAGTGCTGGATCAGAATCAGATACATCAGCATCAAGTGATGTGAGTGGATCTGAATCTGAAAAAGACATTCATCAGTTAATTGATGAATATAGAGTATTGTTGCAGGCTTTGAAGAAAAGCAAACTCTTGGCCAAGACTCAGGCTAAGGAGATTGCTAGTCTTAAAGTGGCTGCAACAGATTTTGATAAGTTATTAGATCAGAAATTAAATAAAATAGCCAGACTGAAGAATATTACAGTTATTCAGATGGGGACTATTACATTTAAAAATGATCAAATTAGAAATCTGGAGATCAGTCTTCAGAAGGAGAGAGATATTATAGCAAGTTTTTCTAAACCAAAATCTGTTCTACCTTTGATAGATGAGTTTGTACCTCATAAGGGTAAAACTGGATTAGGGTTTACAAAACCTGCCTGGACAGTAAAGTCCAAATCTAAGGGCAAATCCCCAGTACTCAACAAGAAGCCTGCTGTAGATAAAACAGCCAGGGTTGTACCTAAACAAAGGTACAACAGATTTGAGTGCTGGTGTTGTGGCAAGGTAGGCCACTTTGCCATAGATTGTTGGCATAATTCAAGTGCCAAGGTGAGTAGCAAACTGCCTGCTAGAAAAACTACAGGTAGTTTTGTTAAGAGTCAGACTAACTTGCACCAAGGACCCAAGAATTATTTGGGTTCTAAGGTTAAGTAATCTATTTTGCAGGTGAGTCCAAGTGGCCATGCCCCAATATGGTACTTGGATAGTGGATGCTCCAGGCACATGACTGGAACTAGGGGATTGCTGAAGGACTATACACCAATCAAGGATGGTCCTAAAGTAACCTTTGGTGGTTCAGAAAAAGGAATCATCAAAGGTTTTGGTAACATTTCTAGCAACCTAATTACAATTACTCAAGTGGCTTATGTAAAGAGTTTGAAACATAACCTCATTAGCATAAGTCAGCTGAGTGATTTAGGATATGACATCTCATTTGTCAAAAATGGTTGTCATATCAAGAGGTCAAATGATCAAATGATCATTCTGACAGGATATAGGAAGAGAAATGTCTATTGTTTAGACATTATGTGTGAGAACATTGTTTCTCCTGTTTGTCTTATAGCTGATGAGAAAGTCTCACATTGTGTTAAATAGCACAAGAGGCTGGCTCATCTTAACTATAAGATAATTGGTCAACTCTTTAGCAAAGAGTTAGTGAGGAATGGTCCTCAAGTTAAGTGCATAAAGGTTGGGATATGCTCAGCTTGTCAGAAAGGCAAGCAGACCAGATCCACCTTTAATAGCATTGAGAACAAAGATGTTGTGAGGTGCCTATACCTCTTGCATATGGATCTTTTTGGTCCTATGCCAGTTCACAGCCTAGGTAGTAAGGTCTACACATTTGTGGTTGTGGATGATTATTCAAGGTTTTCCTCGGTATTCTTCCTAAGGCAAAACTCTGAAACTCCTAGTATCTTTTATAGTTTTGTCAAACAAATTCAGAATGAGTTAGATAGCACAGTGGTCAAAATAAGAAGTGACCATGGTACTGAATTCCAGTCTAATAGTATGATAAAGCTATGTGAAGAGTTTGGGATATTTCAGGAATTTTCCTCACCAAGAACACCTCAGCAAAATGGTATTGCTGAAAGGAAAAATAGAACTTCGATAGAGGCTGGTTGAACCCTATTGAGTGACACATCTCTCCCAGAATATTTCTGGGCTGAGGCAGTTAATACTGCATGTCATGTGATCAATAGGGCTACTATCACCAAGAGCCACAAGAAAACCCCCTATGAGATTATGAAGGGCAGAAAACCAAATCTATCCTATTTCAAGATCTTTGGTTGTAAATTCTATATACTTAACAATGGTAAGTCTTATTTAACCAAGTTTGCTGCCAAATCCCAAGAGGGGATCTTTGTTGGGTACAGCAACAACAGTAAGGCTTATATGATATATAACTTGACTACTCAAGTTGTAGAAGAGTCAGTACATGTAGTGTTTGATGAAGCTAGACTCATTAACAATGAATTGTCTAGAAGTGTTTGCAGCTCCACATGTGTGACTGGGAAGATGGACAAGCTTACTATTGAAGAAGGTTCTACTATAAGTCAACAAGTGGATGTTAATGGCTGCTGTCCAGGGGGAGTACAAGATACTCCTGTTGCTGAAGAAGACCAAGAGGAATTATTGAATGAAGAAGCTGAAGGTGTACAACCAGAAGACAGGCTGCCTCCAGCAAATAGGCATTTAAAAGATCATCCAGCCAATCAAATTATTGGAGATCTCAGACAAGGGGTACAAACAAGGAGCAGGAATCTAAGTTCAGTTCTCTACTCCATCTTTCTATCCCAAGTAGAGCCAAAGAAATTTAAAGAAGCAATCCTAGACCCTCATTGGATTGAGGCAATGCAAGAGGAGCTGAACCAGTTCAAAAGATTCAAAGTCTGGGAGCTTGTTCCTAAACCAAAAGACCACAACATTATAGGAACTAAGTGGATCTTTAGGAACAAGTTGGATGAAAATGGAGTAATTATAAAGAACAAATCTAGACTTGTTGCAAAAGGATATAGGCAGGCAGAAGGTATTGATTTTGATCAAACCTTTGCTCCAGTAGCTAGACTGGATGCAATAAGGATGTTCCTAGCCTATGCAACATTCCAAGGATTTAAGGTATACCAAATGGATGTTAAGTCAGCTTTTCTGAATGGAAATCTAAAGGAAGAACTCTATGTAGAACGACCACCAGGTTTTGTTGATTCTACTAAACCTAATTATGTTTATAGACTTAGGAAGGCTTTGTATGGGTTAAAACAAGCCCCTAGGGCTTGGTATGAAACCCTGTCTAGTTTCCTCATTGAGAATAAATTCACAAGGGGGAAAATAGACAAGACTCTATTCCTTAGAGAATCCAGAGGTAAGATTATCTTAGTCCAAATATATATAGATGACATCATATTTGGGTCTACAGAAAGTAGTCTTTGCAGAAAGTTTGCAAAACTAATGCAAGGACAATTTGAAATGAGCAGTATGGGGGAACTTAAGTTCTTCTTGGGTCTCCAAGTTAGACAGACTGAGGATGGTTTATCCATATGCCAGTCTAAGTTCACCCTAGAATTGATAAGGAAGTATGGTATGGAATCATCCACTACCATTAAAACTCCTATGGGGTCAACAATGTCTCTAAGCAAAGATGATGCAGGGAAACCTGTAGATGAAACTTTGTATAGAGGGATAGTTTGCTCTCTATTGTATTTGACTGCTAGTAGACCAGATATCATGTATGCTACATGTGTCTGTGGTAGGTACCAAGCTTGCCCTAAAGAATCGCATTTGACAATAGTCAAAAGAATTCTGAGATATCTTAAGGGAACACCTTATCTAGGCCTTTGGTACCCTAGGAATGGAGAGTTTGAACTGACAGGTTATTCAGATGCAGATTTTCAGGCTGCAAGGAAGATAGAAAGAGTACAACAGGAACCTGTCAATTTCTAGGTGGAAGACTGGTGTCATGGAGTAGCAAGAAGCAGACCAGTATGGCTATCTCCACAGCTGAGTCAGAGTATGTGGCTGCAGGAAGTTGTTGTGCTCAACTTCTATGGATACAACACCAGCTAGAAGATTATAGTATTCAAGTAAGTAGAACACCTTTACTTTGTGATTCTACAAGTGCTATTTTTATTGCAAACAATCTTGTCTCCCATAGTAGGACTAAGCACATAGAAATAAAATACCATTTTCTAAGAGAACATGTGGAAAAAGGAGATATTTCACTAGAGTATATTAATACAGATAATCAGCTAGCTGATATGTATACTAAGACCTTAGATGAAACCAAATTCAATAAATTTAAAATTGAATTAGGGATGATCAACTTAGAATAGTCTACAAAATTGGCTAAGTAAAAAGGTGTCGACACACAGAGTTGTCTGTGTCGACACATAGTAGTGGTGTCGACATTTCAGAGAAATGGTGTCGACACATCTAAGAAGTCTGTGTCGACACTTCAGAGAATTTGTGTAGACACATGCAGTGTAGGTGTCGACGCATCCAAGGTGGTGTCGACACTTAGGCTATACACAGAATTAGTCTAGTAGAGTCTCGACTAAGTGTCGAGCTAAGTGGTGTCGACACATATATAAGTGTCGACACATATATTCTGTCGACTGTACTTGTGTCGACACATAGTTGTCGAGACATTATAAGAAAGTGTCGACACTTTTCAACAGTGACGACACAATTTAAGTATTTTGACGCGCCCTTTCATCTTCGATTCTAGAAAGGTATAAATAGGTTTTCGCCATTGTTTGTCAACACGCTCACCAAAGTTTCGAGACCAAAATTGTGTGTCGACATCTCTCTTCTCTAAATTCAAATTTCTTCAAACCCTAATGGCGCCCAAGCTAGAAGAGAATGTTAATAAAGGATATGAACTCGTGTGACATGCCTTTGATGACGCGGAACCCGAAATCAAAGGTGTGGTAACCCTATTTGCCGAAACTGGACTGGAATACCTTGTTTCAGAACCCATCAAGATCTGGAAGAAGGAGGTCCTAGAATTTTTGAGTGCAGCTTCAGTTAATGATACTGGACTTAAGATTAAGTCCAGAATTCATGGAACCAAAGTCAAGGTCACACCAAAAAGTCTGAGGAAGATACTTCAACTACCAAGAACAAAGGAGGAAGAAGATGTATCTGTTTCTAAGACTAGAGAGGCATTGAGATGGTGTGGACTAGATTCAAATCTGAAAATTGGATCAGTATTCAACAGAAAAGGAATGAACATTCAAGGGAAATTCTTATCTGAAATAGTTGGCAAGGTCATCCTGAGCAAGCCTGGAGGACATGACAGAATTTCAGCACATATGTTCAATTTGATGACGAGGATTATCTTCAATCTTGATACTGATTGGTCTACAGTTATGTTTGATAAGATAAAAGAAAGTATGAAGAAGCCCAATCTGGGAAGAATTCTAAGTCTATACCTTGCTGGAAGTATTCCAGATGTGATGAATCAAGCAGCTGGTTTCAAAATAAACCGCATGAGGAGAATGGATTTGAGAATTTTCTCTAGTTGGGATAGGGTGCTAACAAAGGAACTGCCCACTCCAGAAAAGGCAACACCCTAGAAGGAAAAGAAAAAGAAGACAGCCATTGTGGCTCAAGAATCCTCCAGCAGCTCTGAAGAGCAAGTAGTGTTTACTCCTGATGATGAAGAGACTGGAAATACTGGATAGTCTCCAGCAAGACAAGATGATACACAGAGGCACGGGGAGCTACCCTCAGCAAGCCCAATTCACCTGGATACAATCCAGGGGGAGCCTCTATTTGTGGAAGAGCCAACTCAACTAGAGAGTGAAAGGGCTACCCAAAACATACTTGAGGTAATCACTGAAATTAATCAATTAGATTTCACTATTGAGGAAGAAGTTTTGACTGATTTATTACCTGATATTCATCAGCAAACACAGATACAACCTCAACCCCAAGATGTTGTCATGGAGGACACATTTGTTGCTGATCAAGTGGTTGATGAGATAAGTGATTCTTCAGCCCTTCCTCAACAGGAATTTACATTAGAAGAGCTATTCTCTGATCTTCTACAAACTAATTTTGAGAAAGAGAAAGCTGCTGCTGAGGGGGAGGAGATCAATATTGAGGGGGAGCATATGGAAAATGTAGAGGTAATTGCTACACAAGAGACTGAGAAGCCAAAGGATGCTGAGGAACCACAAATGACTGAGGAGTTACCTCCTAGTCCTAAAGACAGAGTAGACATAGTCAGCACATCTGCTTCATAGGATGAAGAGGCTGTTAGGGCCAAGAAGAGGAAGTTTCAGGTCTTCAAGAGAAGAAGCCAGAACTATAAGAAAGCCCTATAGACAATTGCTCCACAGCCTGCTCCATCTACTGATTACAGTTCACTGATGGTGGCTTTACAGATTAAGCTAGATGAGCAAAGGCAAGCTCTAGAAAAGTATGTGGATGAAGGGAATAAATCCATGCAGTTTGATCTTGCATAAGACATCAAATCTATCAGATTTGAAGTGAATCTCAACAAAAAGGAAATGACTGATTGTTTCCATAAGGGAGGAAATGCAGTAGTCTATCTGGCCACACACATCAAGAGAAAATAAAGACAAAACTTGATGACCTAGAAGTGAAGCAAGGCTATGTCCTGGAGAACCAGATAAGGATGAATGATAATCTCACTGCTTCACATAATGCCATAGTAACTGAAATGAAGAATATAGCTACTGGTCAGACTGCAGCAAGTGATACTGCCAAGGCTGAATTTGACAAGCAATTGCAAGAGAGCCTAACTGCTGTGAAAATTGCCATTGAAGACTCTCAAAAGGCTGTCACTGACAAGCTCCAAAGGTTAAAACCTTTCTATAAAGATGGAGTTAACTATCTGAATGCACAGATAAGATTTCAGAAAGATGATCTGAGGGATCATATAGAGAGAGAAGTCATAAATGGGAGAGGGTATTAGTCAAGGCAGGCTCTGATCATGCCAAATAGATTTCAAATTCCATCAGAGCCATCCTTGGATATCCACCCTTATGTGATGATGACAATGTTGTCGAGTCTGGAATCAATCCTGCATACCTTGGAGGAGAACAAGCTGAAGTAGCTCAGGTGATATACCCTCCACCAGACTTTGACATGATACATCAAGAGATCCAGACTATGTATAGTCCTCCTGAGGGAAATCAGAATATCATCATAGAGAACGTTGTCCAGCCTGTGCCAGAGGCAATACTCAAAGAGCAAGAGGCCTTATTAAAGGAACAAGAGGCTCAATTGTCTAAGAAAAGATTCAGAGAGCAAGCTGAATTGAGGCCTAATTTTGAACAATGGAGCCCCACTTCCAGGAATATCATCTTGACTGTTAAGGACAATGTCCTGGATAGAGGCAAGTGGTATTCTGACCTAGAGTGGAGGAAGCATGAGAATGGGCAAGAGGCCATAGTACAGTATAGAAGAAAGACTAAACTGGGAAAGCTACCTCCTAATGCACAGGAGCCTAGCAAGTATTTTCTCAAGCCTTATCACTATTTTGAAAGGCAGAAGATCAAGGCTGAAGAGTTGAAAAAGAATGATCTTAAAGGGAAGAATCCTGCTGCTGCTAATGACACTGAAGCTCAAGTTTAAGCAAAGATTCAATCTGGAAAAAGGATTGTAATCAAGGAACCAAAGCAGCCTTATAATAGCATTTTCTTAAGTTTACAAGTTTTAATTTGTAGTAAACTCTATGTAAACTTTTGATTAATGTAAATGTTGGAATTTGAAAGAACAATGTTATATGTTCATCTATTATATTAATTTTTCTGAGCTAATGCTATATACATGTTCTGTTCATGCATATTTAAGTATTTTCCCTGTCATGTTTTACTGTTTTACATCATACTGAGAATTTGTTATGTACGGTGTATATCATTGACTAAGGGTTATGACTTCTCCAAATAGGGGGAGATTGTTGGGTACATTGGAATATATGTACCTGATTTGAAGAAGCCTCACCCTACTCAATGATATACATCATGGTGTATTTGATGTATTTTGAGTTTATTTGTGCAGGTTATGTAACTGCAGGTTTGCAGGAAAAGTTTCTAAGTCCATGTGTCGACACCTAGAAGAAAAGTGTCGACACTTAAGAAGGCTTGTGTCGACACCCAGAGAAGCTGTGTCGACACTTGGAGTAATTGTGTCGACACTATGAAGGCTGAGTCAACACCAGAAGGAAAGTGTCGACACATACAGGCTGTGTGACACACAATGAATAAATGTCTAAATAATCAGTGTCGACACTTAGAAGCAGTGTCGACACCCCGAGGAACTTTGTCGACATCAAAAGTGTCGACACTAGGAGGCTGTGTCGACACTCAGCAAACTTCAACAAAGTTCAAGTATAAGTGTCAACACTAGGAGGCTGTGTCGACACTCAGTAAACTTCAACAGAGTTTAAGTACAAGTGTTGACACAAAGGAGATGTGTCGACACTCAGCAAAAGTTTCAACACATGAAGAATGTGTCGACACAAAGGAGATGTGTCGACACTCAGCAAAGTCTCAACACATGAAGAATATGTCGACACAAAGGAGATGTGTCGACACTCAGTAAAAGTTTCAACACATAAGGCATGTGTCGACACAAAGAAGATGTGTCGACACTTAGCAAGTTTCAACATAAGAAGATGTGTTGACACAAAGGAGTTGTGTGCCGCTTAAGGTACACGGCCTGTGCCACGGGCGTGTCACAGGCCGTGTCAGCCAAAATTCAGACTTTTGTGGAAAAATTATGGCTGTCGATTTTCTTCAGCTAGGATCTGATGGCTCGGGTTCCTCCCTGCTACTTTAAGGCCAAGAATGAGGAATGAATTCTCATTTTGATCTTGGCCATCCTCTTTCTAAGAAGCTAGAGAGAAGGGAGAGCAAGGTGGAGGAAGAGGAAAGGAGCCATCCACTGGTGGAGCTGCTGAGTTCTGATTTGAGATCCGAGACTAGCATTGTGGAGGAAAAGTCGTTGCGGTGCTTTCCAGCTGGCTAGAATTCCATGGCTCCAAAGAGGTCACCAAGGGTAACGATCTTCCTTCTTGAATATGTGAAGTCCTCCTTTTGGCATGTGCATGGATTTCCCGCACCAGAGATGTTGGATCCCTAGTTGGATTTGTGCTAGGTTCACTAAACTAGGATCATTTGACCCAACATGTATAGCCAGGGTCATGTCTGTATCCTAAAGTCTAGGCCATGTCCTTAGAGTTAACCTTTCTTGGACCAGCCATTAACAGACTGCGGAAGACTCACGACTTAGAGAAATTTCAAAGATCTGGGAAATGAGTTCAACATTCGTCGAACTCAGCTCGATAAAATTCGTGCTCAGCATGACAAACTCAGAGATAATTCTCTGAGTTGAGCTCGACAAACTTAGTTCTCAGGTCGACGATTTCTGGATATTATACTTCAACATTCCAAGTCCATAATTCCTTTCTCTGAACTCCAGTCTACGAAGTTAGAATATCAGCTTGACGAACTTAGTTCTCTAGTCGATGATTTCTGGATACTCTACTTCAACATTCTAGTCCAGAAACATCTCAAATAGTCTAAGTCCAGAAACACTTCACTGAACTCCAGTCGACGAAGTTAGAATATCAGCTCGACGAACTTAGTTCTCAGGTCGACGATTTCTGGATACTCTACATCAACATTCTAGTCCAGAAACATGTCAAATATTCTTAGTCCAGAAACACTTCACTGAACTCCAGTCGACGAAGTTAGATTATCAGCTCGATGATCTTAGTGAAAAGATTTGGCAAGTCTTAACAAAAAAGTAGTTAGCAGTTCTCAGGTCGACGATCCTGGATCTCAGCTCAACGAACCACAATTATCTGGTCGACGAACATAACTTCTCAGCTCGACGAACTCTAGATCCAGGTCGATGAATTCTATTCTTTGCTCGACGATTTCTGTGTAGATCCAGACTTGGACTTTTCCTTCCTTCTGTCGTTATTTTATTGCAGTAATTCCTGAATAATCAATGCTTAATATTCTATGAATACTACCGTTAGACGCAGCATTGATTATGACATTCATCAGTATTATTACTTGCCTCTTTTCAATGGAACAGTTGGGGAAATCAAATTAATGCAGACATTCTCCAGGTCGTCTGCAATCAATGTAGGAAGGAATTCAAAAATTCAAAGGAGAAAATCCATTGATCATATAAAAGTGATTTTCTTCCTTCTTCAACACAATAGATAGACTGAGACTGATACAGAGAGATAGAAAAAGAAAAAGAAAGCACACAGAGAAGACAAACAGCAATAAGAAAATTCAAGTTCTTCTCTGTGTAGAAAGAGATTCTGGTCTTCACCTTGACAATATTGAAGAAGAAGAAGAAGAACTCACATCCAAATCAAGAGTCTTCTTCATTCTTCACTCCAGGATTCTTCAAGGACAACAAAACTTTATCAAACAAGAAGTTCCTGGAGCTCTTCTGGCCAAAGCTAAAGATTGAAGACCTACTCACCTTGAATCAAAGATCCATTTTTCCTGAACAACTCAATAATTCAGGGGGAGCTTTGATAACATCAAAGATCCACAAGCCTTCTCAGTTGTATTTGAGAAAGAGAAGGCATCATCACTCTCTCACCCCCTCACTGTACTAAGGGTTCTTTAACTCCCTTCAAAGGTTATTCCATTGGTTGCAAGTCACCTGATCAAAAGACTTGTGCCGGAGAAATTGTCCTTTGAGTCTTCTTCTTTCTGAATTGAGAAAGCTAAGTCATATCTCCTTCGCAGCACCAAGAATAGATTTTTGGGATGTTTCTGCTTATGCTGAGAAGTAACTGCAGTGTACTGTTTCTTCATGTCTTTAATGTAGTAGAGTTGAGTACAGTGATTTTGAAGATGAACAACAACTTAGGCTTGCTCTGCTTCTTCTTCTAACTCAGAAAGAAAACTCTCTGACCTTGCTGTTGAAAATATATTTAATCTTCAGTGAATTATTTCTTCAACATCAACTCTATTGGTGAATCACAAATGAACTGTAGAGCAAGTTCTTCGAAAACTTCTTCTTCGTCGAGAGGAAGATGATGACCGGAAAAGCTTTGTCAGCATAAAGCACCGTGTTCTTTTTCTCTTTCCTCTTTTTCATCTCCGTAATTTCTTCTATCATGAAATCTACTTTTGTATCCCGCCAATTAACGACTCTTTGTGCAGCATGGACCACCAGAGTTGGTAATTGCAACACATATTTTACATTAAAAATACAGTACTAAAGGCAAGCCACTCCTTTTGTCATCTAGCATGCAAAACCCGCGATATTTGAATTTTTGTTGATGTCAGGATGACTCAACTCTTTTAGACTTAGTAATTTTCAGACAGTCTACATAGGCGTTGAGAGACGTCTTATCACTAAACGCAAAAACACTTGGGCAGAATTCTGCAAGTTCAGGCGTTGAGTGAACCTTCATCACTCAACGCTTCTGGATGGTTGAATTTTTATGCATGAAGGTGTTGAATGTATTGTTTTCACACAACGCTTCTATCCTTAGATAGATTTCTTATTGAGGCATTGAGTGGCCCATCTTCAATAATCACTTTTGTACTTGGATAAATTTCTTGATGAGTAGGAATTGAGTGAACTATCTTCACTCAATTCTTTTGTCCTTAGAAAGATTTCTTGACAGCAACACTGCAACTTTGACTGCATGTAGTTCTGTCAGCGCTTTCGGGCTTCTGGCGTTGAGTGAAGTGAGTTCATTCAACACTTTTGGACTTAATAGATTTTCTGTGTCCGGAACTCAGTCTTCTTTATTGAGGCGTTGAGTGGTCAGTCTTCACTCAATGCTTCTATACTTAGATAGAATCTGTTGAGTAGGCGTTGAGTGAACTGTCATCACACAGTGCCTTTGTCCTTAGCCATTTTTTGCCTTTTCAGCGACCTGTCTTGGGTATAACTGTCATTATGACCCTAACAATCTGTCTAATTAATGTAACAAAGTACAACCTACATACTGTTGAAACCGAGAAATCGGTCTCTGTGGTGTTTGGGGTTCCTAAAAAGGGGTGACCTCACACTTACTACACTCAGGCAAATGTCACAGACCAAAGCCTCAGGAAATTAGGAACAGACCCTTGGCTCTAGCGTTGAGTTCTCACCTCACACCCGGAGGACCTTTGGGGTCTCCCCCTCCCTAGCCAATTCTTGAGCTAGGTGTCTTGGGGGAAGAAAGTAGAGGGATTTTATGGGCTAAGAAGCAATGCTCTCCAAGACACCCTCAAGGGTTTATTTATAGTTTTCTGGGAATGGCCTGTGAATAACCAATCTCTGCTGCCCCAAAAATTACCGAAATGCTCTCGGGTTGGCCTACTAGCAGCCAAATCTTGCTGTCCTAAGCAGCTAATCGCAGTCAACCCTGGGCAGACCCTCAAGCCGGCGAGAAGTCCAAGCATGGCGAGTAGGCGGCCGAGGCGAGACTAAGGCTGGCGAGCTGAGGCTATGAGAGAAGCGGCTAGGCGAGCTAGCGGTCTGGGCGAGTTGGCAGCCTGGGATAGTTGGCGGACTGGGCGAGCTGGCGGCCTGGGCGAGCTAGGACCATGGGCGAGCTGGGACCCTGGGCGAGCTGGGACCCTGGGCGAGCTGGGACCCTGGGCGAGACCGAGGCTAGCGAGCTGTGGCTAGGCAAGAAGCGGCTAGGCGAGATGGCGGCCTGGGCGAGCTAGCGGCCTGGGCGAGCTGGTGGCCTGGGCGAGTTGGCGGCCTGGGCGAGCTGGGACCCTAGGCGAGGTGTGACCCTGGGCGGGTTGGGACCCTAAGCGAGCTGGGACCCTTGAGTTGGCCTCTTGCCGCACCCCCCCCCCCCCCGGAAAATAGGTCGGGATAGGCAAATATTGCATCCCCCTACTAGTATATTATGACGGTCGACCCTGAATTGGCCACCAAGAGTGTTAAACCTCTCAAGAAGCTTACAAACGCACAGCAAGTCTCACACCTTATTTGGGGCCCTCTCTTCACGAATATGGGGTTGTTCACAATCCTCGCTCTTTTCGAGCAGGTTTCACGCTCGGAGAGAAACATCCAACCAAATGTATTCACTGCATAGCCTTCATGGAGCAGAAAACCCTTGGCCTCCCCGAGCGGTCAATCTGACATGCCAGCTAATGGGAGCCTGGGTGACGAGACGACCTCGGAGCAGAAAGGACTTGTCATCCACAAGGGGTCAACTGGCCCTGCCAGCTAGTGAGAGCCTGGACAGCGGGACTGTCTCGGTACAAAAAGGACTTGGCATCCACTAGAGGTCAACCGACCCTGCCAGCTAGTGAGAGCCTGGACAGCGGGATCATCTCGGAGCAGAAAGTACTTGGCCTCGATGAGAGGTCAACCGACCATGCCAGCTAGTGAGAGCATGGACAGCGGGACCGTCTCGAAGTAGAAAGGACTTGGCCTCCACGAGAGGTCAACCGGCCCTGCCAGCTAGTGAGAGCCTGGACAGCGGGACCGTCTCGGAGCAGAAAGGACTTGGCATCCACGAGAGGTCAACCGATCCTCCCAGCTAGTGAGAGCCTGGACAGCGGGACCGTCTCAAAGTAGAAAGGACTTGTCCTCCACGAGAGGTCAACCGGCCCTGCAAGCTAGTGAGAGCATGGACAACAGGATTGTAACATCCCGAACCGCACTAGGCCCCTTGTGCGTGTTTTTGAGCCAGGAGAGCTGACTTGGGCTCAGGGCAGTGCTGACAATTGGGAAGCATGCAACAGCCAAAAAGTCTGGGTTTGGCAAATTTTTGGGTGACACGGCCTGGGACACGAGCGTGTCCCAGGGCATGTCCTGCTCGGGTGCGTAGCAGTCGCGAGATCGACAAAAATGGGTTCGATGAAGTGTTCGGGCGAGACACACCCCGTGGCACGGGCGTGTCACGGGCGTGACCCATCCGATACGGGCGTGTCGGAGGGCGGGTGTTCCCTCTGGTCGATGACCAGCGCTCGACGATCATCGAGTGTCAAGTATGGGGAACACGGCCTGTGATACGGGCGTGTCACAGGGCGCGTCCCGCTCATACTCGAGCAGTTCTCGTGTAAGGCGAAATATACTCGAGTAGGTGGAAAAGTACTCAAGTAAGAGGGGGGACACGGGCGTGTCATCCCTGTGACACGGTCGTGTCCTATCCGGGTACTCGAGTAGTTGCTTTTCTCTCGAGTAAGTCCTCTCGAGTAAGTCTCGAGAGGGTTACACGCCCCATATCACGGGCGCGACTGGGCTGTCACGGGCGTGTCCAATCTGTGTACTCGAGTAGTTGGATTTCTCTCGAGTAAGTCTCGACCGGGTTACACGCCCCCTGTCACGGGCGTGACTGGGCCAACACGGGCATGTCCCACCCATGTGTCGTGTCGAGTATTGAACCGACGCATAAAAACCATCATAACGCTTCGCCTAAGCAGGACACGGGTAAGGACATGGGCGTGTCCCTACCCATGTCACTTTTATAAAAAAAGGGAAATGAAAACCCTAGCCGTTTTCACTCCTCATTCCAGCCATTTTTCTGAGAGGTTAGCTACCTGCTCGAATAGTGGGAACTATAGTCTGTGTCGACATAGCAATTGCATGTGTGTGATCATGGGTGAGTCATTGCATAGCATACATACCATTACATAGCATTGCACAAACAAGACCCTCATTGTATAAGTTTGTATGGGCACTCTTATACGATGAGTTACTTTTATGTAACCCGATCCTTAACTTATAAGTTTGTATGGGCATTCTTATAAGTTAAGTTACTTTCCTGCTGTCGTTACTTGTACTTGTTGATTTACTAATATTGTTATTCAAGTAGAACTGCTAGTTTATAATGCTGTTAATCATGTACTATTTCCACCTGCTTGTACCTGCTTTACTACTTGTATTATACTTGTACCCTTGTTCCTTTCTCCGCTCGGTGCCGAGTAGTCGCTGGGGGAGCGGATGTGAAGCCACTTAGTCTTTCGACTAACGGTTGCTACGTCTTCCTTTTTAGGAGGTCACCCCGCAGGTAGAGTAGCCGCAGACTTTGCAGCAGGACAGCCAGGCCAGGATGACAGGGCCTGATGTGACAGTGTCGTCGCTACTGTCGGTTATGGATGTGAGTGTTGTGAGATTCTGTTGTAGCCCGTTTGGGCAAATTTTATAGCTGTACTCTGATATTGTAGAAGCGTGTTTTAGCTTCTCTTATTTGATGTATTTGGACTCATATGCTTAGTGTGGATTTGACTTCTTCTTGCTTATATTATGGTTGGTTGGCATATATATTGATATTGGTTGTAGCCAGTGGAATAGGCGTCTTGTGGTATAGGTTAGCTGTGTGCTAATGCTACCGCAAAGCGGCTATTTCGGGCATAAGACCCCCCTTCGTGACGTGTTTTGGGATCCGGGAGGGGGGTCTTACAAGGACCATCTCGGAGCAGAATGGACTTGGCCTCCACGAGAGGTCAACCAGCTCTGTCAGCTAGTGAGAGCCTGCACAGCAGGACCGTCTCATAGCATAATGGATTTGGCATCCACGAGAGTTCAACCGCCTCTGCCAGCTAGTGAGAGCCTGGATAGCGGTACCGTCTCGTACCAAAAAGGACTTGGCATCCACGAGAGGTCAACCGGCCCTGCCAACTAGTAAGAGCCTGGACAGCAGGACTGTCTCGGAGTAAAAAGGACTTGGCCTCCACGAGAGGTCAACCGGCCCTGCTATCTAGTGAGAGTCTGGACAGTGGGACCGTCTCGGAGCAAAAAGGACTTGGCCTCCACGAGAGGTCAACCGGCCCGGCCAGCTAGTGAGAGCCTGGACAGTGGGACCATCTCGGAGCAGAAAGGACTTGGCCTCTACGAGAGGTCAACCGGCCATGCCAGCTAGTGAGAGCCTAGACAGCAGGACCATCTCGGAGCAGAAAGGACTTGGCATCCACGAGAGGTCAACCGGCCCTGCCAGCTAGTAAGAGCCTGGACAGTGGGACCGTCTCGGAGCAAAAAGGACTTGGCATCCACGAGAGGTCAACCGACCCTGCCAGCTAGTGAGATCTTAGACAACTACACCGTCTCGGAGAAAAAAGGACTCACTCTCTCCGAGGCACATTCGTCCCATCCAGCTAGTGGGAGCCTGGAATGAGGAGATCTTCTCAGGGGTTGGGAACTAGGTACGTCACCTGAACTTTACTAAATCCAACATCCTCAAACAGGGGAAAACTTTGGGTTACATGATCCCCTGACTCAGTCGGTTAGGTGTAGAGCTTGTTATAAGAAAAGAAAACGGAAAAGACTCCACCAAGGCGAGGCTTCTTCAGGGGGCCTGGGCATGATGGCTGAGATGTTGAAATCGAGAAATCAGTCTCTGTGGAGTTCGGGGTCCCTAAAAAGGGGTGACCTCACACTTACTGCACTCAGGAGAATATCACGGACCAAAGGCTCAGGAAACTAAGAACAGACTCTCGGCTCTAGCGTGGAGGTCCCACCTCACACCCGGAAAACCTTTGGGGTATCCCCATCCCTAGCCAATGCTTGAGCTAGGTGTCTTGGAGGAAGAAAGCAGAGGGATTTTAGTGTCTAAGAAGCAATGCTCTCCAAGACACCCTCAAGGGTCTATTTATAGTTTTCTGGGAATGGCCTGTGAATAACCAAGGGCAGACCCTCAAGCCAGGAGAGAAGTCCAAGCCGGGCGAGTAGTCCGCCGGGGCGAGACCGAGGCTGGCGAGATTTGGCTAGGCGAGAAGCGGCTAGGCGAGCTGGCAGCCTGGGCGAGCTGGCGGCTTGGGCGAGCTGGAACCCTGGGTGACCTGGGACCCTGGGCAAGCTGGGACCCTGGGCGAGACCGAGGCTGGCGAGCTACGACTAAGCGAGAAGCGGCTAGGTGAGCTGGAGGCCTGGGCGAGCCGACGGCCTGGGCGAGCCAGCTGCCTGGCCGAGCTAGGACCCTGGGCGAGCTGGGACCCTAGGCGAGCTGGGACCCTGGGCAAGCTGGGACCCTGGGCGAGCTGGGACCCTTGAGTCGGCCTCTCGCCACACCTGCCCCATAACAACAGGTCGGGGAGGCAAATATTGCATCCCCCTACTAGTATATTATGACGGTCGACCCTAAATTGGCCACCAAGAGTGGCAAACCTCTCAAGAAACATAAAAATGCACAGCAAGTCTCACGCCTTGTTTGGGGCTCTCTCTTCACGAATACGGGGTTGTACACAATCCCCGCTCTTTTCGAGCGGGTTTCACGCTCGTAAATAAACATCCAACCCAATGTATTCGCTGCATAGACTTCTTGGAGCCGAAAACACTTGGTCTCCCCGAGGGGTCAACCTGTCATGTCAGCTAATGGGAGCCTGGGTGATGTGATGGCCTCGGAGCAGAAAGGACTTGGCATCCATAAGGGGTCAACCGGCCCTGCCAGCTAGTGAGATCCTGGACGGCGGGAGCGTCTCGGAGCAAAAAGGACTTGGCATCCACGAGAGGTCAACCGACCCTGCCATCTAGTGAGAGCCTGGACAACGGGACTATCTCGGAGCAGAAAGGACTTGGCCTCCATGAGAGGTCAACTGGCCCTGCCAGCTAGTGAGATCCTGGACAACGGGACTGTCTCGGAGCAGAAAGGACTTGGCCTCCACGAGAGGTCTACCGGCCCTGCCAGCTAGTGAGAGCATGGACAGCCGGACCATCTTGGAGCAGAAAGGACTTGGCATCCACAAGAGGTCAACTGGACCTGCCAGCTAGTGAGAGCCTGGACAGCGGGACCGTCTCGAAGCAGAAAGAACTTGGCCTCCACAAGAGGTCAACCGGCCCTGCCAGCTAGTGATAGCATGGACAGCGGGACCATATCGGAGAATAAAGGACTTGGCATCCACAAGAGGTGAACCGGCCCTGCCAGCTAGTGAGAGCCTAGACAGCTGGACCGCCTCGGAGAAAAAAGGACTTGGCATCCACGAGAGGTCAACCGACCCTGCCAGCTAGTGAGAGCCTGGACAGCGGGACCGTCTCGGAGCAAAAAGGACTTGGCGTCCACGAGAGGTCAACCGGCCCTGCCAGCTAGTGAGAGCCTGGACAGCGGGAATGTCTCGGAGCAAAAAGTACTTGGCCACCACGAGAGGCCAACCGGCCCTGCCAACTAGTGAGAGCTTGGACAGCGGGACCGTCTCGGAGCAGAAAGGACTTGGCCTCCACGAGAGGTCAACCGGCTCTGCCAGCTAGTGAGAGCCTGGACAGCGGGACCGTCTCGGAGCAAAAAGGACTTGGCATCCATGAGAGGTCAACCGGCTCTGCCAGCTAGTGAGAGCCTGTATAGCTGGACTGTCTCGAAGCAAAAAGGACTTGGCATCCACGAGAGGTCAACCAGCCCTGCCAGCTAGTGAGAGCCTGGACAGCGGGACCATCCTGAAGCAAAAACGACCCACTCTCCCCGAAGCACATTCGAACCATCCGGCTAGTGGGAGCCTAGAATGAGGAGATCCTCTCGGTGGTTGGGAACTAGGTACGTAACCTGAACTTTACCAAATGCAACATCCTCAAACGGGGGAAAACTTTGGGTTACATGATCCCCTGACTCAGTCGGTCAGGGGCAGAGCTTGTTATAAGATAAGAGAAAGGAAAAGACTCCACCAAGGCGAGGCTTCTTCAGGGGGCCTGGCCATGATGGCCGTCATCTGCTTCATTCTCGTCGGACACTTCCATCCTATTCAAGCTTTCCATGACCATCTCCATCTCCTCCTCCTTGGCCATCCAAGAGATGGTGTTGACACCCGTGACGTAGCATTACCTTGCCATCCTGGGGTGTCCCTTGATTCTGACCTAGATCCCTCCTGAGCTGGACTTGAGACATTGGTGGAAAGAAGAAGGCACACAATGGAAGGCGTTGTTGAGGGGCCTTCCGAAGATCGTGTTGTAGCTGCTTAGAGCGTCAACAATGATGAACCGGCAGCTCCTTGAAATCCCTCCCAATTTTACTTGGAGTCCTACTCCACCTTCTACCTCCTTCCTCTCCCCTGAAAATCCGAACAGGGGTCTGTCCGAGGCCAACACCCTTCTCGGTTCTACCTTCATCTCATCAAACGCCTTCTTAAAAATGACGTTGACGGAACTCCTGTTGTCAATCAAGATCCGGGAGACGGTGTAGCCCTCGATGGCCGTCTGGATGACCAGCGCATCGTAGAACGGATCTTCTTGATCTGGCATATCCTTCACCAAGAAGGTGATCTTCTCCTCCTGGGGCGGGGTCTGGGATGTCAAAGTGATGCTCCGTCAGTACATCACATGAAGGCTTTCCTTCTGAATGGCTTCGATCCCTACCCCACTGTGAATCAATGTTATACCACCTCGGGGTCCGATATCGACCCGGTCCTTACATTTGTCATCCTCCCCCATTCTGGGTGGAACCACTTCAACCTGCACCGGCTGCTGCTGGGCAGGGCCTCTCGCCCCCCTCACTTCCAGGAACTCGTGGCAGGTAGCCGTGATGTGACCCTCCAACAGGTGAAAGTCACAGTATGGCAATGCTCTTCCTCTCCTCCTTCGGCGGACTTGGCGGTCTCTCCCGTTGACTCCCCCTCTGCGTATGGCTAAGGCTTGTTGCGGTGTGGGTAGGAGCTGCCTAGGGGCTTTCCTCTGGAAGTTAAACCTCCCCTGGCCTCCATGGAAGTTCCCCCCATCTTGGATGAGACCTCTTCTTAGATCCAAAATGGGTCCTCCCTACTGCCTCCAACCTGGCTCCAGACCTTCTTGAGGTCCATGGAACCTCTGCGCTCTCTTCTCCTCTCTCCTTTTCCCCTCCTGATGCCTCGAGCCACCTTGCTCCTTCGACTCTTCCTCCGTCAATCTTGCCAACTTCTTGATAAATGCCGGGTTGGCCGCCTCAGTTGTTATCTCCTCTGTCGCCCTTTCCATTGTTGAAATTTGTGAAGTGAAAGTGGGTGATGGTGTAGGCCCGGCGGCCTGAGCGGTCTGAGTCTGCGGCTTGGGCAGAATGATGGTTGCGGCCTCGGTGACCTGGCCTGGTTGGACTTGGTGGCTTGGATGATCTTGTGGAGCGGCCTGTGCGGCCGGGTGTGCGGCCTGGATGGTCTTTAGCAAAGAAAGTCTTAGCGGCTTGGGCATCTAGTGGAGCGGCCTGAGCGGACTGTGTTTGGCGGTCTGTTGGCGGTGCTCAAATTGATCTGCGGCCTTGTAGTTAGCCAGTTCTTAGAGAAACTGGGCGGATTGGAAGTTGTATCCGCGGTGTTGTGGCAGTCTTGCTTTGCATCCGCGGAGTCCGCCTTTGCGGACTGGCTTTGGAGGTGGGCTTTGGTTCTTGCAGAGCTCTCCATGGTGATGGATGTTTCACATCCTTATGGCGGACTGCCCTACTAATTGGTGGTATGGGTCTTCCGTGTCCGCCATACTCGCACCAGTTGCTTGATGAGCTACTGGACGTCATTTTCTGTGACAAGTCCATGGTGTTCGCAGTGTCCGCAGAGTCCGTTGTAGGCCGGGTGGACTGCCTGTTGGTCATGGACTCGTGGCAGGCTGTGGCGTTGTTGTCGAGCTATACAGACTGCCGCTTTGTCCGCGTACAGTGTGCGGACTGATGCAACATGGGTTATGGTTGTGTCTGCATGCTGTGTTGAGTTACAGACTGATGTATCATGGGTTGTGGCTATGCCTGCGTGTTGTGTTGAGTGGCGGACTGGCATTATGCTTGTATTGGGCGGACTGGTGTTGTGCTTGTGTTGTGCGGGCTGGCTTTGTGTCCGCATGGTGGCAGACTGGATTTGACCTGGTGCCTGGCGGATTTGAAGTTTGGCCAAGTATTTGTGAACTTAGCAGACTGGGTGGTGTTAGCGCGCGGACTGGGGCAGTGACTCTATTCACTAGGGTGGTGACCACACTCCTCACCTTGCTTATAAATATCCCTCCCCCCCACGGCACATCTACAGTAACTGAGTGAACATTAAGTTGAGTATTGGTTAAGTGTTGCGGTCTGGTTTTCCCTGTCATTGCGGGTTGAAGAGAACTATTTGTTGTTTGCAGGTTGCACGGCTAACACTGAGGAGCTAGGAGTATGGCTTTGACTGTGGTCAGCATCAGGGAAGTTTGCGGTTTCAATCGGCGGTCTCAGTAGTTCGCTTCTATGGCTTGTTAGTTTCTCTGCAGCTTTCCAAGTTCAATAACCTGTCCACCCGACTTGGGCGGGTAGGCGGTCTGTTCTTCAGTTCAGCGGTAGCTTATAGCAGTCAGCGAATAATGGCGTGTCCGCGCGACCTCGCGTTCTCGGCGGACTCCGTGTTCTACTTGTCTTCTAGCAGCAGCAGCAGTTCGGGCGGCCTCGGCGACTTTGGCGGACTGGGCGGTCTCGGCGGTCTCCAGTTCTGTCCGCTCAAATTGTGTTTTTACTTATAATTTCTTTATGTTCCTTTATACTGGCGAAATCATGTCTCGCTATGTATACCTCGCTCTGTAAAGAAGAAATAAATATATGATCTGCTTGCCCCTGTGATTGCATTTGGTGTTTGAGCTTGCTTTCTTGGTTTTCGCATGATCAAGGTGTGATCTTGATAGTTCTGTTGCTTGAGCGGTGATCAACTTGTGTTGTTGCTCTGTGCTTCTAAAAGCTTAACCAAGGTTGTTGCAATGGAAGGGAACTATGCAAGAGGTCTAGGTATTGAACTCTTGACCATGACTAACTTTAAGAAGTGGAAGTCGTGTATGAAGAGTTTTCTTCTTGGCGAGGAGCTATGGGAGGTTATCGGTGGTGAAGATAGACAGGAAGTTACTGCTACATTTGGGACTACTGAGCAGGTGAGGGTCTGGAGGAAAACAAATGCAAAGGCTGAGTTTACCCTCAAGAGGGTTGTTTCACTGGCGTTGTTTGATCACATCATTGGATGTGAGTCTACTGTTGATATTTGGACAACTATTGATGGGTTGTTCAACAGGAAGAATGTGGCGAGGCTACAGTTCCTGGAGAATGAGTTGGCTAGGACAACTCAAGGAGACCTGACCATCTCAAAGTTCTTCTTGAATATGAAGAGGCTGTGTGCTGAGATATCAGCGCTTGATCCTGATGAGCCCATCACTGAAGCCAAGTTGAAGAGGCACATTATCTACGGCTTGCGGAAGGAGTATGTTTGTAAGACCCCCCCCCCCCCCCCCTTTTCTTTTTGAACACCAGGGTCTTAGGCCTAGAAGCGCCGGTTTGCGGTGACTCCTTCACGCCCTGAAGGGTCATCACCACAAAGCGCCGATTTTGCCGGCAAATTCGATCACAGAAAAGTAGCACAATAATGTAAATGCAAACTAGCAGTCCACAGGTAATCAGATATCATAAAGATAATCTCCACGAAGGGCGTGTCCACAGAATAATATAACAGAGTACTAAAATACGGGCTTATGCCCGATACATCATGTAATCATTACAAATCACTCATGCGGAAGCAAAAAATAGAACATCTACTCAAGGTTGAGACTCACGGTTCCGGCTGTATGAACTCCGGAGCTAGACTGCCCCATCTCCAAGCCCACCGGTCTCTGGGGCTACTCCTCCATGCTGGGCTCCACGATTCCCTAAAATGATACGGTTCGAAAAACGTTAGTCTAAAAGACTAAGTCCTATCATCCCCCACCCCTTTCCCCATGGATCCTAGGCACCGAGCAGAGAGCAAGAAAGTGGAGGACTTGAAGGTGGAGAATAATCAAAACAGATGGCAGCAGACCTATACTAGCAATTCTATAATAGATATTGACGATAAGATGAATTATGAAAAGTAACCTTCACTTATGTGAGAACACATAAGCCAAAGGGTCTTCTACAAGGCTCTCATCGTATAAAGAGTCTCATACTAATTTATACGTTGGGGTGTCGGTTATCAAACAACAATATATATATATATATATTCGGCCGGGGTGCGATATATATATATATATATATATATATATATATATATATATATATATATATATATATATATATATATATATATATATCAAAATTGACCTTAATTTATAAACTTGTCAACACAAGCTTATAGACCAAGGGGTTGTTTAATTGTCGCAGGTCCTATGGTGCATATATAAGCGTCCCACCAAAGGGAAGTTCCACTTATACATTAGGTGTCAGGGGTTAAATGAATCGATTATGCTATGACATGCAAGTGGGTATGATGGAACATGCAAGTGCAGCACACACACCCGACTCTGTGCATACAGACCTTTAGTTCCCACTTTCTGTAGCCGTAACCTCCCAGGATACCTCCATAGTCGCAGACGGAAGTGGTGGGTTAGGCCTCGCCCACCTCTAAACCAGTAAAGCACTACTGGTCATACCTATCGTACGCCTCAAGGCTTGGTGCACGAAGCGGACTCCTGCGTACTCTTGCCGGCTGGCGCACCGGACTTCTGTTGGCGAAGTGCTAACCACACTTGCCGAGTCAACGTATTGGCGTCGGTGCATCGACCCTCCAACACCGAAGACCCACCACCTTAATTTTTCTTTCCTTTTATGCACATGCAAATTTAGCGTAATCAAAAACCGAGCTGAAGCTCCCCGGACCAAAACGTCCGTCTCTAACAATCGAGCCGAAGCTCCCCGGACCCAAAGTCCGTCTTTTAACCATCCGAGCCGAAGCTCCCAGCTATCTTCCTGTGCTACCTGTGTTCGTGAAATGTGCAACCCTAATTGATAAGTTACTCTTTTCAGCTTGTTAATACATTTTACATTAACCCAGGACTGCACTCGGTATTCCCTGTGAAGGGCTCTCAAGGGCACTAGGAACTATGTTGGATTACGCCCAGCATTCCCTTTTGCAAGGTACTTATTATTATTATTGGTTGATTCTCTTACCTATTATTTTCTCATGTTACGATAGGCTGATCCTAGGGTGATTTGACTCTACTTCACCTCGGGGAGGGCGATCTTTCGTCGACCCCGAGCGCCTCTAAACCCTAGCCAAAACAACACTCAACTCATATTAGCTTCCAATGATGCTCCTAATCCTATTTATCCCTTCCAGCAACCCAACAAACTCGACTCATGTGCTCTAATTCGTATTCCAATTTATTTCCTGCAGTTTTACTAAATGCAGAGCACTTAAACTATATACCCGTAAAATGGGAGGTATGCCAAATGATCATCCAGTACTCATATAAAAATTATTGGAGGGCTATTCTGGCATTTGTAGCCTAATTCCATAATTTCCTAATTTTCATAATTTAACTGATAATTTATTTATTTATTCTAATAACCAAAAGTTTCAAGTTTGAACATGAAGAACAAGTTTTAGACAAGATAAAATTCCACTAAATTTATGTTAAATGCAAAATGAATAATCATCCAAAAATTCAGAATCTCCCAATTTTTCAGCAAGATTTAAGCCATTAAACTTTATTTCAAATCTATTCCATAATAAATCATTTAAAGGGAATGTACAACAAAAGTACTACCAAAACTTCAGAGAAAATTCCAGGATGATTATAAAGACACATAAAAACTCTAAGTAAAATTTCATAATTTTTTTTTGAAAGAATTATTCCCTGAATTAATTAAATATCCAATTCTCAAAATTATGGTCTTGTAAAGGAAGTTCTGTAAACAGACCTATAAAAATTAAAAATAAATTTCTATAAGTACTTTTTGGCCTGGAAACATCAAAACCTAAGTCTCATGATTTTTTAATAGATATATCATTAATAATTAATTATATAATACCAAGGCCCCTTTCCCAAGCTTGTGAAGGAAGTACCAAATATAATCAAGCAAAGATTATGATAAAATTCAGGGGTATTCACTTAGGCCTATAAGGTCTTCTGACCAAGTTTCATTAGATTCAAATGGATAGAATAACCATAAGAAAAATCAAACATCATTTTCGGCCTTTTAGTAATTAACAAATGAAGTACCACGAATAAAATCCATAAAATTCTATAGAAATTACCAGGGGTTTTAGATGGCCTAAAACCTACTCTACCCAAGTTTCATAGCTTTTGGGGAAGGTTTAGTTGTTGAATCTTCAAATTTGTGCTCCTACCCTAAAATTAGGGTTAGGGTTTTGAGGTGCCTACCTTCCTCCAAATCCTATAAGATTCCTTTCAGGGAACTTAGGATACACTACCTCCATTCTTACTGTGTTTCCAAGGTCATACAAGGGTATTTGCCCCCATGTCCTTCACAACCCCCAAAAGTCCTTCCTTAGTGTTTGAGGTTAAACCCTAGGGTAAATCAAGCCTAAATCATCCTAATTTCCTTAAGAGGGTGACATTGGCCATGCCAAGTCAGTGTCCAAAATCTCAGCCTCTGTTGAGGGGAGGGGACCACCCTAAGTCCATATTGCACTTTTAATCAAGAATACCACCTTAAAGCCTAACTAGGGTTTGGTGATTCCCTAGCCAAAACCTATCCAAATGAGTTAAAATTTTGTACAGTACTAGGTCTTGATGCCAGGGACCACTCTCCAAAATTTGGGAGGTTTTGGAGGTAATTTGACCACTTAATTAAATTACCCTAGCATTATTAAATAAAAGTAAAAACTTTAGGCAAAGTATCTCCAAAACTTCTAAGTTTTGGGCAGGCACTAGGTATAGCTAGGTTAGACTCCCTGCCAAAATTTCAAGTGCTTTAGGCCAAGGATGAGGTGTGGGCACTCAGTTTAATGACTGTCTAGCCCTAAGTATATGTCCCACCGAAATGGGTGCCCTGGTCAGACCATGGACCCAAATGGGTTAAAACCAATTTTAAAATAAATTAGAGCCAAAGGGCTACAACTTTCATGTTGAAGGTTTTCCCACCAGGTGAGTCTAGATATTTTTAAAATCTAAAACCAATAATATCAAAATATATGACATAAATCACATTATTATAAATATATTTCCTATAGTTTAAAATCGAATGGAGCACGAATCTTGGCGCGTATTTGACGGGATCCCATCGTCTTCTTCCTTGAGCCGACGGCCAGGATCCAACCTGCCTGGAGCCGCTTCAAAGCTCTGCTGCCGGCGATCCAGCCCCTTCCCCGGCTGGCCACCGCCACCACCACCTCCGTTGAGGTGGTGGGTGTCGCCAGGCGGCGGCTCGGCCGCCGGAGGGGTGTTTTCCGGCGGTTCTAATAGGAGTTTTATTGCCGAAAAACCATGAAAATCATGGTTTGTATCGGGCTCAATTGAGCCCGAACCTTTAACCTAAGGAAACCTACTATCTACCTGTGAGTTAAAGAGAGGGGGAGGACCTTCCTGGCGGCCTGAATGCGGGAGGAACGGCGGGATGTTATTGTCGACGGCGGCGGCGCTCGGCTTCTGCAACAACACAGTGGGACGGCCTGTTTCCTCCGGGTAAAAGCTCGAAAATGTTCCCCTCTTCCCACTGATGATGTTTAAATGGACAATTGGGGAGGGGGCGGCTGGTTCTTCAATGCCCATCAAACACCATTAATGGTGTGGCTCGGGTTGAGTGGGGGGGCTGAATCTACCCCTTGGTGGCCGGGAAATGGTTGGGATCAACTCCTCCCTAGAGGAGTTGATTGCAGCCATTAATAGTGGTTGTTGGCCTCCCTTTGGCCGGCTCCCACTCTTCCCTTCCTCTCCCCCATCTTCTCTCTCCACATTAACATGAAGGGAAGCTCCCTTCTCTCTCCTAGTCACCCATGTTGACTGGTTAACACCATAGGCTATGTGCAGCCCACTTTGTCATAATGGTTATGAAGAGTGATGTTAGCCTAAGGGAGAAATGGCTTGAGCTTGGGTTAGCCCATTTGGGTTAAGTTTCACTTGGCTTAAGCTAGGATTGACTTAGGTCAATCTGATCTTTTGAGTTAACCCCATTGGGTCCTTGGTGACCCATTGGCCTCCCCTAAGGCCTATGTGGGGTTATGTAGGGTTACCTTACACTTTAGAGGTCACCTACCCTTAGTAAGGGCACTTGACCAGATTTGGGGCTTGAGTTGACTTGGGTCAACTTGGCCTCTAGGGCTGACCCCAATGTATCCTTAGTGACCCTTTGACTTCACTTTAGGGTTAGGAGGGCATAGGTGAGGTCCTCTAGGCTAGGAGTAGGTCAATTGACCCTAAGTAGGCTAGTTTGACCCATTTAGGGTTAGGGTTGACTTTTGTCAACTGAGTCTCTTTGATTGTCTCCAGTGGGTCCTTATGGCTCTAATGGGCCTCACAAGGTATTAGGGGGTGTTTTGGTAGGATCTTGGGGTCAATGTGTCGCCCCATGGTCATCCTAAACCATTGTTCAGAGTTCTACTATTTGCAGACCATGATGATTTTCAACACTTTATCTCCTATCTCTTGGCCCATTTCTGGCTTCCTAGGGTTTGTCATGACCTAGTCATGGACAAAACCACTCCTAGGGGTCTAGTTGGAAATGGGATATTACAAATCCCAATAAACAAAAAAAAGATTTCGTCCCCGAAATCAAGGTTAAGCCTACAGGAATTTCTACCGTAGAAAAGAAACTTGTAACATCGCATCACGACGCCAGGTTTGCTAGATTAGGTTTTGAGGGAAACCTAAGTCTATACCCAATTGGCCTAATTGGTGTGCCAAGATCCCAATAAACAAAAGCTAAGCCCCCAATAAACAAAAGATAAGTCTCTTCCTGCCTAAAGTAGCCCTTGCTAGTTTAAAGCAGGAAAACATCTTGAGGGGTTTGTGAGGTATACCTGACTGAACAGCTCTGGGTATCTTTGTCGCGTCAGGTCCTGTGGCTCCCAGGTATGCTCATCCTGGCCGTGGTTCCTCCACAGGACTTTGACTAATGGGACCTTCTTGCGACGCAAGATCCGTACTCCTCGGTCGTCGATCCTAACTGGCTCCAAACGAACTGACCGGTCTGAAGCTATCGGCCCTTTGGTGGTCAAAATCTACTGCTCCGGGCATAGCAGAGCCCTCCTTAGTGAAGAAATATGGAAGACGTCATGCAGAGCTACCAGCTCTGGTGGCAACTCCAGCCTGTAGGCTAGGGGCCCGATCCGCTCCAGGATCCTGTAAGGGCCCATGTACCTAGGGCTGAGCTTCTTTCTCCGACCACGCACCCGCGAGACTCCATGCATGGGCCAGATCTTCAAAAACACTTGGTCCCCCACCTGGAACTCCACCTGCCAATGTCGGGCGTCATAGTACTTAGCCTGTCTGCTCTGCGCCTCTAGCATCCTGTCTCTGATCAGCCTCACCTGAGCCTCGGTGTCTTCAACAAAATCTGATCCCAACACCTTCGGATCTTCGTCCTGAATCCAAGAAAGCGGGGTCCAGCATTTCCTTCCATACAAGGCTTCGTAAGGCGCCATCCTGATGCTGGACTGGTAGCTGTTGTTATAGGAGAACTCGACCAGGGGTAAGAGCTTCTCCCACGGTTCCCCGCGGTCCAAAATGCATAACCTCAAAAGATCCTCCAGCTTCCGGTTGGTGTATTCTGTCTACCCATCCGTCTGGGGATGGAACGCGGTGCTGACGGTCAATCGCGTGCCTAAGTAAGCTTGCACGGATCTCCACTCTCTGGAAGTGAACCGGCCATCCCGATCTGACACGATCGTCTTGGGCACCCTGTGATATCGAACGAACTGCTCCACAAATCTCCGTACTAATACTCCCACAGCGTCATCCTTCCTGATCGGAATGAACCTGGCTACCTTTGTCAACCGATCGACGATGACCCAAATCGAGTCATTTCCTGTTCGTGATCGGGGGAGTCCGTGAATAAAGTCCATCGCGATGTCTTCAAACTTTCACTCTAGTACCAGGAGTGGTTGCAACAACCCCGTAGGGTGTTTGCACTCCGCCTTCACTAGCTGGCAAGCTTCGCAGTGGGTCATAAACCGAGTGATATCCTTCTTCATGCCAGGCCAGTACATAGTCTTCTTCAAATCCGCAGTCATCTTCGTAATCCCCGGGTACACCGAGTATTTGCTGTGGTGGGCCTCTTCCATAATATCTTCCCGGACATGGCCTCCTTCCGGTATATAAGTCTGACCTCTAAAGCATACCACACCATCCCTCATCGTGTAATCTCCTGTTGCACCGTCCTCCAAGGCCCAGAATATCGGCTCCAATTTGACATCTGTTGGGTACATTGGAATAAATGTACCTGATTTGAAGAAGCCTCACCCTACTCAATGATATACATCAAAATATATTTGATGTGTTTTGAGTTTAGTTGTGCAGGTTAAGTATTTGTAGGGAAAGCTGAAAAGTTTCTAAGTCCATGTGTCGACACCCAGAAGAAAAGTGTCGACACTTAAGAAGACTTGTGTTGACACCTAGAGAAGCAGTGTCGACACTTGGACTAATTGTGTCGACACCAGGAATGCGGAGTCGACACCAGAATGAAAGTGTCGACACATACAGGCTATGTCGACACACAATGAAGAAATGTCCAGAGAGGCTGTGTCGACACTTAGAAACAGTGTCGACACCCAGAAGAACTTTGTCGACATCAGAAAATGTCGACACTAGGAGGCTGTGTCGACACTCAGCAAAATTTCAACAGAGTCTAAGTACAAGTGTCGACATAATGAAGAATTTGTCGACACTCAGCCAAAGTCTCAACACAAGAAGAATGTGTCGATACAAGGAGAAGTGTTGACACTCAGCAAAAGTATCAACACAGAAGGCATGTGTCGACACCAAAAAGATGTGTCGACACTTATCAAGTATCAACACAAGAAGATGTGTCGACACAAAGGAGTTGTGTCGACACTTACAAGAAATCAACTAAGAAGGACTTGTGTCGACACACAGGATCAGTGTCGACACATGTTGAAGAAGCAGTGTCGAGAAGCAGATTCTACAACACAAGGAGTTGTGTCGACACCATGAAGGCTAGTGTCGACACTTAGTCAATATGTGTCGACACTTAGTCTATCAGTGTCGACACTTAAAGACTGACTTGTCTATACACTTTCAGATAGTTACAGAAAATTCAAGAAGTGACTGGATGACTTGACAGCTGCCATTCCAGCCAGTCTACTGCAACTGTCAGAGCTGTCAGAAAGTTGTTAGGAACCGGACCAGCCGGTCACCATGAAGAAAGTCTATATAAAGGCTCATACCTTCAATAGATGACATGTTTTGGGGAAGCAATTCATTGAAGAACAATACAACTAGAAGAAGACCTTCAAGTGAAGATATAAGAAGTTGGAGAGAAAGAGCTCCTTCCAAGAAGACAGCTGTTGAACCAAGCTGTGAAGAAAAGTTTCAGATTGAGTTCTGATTCTTAAGTTAGCAGTGATTGAAGATCAGCTGCATAGAGACTCAACCCTATTGTGTTCTAAACTCAAGAAGCTTTGAAGGAAGCCAAGGAAGGTTGATCTCAGCAAAGTTCTTCCAAGAACTCATCAAGAAACCTGTCAACTCTTCTCTCTTATTCTGAGTTGAGGGTATATACTTTGTAATTTTAATTTCTTGTAGAATCCTAAGGGATTTGAGTTGTAAGCCTGAAATTATAAAGGATGAGTGGTAGGGCCTTTGTGCCTGAGTCTCTGAGTGTAGGCCTTGTTGAAGGCTGAGTGTAGGTCTTTGTGAAGACTGAGTGGTAGGGCTGTGTGCCTGAGTTGTAGGAGTGGGATCACTCTGAGCTGTAGGAACCTATTTGGGGTTCTGAGTGTAAGATCTGAGGATCTGAGGAATAGTGGAGAAGTTGGGCCGAATCTAGTACACTACTAGATAGGCGAAGGGGGAAAGTGGATATACCCAGACCTTGGGGAACCACTATAAAACTGTGTGTACTCTGTGTATGTGATTGATTATGTGTATGTTGTGTTAAAGTTCTGTGAATTCTGTGATTAATTCTGCCTAAACGTTTAAAAAGATAAAGTCACCTATTCACCCCCACCCCCCCCCCTCTAGGTGATTAGGTACAATTACTTTCAAGTGGTATCAGAGCCAGGTTACTCAAAAAGGACATAACTGTCTGAGTAAAAGATCCTGTTGGCAGATTCAGTATAATCAAGGGCAGACTCAGCATAATCAAGAAAATCAAGAAAATGGGTTCAACAGAGAATCACAAAGAACTTGGATCCATGAAGTGGCCAATCTGTAGAAAGGAGATCTTTGGCATTTGGAAAGAAAGGGTTAGACTGTTTATGGAAGCCTCTGACCCCGGAATTTATATTATTGTTAAAGAAGGGTCATATGTGCCAATGAAGGTATCTGTGTTAGATGCAAATCAGAGAACTCCAAAAGACTATTCTGAAATGACCAAGGATTAGATTATTCTGGCCACTATGGACAAGAGGGCTCAGAATATTATTGTGAGTGCAATAGATGATGCCACATTCCAGAATTTAATTCACTGTAAAACATCAAAGGAAATGTGGGACACACTGATAGTGTACATGGAGGGCTCTGAAGAAGTTAGACAAGACAGGAAGTCTTTATTAAACCAAGAGTATGAGAGCTTCAGACAAGGAAGGTCTGATAGCATAACTGAGTGCTACAAGAAATTCTATAGGATAGTTAATGAGTTAATGTCCTATGGAAGAGAATTCAGCAATTATGAGCTGAATGATAAGTTCTTGAGATCCCTAATTAAGGACTGGGATACCAAGATTTGTCACATAAGGGAAATGGTCAAATTAGCAGACATTCCTCCTCCAACATTGTTTGGCAAACTGTTATCCTATGAGATGCAGTTGATGGTAAGGAAGGAGGAGGAGAAGACTACAAGAATTGAGCACAAAGAAAGAGTTGTGGCTTTCAAGACAGAAGCCACTAGGAAATATAAAAGTATGTCTCCATCTCCACCTCCAAAAGTTGCTGAGACTGAGACAGATGAGTCAGAAAGTAAGAATTCTGAAAACAGTGAGAGTGATAAAGATTTTGCATCTTTCACTAGATATTTTCAGAAGTTTCTTAAGAAGAAACAGTGGAGATCTAAGTCATACACTTCACAGAAGTCATCAAAGTATGACAGGAGAAAGCCCAAGACAAGTAAAACTACATCTTCAAAGATAGTCTGTTATTGTTGCAACAAACAGGGACATGTTGTTGCTGACTGTCTAGAGAAGAGGAAAGAGTCAACTGATAAGAAGAAGACTCAAATCAAGGGCAAAAAGGAAAGGTCCTTTGTTGCTAAGACGGACAAAAGTCTGTCAGATATGTCTTCTTTAGAAACTGATTCAGAAGCTGAAGCTTACATTGGACTGTTTGCTGAAGAAGAAGATGATGAGTTCATCCAATTAATGAACTCAATATATGAGCAAGAGGACAATCAGTGCCAGGGACTGATGGCCTTATCAGAAGGAGATAAAATCCAGGATCAGCCTGGACCAAGTCAGGTACAAAATTGTTCTGTTAGTTCAATTTCTAGTACTGAGTCAGATTCAGATACATCAGCATCAAGTGATGTTAGTGAATCTGAATCTGAAGAAGATATTCATCAGTTGATTGATGAATATAGAGTAGTGTTGCAAGCTTTGAAGAAAAGCAAATCCTTGGCCAAGAGTTAGGCTAAGGAGATTGACAGTCTTAAAGTTGCTGCAACAGATTTTGATAAGTTGATTGATCAGAAACTAAATGAAATAGCCAGGCTGAAGAACATTACTGTTATTCTGATGGGGACTATAACATTTAAAAATGATCAAATTAGAAATCTGGAGATTAGTCTTCAGAAAGAGAGAGATATAGTAGCAAGGTTTTCTAAACCAAAGTCTGTTCTACCTTTGATAGATGAGTTCATTTCTCAAAAGGGTAAAAATGGATTGGGGTTTACTAAACCTGCCAGGACTGTAAAGTCCAAGTCTAAGGGCAAAGCCCCAGTACTCAACAAGGAGCCTGCTGTAGATACTACAGCTAGGGTTGTACTTAAGCAAAGGTACAATAGATTTGAGTGTTGGTGTTGTGGAAAGGTAGGCCACTTTGCCATAGACTTTTGGCATAATTCTAGTGCCAAGGTGAGTAGCAATCTGCCTGCTAGAAAAGCTACAGGTAGTTTTGTTAAGAGGCAAACTAACCAGCACCAAGTAACCAAGAATTCTTTGGGTTCTAAGGTTAACTAATCGGTTTTGCAGGTGAGTCCAAGTGACCATGCCCCAATATGGTACTTGGACAGTGGATGTTCCAGGCACATGACTGGAACTAGGGGATTGCTAAAGGACTATACACCAATAAAGAATGGTCCTAAGGTCACCTTTGGTGGTTCTAAAAAAGGAATCATCAAAGGTTTTGGTAACATTTCTAGCAACCTTATTACAATTACTCAAGTGCCTTATGTTAAAGGTTTGAAACACAACCTCATTAGTATAAGTCAGCTGAGTGATTTAGGATATGACATCTCATTTGTCAAAGATGGTTGTCATATCAGGAGGTCAAATGATCAAAAGATCATTCTAACAGGTTATAGGAAGAGAAATGTCTATTGTCTAGACATTATATGTGATAACAATGTTTCTCCTGTGTGTCTTGTAGCTGATGATAAAGTCACTCATTGTGTCAAATGGCACAAGAGGCTAGCCCATCTTAACTATAAGACAATTGGTCAACTCTTTAGCAAAGAGTTAGTGAGGAATGGTCCTCAGGTTAAGTGTATTAAAGATGGGATATGCTCAGCTTGTCAAAATGGAAAGCAGACTAGATCCACCTTTAATAGCATTGAGAACAAAGATGTTGTGAGGTGCATATACCTCTTACATATGGATCTCTTTGGTCCTTTGCCAGTTCACAGCCTAGGTAGGAAGGTCTACACATTTGTGGTTGTAGATGACTACTCAAGATTTTCCTGGGTGTTCTTCCTTAAACAGAAATCTGAAACTCCTAGTATCTTTTATAGTTTTGTCAAACAAATTCAGAATGAGTTAGACAGTACAGTGGTCAAAATAAGAAGTGACCATGGTACTAAATTCCAGTCTGACAGTATGACAAAGCTATGTGAAGAGTTTGGGATATTTCAGGAATTTTCTTCACCAAGAATACCTCAGCAAAATGGTATTGCTGAAAGGAAAAATAGAACCTTGATTGAGGCTGGTAGAACCCTATTAAGTGACACATCTCTCCCTGAATATTTTTGGGCTGAGGCAGTTAATACTGCATGTCATGTGATTAATAGGGCTACTATCACCAAAAGTCACAATAATACCCCCTATGAGATTGTGAAGGGCAGAAAACCAAATCTATCCTATTTCAGGATCTTTGCTTGTAAATGATATATACTTAACAATGAAAAGTCTTACTTAACCAAGCTTGCTGCCAAATCCCAAGAGGGGATCTTTGTTGGGTACAGCAATAATAGTAAGGCTTATAGGGTCTACAACTTGACTACTCAAGTTGTAGAGGAGTCAGTACATGTAGTGTTTCATGAAGTTAGACTCATTAACAATGAATTATCTAGAAGTATTTGTAGCTCTACAGGTGTGACTGAAAAGATGGACAAGCTAACTATTGCAGAAGGTCCTACTGCAAGTCAGCAAGTAGAAGAAGGTGGCTGCTATCCAGGGGGAGTACTAGATGCACCTGATGCAGAAGAAGACCAAGGGGTGCAGCAAGTTGAAGAAGCTGAAGGAGTACAACCTGAAGACAGGCTACCTCCAGCTAATAGACATCTAAAAGATCATCCAGCAAATCAAATTATTGGTGATCTCAGACAAGGGGTACAAACAAGGAGCATAAATCTGAGTTCAGTACTCTACTCCAGTTTTCTATCCCAAGTAGAGCCAAAAACATTTGAAGAAGCCATCCTAGACTCTCATTGGATTGAGGCAATGCAAGAGGAGCTGAACCAGTTCAAAAGATGCAAAGTCTGGGAGCTTGTTCCTAAACTAAAAGACCACAACATAATTGGAACTAAGTGGATCTTTAGGAACAAGCTGGATGAAAATAGAGTTATTGTGAAGAACAAAGCTAGACTGGTTTCTAAGGGATATAGGCAGGAAGAAGGTATTGACTTTGATCAAACCTTTGCTCCAGTAGCCAGACTGGAAGCTATAAGGATGTTCCTGGCTTATGCAACCTATCAGGGGTTTAAAGTTTACCAAATGGATGTTAAGTCAGCCTTTCTGAATGGAAATCTGAAGGAAGAAGTCTATGTGGAACAGCCATTAGGTTTTGTTGATTCAACTAAATCTAATTATGTTTATAGACTTAGGAAGGCTTTGTATGGGTTAAAACAAGCCCCTAGGGCTTGGTATGAAACCCTGTCTAGTTTCCTCATTGAGAATAAATTCACAAGGGGGAAAATAGACAAGACTCTATTCCTTAAGGAATCCAGAGGCAAGATCATCTTAGTCCAAATATATGTAGATGACATCATATTTGGGTCTACAGAAAATAGTCTTTGCAGAAAGTTTACAAAACTTATGCAAGGACAATTTGAAATGAGCAGTATGGGGGAACTTAAGTTCTTCTTGGGTCTCCAAGTTAGACAGACTGAGAATGGTTTATCCATATGCCAGTCTAAGTTCACTTTAGAATTGATAAGGAAGTATGGTATGGAATCATCCAGTACCATGAAAACTCCTATGGGGTCAAGTATGTCTCTTAGCAAAGATGATGCAGGGAAACCTGTAGATGAGACTTTGTATAGAGGGATAGTTGGCTCCCTATTATATTTGACTGCAAGTAGACCAGATATCATGTATGCTACATGTGTCTGTGCTAGGTACCAAGCATGCCCTAAAGAATCTCATTTGACAGCAGTCAAAAGAATTCTGAGATATCTTAAGGGCACTCCTTATCTAGGCCTTTGGTACCCTAGGAATGGAGACTTTGAACTGACAGGTTATTCAGATGCAGATTTTGCAGGCTGCAAGGAAGATGGGAAAAGTACAACAGGTACCTGTCAATTCCTTGGTGGAAGACTGATTTCATGGAGTAGCAAGAAACAAACAAGTGTGGCTATCTCCACAACAGAATCAGAGTATGTGGCTGCAGGAAGTTGTTGTGCTCAACTTCTATGGATACAAAATCAGCTTGAAGATTATGGTATTCAAGTAAGTAGAACACCTCTATTTTGTGATTCTACTAGTACTATTTCTATTGCAAATAATCCTGTCTCCCATAGTAGGACTAAGCACATAGAAATAAAATACCATTTTCTAAGAGAACATGTGGAAAAAGGAGATATTTCACTAGAGTATGTTAATACAGATAATCAGCTAGCTGACATGTATACTAAGCCCTTAGATGAAACCAAATTCAATAGGTTTAAAATTGAATTAGGTATGATAAACTTAGAATAGTTTCCAAAAAAAATTGGCTAAGTAAAAAGGTGTCGACACACAGAATTGTCTGTGTCGACACATAGAAGTGGTGTCGACATTTCAGAGAAATGGTGTCGACACATCTAGGAAGTCGGTGTCGACACTTCAGAGAATCAGTGTCAACACATGCAGGGTAGGTGTCGACATATCCAAGGTGGTGTCGACACTTAAGATTTATACAGAATTAGTCTAGTAAAGTCTCGACTAAGTGTTGAGCTAAGTGGTGTCGACACATAAACAAGTGTCGACACATATATTCTGTCGAATATACTTGTGTCGACACATAGTTGTCGTGACATTATAAGTCTGTGTCGACACTTTTCAACAGTGTCGACATAATTTAAGTATTTTGACGCGCCCTTTCATCTTCGACTCTAGAAAGGTATAAATAGGTTTTCGCCATTGTTTGTCGACACGCTCACCAAAGTTTCGAGACCAAACTTGTGTGTCGACACCTCTCTTCTCTAAATTCAAATTTCTTCAAACCCTAATGGCGCCTAAGATAGAATAGAATGTGAATGAAGGATATGAACTCGTGCAACACGCATTTGATGACGCGGAACCCGAGATCAAAGACGTGATAACCCTAATCGTAGAGACTGGATTAGAATTTATTGTTTCAGAACTGATCAAGCTCTGGAAGAAGGAGGTCCTGGAATTTCTGAATGGAGCAACACTAGATGAATCAGGACTCAAGATAAAGTCAAGAGTTCATGGGGAAAAGGTGAAGGTCTCTCTTAAGAGTCTGAGAAAGGTACTTCAACTACCTAGGACTAAGGAAGAAGAAGATGTTTCTGCTTCTAAGACTAGAGAAGCATTGACATGGTGTGGACTGGGCTCCAAAATGAAAATTAGATCTGTTTTCAACAGATAGGGAATGAATTTGCAAGGCAAATGTTTATCTGAAATTGTTGGCAAGGTCATCCTGAGCAAACCTGGAAGACATGATAGAATATCTGCTTATATGTTCAGTCTAATGACAAGAATTATCTTGAAACTAGATACTGATTGGTCTACAGTTATGTTTGAAAAGATAAAAGAGAGTATGAAGAAGCCCAATCTGGGTAGGATACTAAGTCTATACCTAGCTGGTAGTATACCAGAGGTGATGAGTCAAGCAGATGGATCTAAGATCAACCACATGAGGAAGATGGATATGAGAATCTTCTCTAGATTGGATAGAGTGTTAACCAAAGAAATGTCAACTCCAGAGAAGGAAACACCCCAGAAAAGGAAGAAGAAGTCAGCCCCTGTGGCTCAAGAATAATCAAGCAGCTCTGAAGAGCATGTAGTGTTCACTCCAGATGAGGAAGAAACTGGAAATGCTGGACAATCTCCAGCAGGACAAGCAGATGCACCAAGGCAGGGGGAGCTACCATCAGCTAGCCCAGTACACCTGGATCCACTCCAGGGGGAGTCTCTGCTGGTGGATGAGCCTACTCCCTTAGAAAGTGAAAGAGCTACACAAACCATACTTGAGGTAATAACTGAAATCAACTAATTAGATTTCCCTATTGAGAATGAAGTTATGACTGACACATTATCTGATGTTAATCAGCAACCTCAGATTCTTAGTCAACCTCAGGATGTTGTCATGGAAGACACATTTGTTACTAATCAAGTGATTGATGAGATAAGAGATTATCCAGCTCATACTCAATAAGAATTTACTTTAGAAGAACTGTTCCCTGACCTTCTACAAACTGACTTTGAGAGAGAAAAAGCTGCTGCTGAGGGGTAGAAAGTAATTATTGAGGGGTAGCATGTGGAGATTGAAGAAGAAACTGCAGGCAAAGAGACTGAGAAGCCCAAGGATGCTGAGCAACCACCAAGGACTGAGAAGGATTCACATCCTAGTCCTAAGGATAGAGTGGATATTGCTAGCATATCTACTTTAGAAGATGAAGAGGCTGCAAGAGCCAAGAAGAGGAAATTTCAAGTCTTCAAGAGGAGGAGCCAGACATATAAAAAGGCACTGCAAACAATTGCTCCACAACCTGCCCCATCTACTGACTACAGTTCATTGATGGTGGCATTGCAGATAAAGCTGGATGAGCACAGACAAGCTATAAAAAGTATATAGATGAGGGGCATAAGTCATTGCAATTTGATCTGGCCCAAGACATCAAGTCAATCAGATTTTAAATGAATCTGAACAAGAAAGAAATGAATGACTGCTTCCATAAGGGAGGAAATGCAGTAGTCTATCTGGCCACTCATCAGGAGAAGATCAAAACACAAGTGGATGATATTGCACTAAAACAAGGCTATGTCCTGGAGAATCAGCTGAGAATGAATGATAATTTAACAGCTTCTCATAATGCAATAGTAACTGAAATGAAGAATATAGCTACTGGTCAGACTACAGCAAGTACTACAGCTAAGGCAGAATTTGATAAAGCATTACAAGAAGGTATCACTGATGTTACTTCTGCTCTTCAAGATTCCCAGAAGCTAATAACTGAAAAGCTCCAAAGGTTGAAACCTTTCTACAAGGATGGAGTAAACTAGCTGAATGCACAAATCAGGTTTTAGAAAGATGATCTTAGGGATCACATTGAAAGAGAAGTCATAAAGGGGGAGATGGTGTTAGTCAAAGCACGCTCTGATCATGCAAAGTGGATTTCAAATTCCATCAGAGCCACCCTTGGATATCCTTCATTATGTGATGATGACAATGTTGCAGAGTCTGGAATTAATCTTGCATATCTTGGAGGAGAGCAAGCTGAAGTCCCTCAAGTAATATACCCTCCACCAGACTTTGATATGATACATCAAGAGATACAGTCAATGTATAGTCCTCCTGAAGGAAAGCAAAATATCATCCTTAAGAAAGTGGTTCAGCCGGTGCCAGAGGATATACTGGAAGAACAAGAGGCTTTGCAGAAAGAACAAGAAGCTCAATTGTCTAAGAAGAGATTCAGGGAGCAAGCTGAACTTAGGCCTGATTTTGAACAATGGAGCCCCACTTCCAGGAATATCATCTTGACTGCATGGAAGGCTACCAAGGACAATATCCAGGATAGAAACAAGTGGTATTCTGAACTGGAGTAGAGGAAGCATGAGAACATGCAAGAGGCCATTGTGCAATATAGAAGAAAGGCTAAGATGGGAAAGCTACCTCCTACTGCCCAGGAGCCTAGCAAGTACTTTCCAAAGCCTTATCATTACTTTGAAAGGCAAAAGATCAAGGCTGAAGAATTGAAAAAGAAGGATCTTAAAGGAAAGAAGTCTGCTGCTGCTGAAGACACTGAAGCTCCTGTCCAAGCAAAGATACAATCTGGAAAGGGCATAGTTATCAAGGAGCCTGAGCAGCCTTAGGATAGAAATTTTTCTTAAGTTTACTATGTGTAATCAGTTGCATTCAACTTTTTGTAAACTTTTGAATAATGAATATGTTAAAGTTGTTAGAACAATGTCATATGTGTTAAATCTATTACATTACTGTTCTGAGATATTTGGGTATACATGTTTTGTTTAATACATGTTTTTGTACTTACCCTGTTATATAACCCTATTTTACATCAAACTGTAAATTTATTATGTATGGTGTATATCATTGACTAAGGGTTATGACTTCTCCAAATAGGGGGAGATTGTTGGGTACATTGGAATAAATGTACCTGATTTGAAGAAGCCTCATCCTACTCAATGATATACATCAAAATGTATTTCATGTGTTTTGAGTTTAGTTGTGCAGGTTAAGTATTTATAGGGAAAGCTGAAAAGTTTCTAAGTCCATGTGTCGACACCCAGAAGAAAAGTGTCGACACTTAAGAATACTTGTGTCGACACCTAGAGAAGCAGTGTTGATACTTGGAGTAATTGTGTCGACACCAGGAATGCAGAGTTGACACCAGAAGGAAAGTGTCGACACATACAGGCTGTGTCGACACACAATGAAGAAATGTCCAGAGAAGCCGTGTCGACACTTAGAAACAGTGTCGACACCTAGAGGAACTTTGTCGACATCAGAAAGTGTCGACACTAGGAGGCTGTGTCGACACTCAGCAAAATTTCAACAGAGTCTAAGTACAAGTGTCGATATAATGAACAATGTGTCGGCACTCAGCCAAAGTCTCAACACAAGAAGAATGTGTCGACATAAGGAGAAGTGTCGACACTCAGCAAAAGTATCAACACAGAAGGCATGTGTCGACACCAAGAAGATGTGTCGACACTTAGCAAGTATCAACACAAGAAGATGTGTCGACACAAAGGAGTTGTGTCGACACTTACAAGAAATCAACTAAGAAGGACTTGTGTCGACACATAGGATCAGTGTCGACACATGTTGAAGAAGCAGTGTCGAGAAGCAGATTCTACAACACAAGGAGTTGTGTCAACACCATGAAGGCTAGTGTCGGCACTTAGTCTACATGTGTCGAAACTTAGTCTATCAGTGTCGACACTTAAAGACTGACTGTCTCGACACTTTCAGACAGTTGTAGAAAATTCAAGAAGTCACTGGATGACTTGACAGCTGCCATTCCAGCCGGTCTACTGCAACTGTCAGAGCTGTCATAAAGTTGCTAGGAACCGGACCAGCCGGTCAGCATGAAGAAAGTCTATATAAAGGCTCATACTTTCAACAGATGACATGTTTTGGGGAAGCAATTCATTGAAGAACAATACAACTAGAAGAAGACCTTCAAGTGAAGATCTAAGAAGTTGGAGAGAGAGAGCTCCTTCCAAGAAGACAGCTGTTGAACCAGGCTGTGAAGAAAAGTTTCAGATTGAGTTCTGATTCTTAAGTTAGCAGTGATTGAAGATGTAACAGGCCAATTTTCTGAAAACAGGATTTTTGGGTGACACGGCCTGGGACACGGGCGTGTCCTAGGGCGTGTCAGTTGACACGGCCTGCGACACGGGCGTGTCGCAGGGCGTATCGAGGTTGTGTCGACGATCGGCCTTGGTGTCGACGATTTTCACTCGACATCGTCGAGAGGGGGCACACGGCCCAGGACACGGCCGTGTCGAATGCCGTGTCGTATGCTCGACGAGTGCTACGCGACGATCGTCGAGTATCGAGTTTCCAATGAGGACACGGCCTGTGACACGGGCGTGTCACAGGGCGTGTCAGTGGGCGTCGAACTCAGCTCGGCGTCTTGAGCCGGGGCGTGTTTGCGGGACACGGGTGTGTCCTGGTGCACACGGCCAGGAACACGGGCGTGTGCCAAGCCGTGTGCCAGGCCGTGTGAAGTCTCGGGTTGGTTTGGGATTATTTTCGTTGAGGCACACGGCCTCAGACACGGGCGTGTCTGAGGGCGTGTCGGGTACACGGCACGTGACACGGGCGTGTCACACGGCCGTGTACTGGCTGGATTGAGTCGGTTGTCTGCCGCTTAGAGGGACACGGCCTGTGACACGGGCGTGTCACAGGGCGTGTCGGGCCGTGTTCAGGGTTTTCTGGCCAGATCTGAGCCGTTTGTTTCCCTCTTCCTGGATCCAAGGGCTGGGCTTTGTCCAGGTGTCTAGGAGGCCTAGAATTAGAAGATAAATTCTCTTATCTTCTTCTCCTTCTTCTTCTTCATCCTTATTCCAAGAGAGAGAGGAGAAAGGCCTAAGGGAGAGAGAAGGGAGGAGTCTACCAGCTGCTGTAGGAGCTGCGGAGTGCGAAGCGAAGATCCGAGAGCGGATTCGTGAAGGCAGAGCCGAGGCGGTGATTTCCATCCGGCTACTTCATGGCGCCGAAGCGATCTTCAAGGGTAACGATCTCCTTCTTGGACATCGAAGTCCTTTCTCTATACATGTGCTTGGAATCCTCCACCAAGAGGTGGATCGCGGAAGTGATTCCTTTATTGTGTCTGCATTTAGAGCCGGAAATATAGCGTACGGCGTAGGCATGCTGTGTGAAGCCCATCTGGACCGATAGTCTGGATTGGTGATGGTCATGGGTAAACCGGAGAAGACTCCGTGGCTTTGATGATGTGCAAAACGGATTTCTGTTGTGATGAATGTATGGATGTGATGATTGTGAGGAGGCTTTGGTGAAACTCCTGGATATGAGATGATCAATTGGTAGCACGCCTGGTTAGTGCGAGATACGCCCGGTTTGTTACACCACTAGGGTGGGTTGATCCAGTTAAGGTAGGATTGATGGGTGGCAATGCTTGGGGAGCCGAGTTAAACCCGGCTTGCTGCACCACATGGGTGGGTCGATCGGACTAGGAGGGGGATCGATGGGTAGACAATGCCTGGGGAGCTTAGATAAACCCGGCTTGCTACACCACATAGTGTGGGTCGGTCTGCTCTGTTTGTGATGTTGTGAGGATGGACCTCTGAGTGGCTTGGGCGGGATGTCGCCAGCCTGCGAGCTGGTGGACTAGGGCCGGTCAACCAACAAGTTAACAACTCGAGAGACAGCGGTGTACGACGGTGGATTCCGATATGCCAAGAAGGTGCCCTGAGTGCACGGAGCGTTGGTGGACTCCAGCGTTTGTGATGTGATGTGTTTATTAGTGGAATAAAGAGAATGATCTATCTATGATGTGATTTGGTGAGGTTTGCTGATGCTTGATGAGAAAGGAAGCACTGTATACAGGGAAGGAACCACTACCCCGGGTAGGGGGTAGGGTCGTTATAATGGGTCAGCCAAATGTTGACTGTTACTTTGTTTTCTGTGTTGGTTTGGATGATGAATTGCTGGTGCTGCGGTTTGGAAAGAATAAGTGGATTGGCTAGCCTGGTGTTCTTAGTCCTTGAAGGCTATGTGAAGAATCCGGGTTGGATTTCATGTGTGGCCGGCCTGCGTGCCGATGTACGAAATTGTTGTTGTGTAAAGAGAAACCTATAGGCCATAAGGCAGGTGTGTGTGAGTTGTATACATTCCTGGTGTTGTTATATATAAATGTGGTATTTATATATTGGTGGACATTCTGGTTTGAGTTTATGTTAACAAGAAAAATGCTGCGCTAAAATGGAATGAGTTAAGGATACGCATCGATTTTGATTTCCACACGTGATTCCTTCGCTTTGTCTGTGAGATATGGCATGGGGCCCCGGCCGGACCCACCGTTATATGTCATGTGACAGGTGGGGGCGTTACAAAGTGGTATCAGAGCCAGGTTGAGATTGTTTGGGAGGAGAGAACATAATTGAACTCATAAATGTCCACTAGGAATGTATGTCATGCACATGATGTGCGTGAGGGTGTAGTCAATGTAACAGTACTGTTATGAATTGGAAGTATTAATGGTGTTCTGTACATTGATAGGTGGCGAGGGATGGAGCTGGGCCGTCTGAGCCCCAGCGGTCGGATGAAAGTGCAGCACCCGTGGAAGCGCCGATGCCTCCCTCGGCAGAGGCCATACGGGTGGTAGCGGAGACAGTGCTTGCAGTGTTACAAGCACAACCAACTGGACAGGCAAGACCTGGTGGAAGGCAAGAGCATGCTGCCGAGGTGGTGGAAGTGCAAGCAAGTGACGACGTATTGTCACGTTTTATGCACTTTCATCCACCTACGTTTGGTGGAGCGCTTTCACCAACGCAGGCAGAAGATTGGTTGGCAAAAGTCAAAAGGATCCTAACCGCAATTAGGACGGTCGAAGAACAGAAAGTGATGTTGCCCACTTTTCTGTTAGAAGGCGATGCGCGATTATGGTGGGATGAAATTGAAGTGCACCACTTGGCAGGTCGAGGTTTAACGGAGATTTCAATGGAGGAATTCTCCCATATATTTTTAGCCAAGTATGTGCCAGTGTCGCAGAGGATTGCGATGGAGAATGAGTTTCTCCGTTTGGTGCAGGGTGAGCGAGATATTGATACCTACCTGCATGAGTTTACAAGATTGGGGAGATATGCGGGATCTACCTTTGCGGAGGAAGCGCGAAAGACAAATCGGTTTTATGGAGGATTGCGGGATGAACTGAGGTTGGCACTTCCGAGTTCGGTGAGCCAAGGCTTTCAGGCGTTGGTCGATATAGCTCGTGCCTTGGAGAAGGATATGAAGCGAGTACAAGAGAATAAGAGACTGGCAAGGGAAAAGTCAGAGTTTAAAATGTCGCAATTGGATCAATCGGAGTTTCGACGACGAGAGAAGAAAAGATTTAGGCCGGTGGACGTAGTTCCGTCGACTGTTTCTTTGGGGGCAACGTATGGGCCAGGACGTGTGGATACACGTATATGCTATAAATGTGGGCAGCAAGGACACATAGCAAAATTCTGTTGGAATGTCCCTCCACGGAGTGAGAAAAAGACAGGTGCGTCATATGAAGAAAAAGGGAAAGCAGTGGCCGAATCATCTGCACCCCGGACGCAACCTCGCTTTCATGCGATGGAAGTGCAAGAGCCGTAAAGCTCAGTTGGTGAAATTCAGCCTCGAGCGTTTCATTTATCTTTAAATCACGAATTTCAAAATCGGGAGGCTGAGCGGCAGTGAACTGCGATGTGAATCATGTCGATGCTCTGAATGTTGTGTATGTAAACTATGTTTTGATATCAGGTGTGATGAATAATAGCTGATGTGCATCACTTTTGACTGAATCGGGAATCGGAACTTGGTGAATCATCCATCGTGATGTATGTAAATGATGTTTCTATATAGTTGTAGATCTCTATAATAGCTTGGTGCACTTGTAATTGTGAGGAGATAAATCAATCATGTTGTTTTGTTTTGAGGTTTTATGTGGCTGAATGTGCACAAGTGGAAGTTAGGGATGTTTGTTGTGTTGTCTGTTTGTTAGTGTGTGCGGAGGCTTGGGGTGTACGATTTTGTGATGTTGTGACGGATTGGCTGCTTGGCGTCAAATTTCGAGGACGAAATTATTTGAAGGAGGGGAGGATTGTAACAGGCCAATTTTCTGAAAACAGGATTTTTGGGTGACACGGCCTGGGACACGGGCGTGTCCTAGGGCGTGTCAGTTGACACGGCCTGCGACACGGGCGTGTCGCAGGGCGTGTCGAGGTTGTGTCGACGATCGGCCTTGGTGTTGACGATTTTCGCTCGACATCGTCGAGAGGGGGCACACGGCCCAGGACACGGCTGTGTCGAATGCCGTGTCGTATGCTCGACGAGTGCTACGCGACGATCGTCGAGTATCGAGTTTCCAGTGAGGACACGGCCTGTGACACGGGCGTGTCACAGGGCGTGTCAGTGGGCGTCGAACTTAGCTCGGCGTCTTGAGCCGGGGCGTGTTTGCGGGACACGGGTGTGTCCTGGTGCACACGGCCAGGAACACGGGCGTGTGCCAGGCCGTGTGAAGTCTCGGGTTGGTTTGGGATTATTTTTGTTGAGGCACACTGCCTCAGACACGAGCGTGTCTGAGGGCGTGTCGGGTACACGGCACGTGACACGGGCGTGTCACACGGCCGTGTACTAGCTGGATTGAGTCGGTTGTCTGCCGCTTAGAGGGACACGGCCTGTGACACGGGCGTGTCACAGGGCGTGTCGGGCCATGTTCAGGGTTTTCTGGCAAGATCTGAGCCGTTTGTTTCCCTCTTCCTGGATCCAAGGGCTGGGCTTTGTCCAGGTGTCTAGGAGGCCGAGAATTAGAAGATAAATTCTCTTATCTTCTTCTCCTTCTTCTTCTTCATCCTTATTCCAAGAGAGAGAGGAGAAAGGCCTAAGGGAGAGAGAAGGGAGAAGTCTACCAGCTGCTGTAGGAGCTGCAGAGTGCGGAGCGAAGATCCGAGAGCGGATTCGTGAAGGCAGAGCCGAGGCGGTGATTTCCATCCGGCTACTTCATGGCGCTGAAGCGATCTTCAAGGGTAACGATCTCCTTCTTGGACATCGAAGTCCTTTTTCTATACATGTGCTTGGAATCCTCCACCAAGAGGTGGATCGCGGAAGTGATTCCTTTGTTGTGTCTGCATTTAGAGCCGTAAATATAGCATACGGCGTAGGCATGCTGTGTGAAGCCCATCTGGATCGATAGTCTGGATTGGTGATGGTCATGGGTAAACCAGAGAAGACTCCGTGGCTTTGATGATGTGCAAAACGGATTTCTGTTGTGATGAATGTATGGATGTGATGATTGTGAGGAGGCTTTGGTGAAACTCCTGGATATGAGATGATCAATTGGTAGCACGCCTGGTTAGTGCGAGATACGCCCGGTTTGTTACACCACTAGGGTGGGTTGATCCAGTTAAGGTAGGATCGATGGGTGGCAATGCTTGGGGAGCCGAGTTAAACCCGGCTTGCTGCACCACATGGGTGGGTCGATCGGACTAGGAGGGGGATCGATGGGTATACAATGCCTGGGGAGCTTAGATAAACCCGGCTTGCTACACCACATAGTGTGGGTCGGTCTGCTCTGTTTGTGATGCTGTGAGGATGGACCTCTGAGTGGCTTGGGCGGGATGTCGCCAGCCTGCGAGCTGGTGGACTAGGTCCAGTTAACCAACAAGTTAACACCTCGAGAGACAGCGGTGTACGACGGTGGATTCCGGTACGCCAAGAAGGTGCCCTGAGTGCACGGAGCATTGGTGGACTCCAGCGTTTGTGATGTGATGTGTTTGTTAGTGGAATAAAGAGAATGATCTATCTATGATGTGATTTGGTGAGGTTTGCTGATGCTTGATGAGAAAGGAAGCACTGTATACAGGGAAGGAACCACTAACCCGGGTAGGGGGTAGGGTCGTTATAATGGGTCAGCCAAATGCTGACCGTTACTTTGTTTTCTGTGTTGGTTTGGATGATGAATTGCAGGTGCTGCGGTTTGGAAAGAATAAGTGGATTGGCTAGCCTGGTGTTCTTAGTCCTTGAAGGCTATGTGAAGAATCCGGGTTGGATTTCATGTGTGGCCGGTCTGCGTGCCGATGTATGAAATTGTTGTTGTGTAAAGAGAAACCTGTAGGCCATAAGGCCGGTGTGTGTGAGTTGTATACATTCCTAGTGTTGTTATATATAAATGTGGTATTTATATATTGGTGGACATTCTGGTTTGAGTTCATGTTAATAAGAAAAATGCTGCGCTAGAATGGAATGAGTTAAGGATACGCATCGATTTTGATTTCCACACGTGATTCCTTCGCTTTGTCTGTGAGATATGGCGTGGGGCCCCGGCCGGACCCACCGTTATATGTCATGTGACAGGTGGGGGCATTACAGAAGATCAGCTGCATAGAGACTCAACCCTATTGTGTTCTAAATTCAAGAAGCTTTGAAGGAAGCCAAGGAAGGTTGATCTCAGCAAAGTTCTTCCAAGAACTCATCAAGAAACCTGTCAACTTTTCTCTCTTATTCTGAGTTGAGGGTATATACTTTGTAATTTTAATTTCTTGTAGGATCCTAAGGGATCTGAGTTGTAAGCCTGAAATTATAAAGGCTGAGTGGTAGGGCCTTTGTGCCTGAGTGTAGGAGATACTTTTCTCTGAGTGTAGGCCTTGTTGAAGGCTAAGTGTAGGTCTTTGTGAAGACTGAGTGGTAGGGCTGTGTGCCTGAGTTGTAGGAGTGGGATCACTCTGAGCTGTAGGAACCTATTTGGGGTTCTGAGTGTAAGATCTGAGGATCTGAGGAACAGTGGAGAAGTTGGGCCGAATCTAGTACACTACTAGATAGGCGAAGGAGGAAAGTGGATGTACCCAGACCTTGGGGAACCACTATAAAACTGTGTGTACTCTGTGTATGTGATTGATTCTGTGTATGTTGTGTTAAATTTCTGTGAATTCTGTGATTAATTCTGCCTAAAAGTTTAAAAAGATAAAGTCACCTATTCACTCCCCCCCCTCTAGGTGATTAGGTACAATTACTTTCAACATCTCGCCTCTGTCCCTCCCTGACTTGGTCCCGGATATCGTTGGTAGTACTCACCGCAGCTAAATACTCCATGTAAAGCTCAGAGTTCTCGGATGACACTAGTGTGATGTGCATATCCTCCAATCTCCTCACCAGCTCCATAGACATAACCTGGGTCCCGGCCTCGGAAGTGGTAGCTCTCCGACTCAATGCGTCAGCCACCACGTTTTCCTTCCCTGGATGGTAGTGCATCTCATACTGATAATATGCTAAGAACTCCACCCAGCGCCTCTGCCTGATGTTCAGTTCCTTCTGCGTGTCCACGTATTTCAGGTTCTTATGGTCGGAGTAGATGTCGTAGTGGACTCCATAAAGATAATGGCGCCAGACCTTCAAAGCAAAAACGACTGCCCCCATCTCAAGGTCGTGCACCAGATAGTTCTGTTCGTGCTTCTTCAACTGGTGAGACGCATATGCAATCACATGACACTTCTGCATTAGTACAGCTCTCATACCCTAGTAGGAAGTATCAGTGTAGACCTGAAATCCTTCTCTCCCCGAGGGAAGAGCAAGTATGGGAGCCGAGGTGAGTCGGTCCTTCAGCTCCTTGAAAACTGCCTGGCACTGCGGGGTCCATACGAAAGATACCTCCTTCTTCGTCAAAGATGTGAGCGGGAGGGCGATTCGAGATAATCCCTCCACGAACTTCCGGTAGTAACCGGCAAGTCCTAGGAAACTTCGTACGTCGGTGGTTGTCTTCAGCTACGGCCAATCCCGAATTGCCTGAATCTTTGTCGGATCCACTGCCAACCCAGCTCCACTGATAATATGGCCTAAGAATCCCACCTCCTTCAGCCAGAACTGACATTTGCTAAACTTTGCATATAAATGATTCTCCTGCATTCTCTGTAGGGTTAGTGCCAGATGGCGAGTGTGCTCCTCCTCCGTTCTCGAGTAGATGAGGATATCATCGATAAACATAATGACAAACACATCTAGATACTCCTTGAAAACCTGGTTCATGAGGGTCATGAACGCTGATGGTGCATTGGTGAGCCCGAAGGGCATCACCGTAAACTCGAATAAACCATATCTGCTACTAAAAGCAGTCTTCTGAATATCCTCCTCTCGAATCCGAAGCTGGTAGTATCCTGACATCAAGTCTAATTTCGAAAAGAACTACGCTCCCTGCAGCTGGTCGAACAGCTCGTCTATCCTTGGGAGTGGATAGGTATTCCGGACCATCAGCCGATTTAGTGCTCGGTAGTCCATGCACAATCTAAGTGTCCCGTCTTTCTTTTTGACGAACAATACCGGGGCTCCCCATGGTGAAGAGCTTGGCCGGACAAATTCGGCTTCCACTAACTCCTGAAGCTGGCTCCGGAACTCTGTCAACTCCCTTGGGGCCATCCGGTAAGGTGCCTTGGATGCTGGCTTGGCCCCCGACACAAGCTGTATCTGAAAGTCCTGCTCCCTGCGCGGGGGTAATCCGGGTAATTTTTCTGGAAAGACGTCCTCAAAATCCCGCACCACCGGGATATTCGATATAGAATCTGTGGCCTCCGTCATTTCAAACAGCACCTCGTAGACCTCCTCCCCATGTAAATAGGCCTTAACGGCCTGTACTAAAGATAAGCGTATACATGAGGCAGGTCTTATACCTTCGATGATGATGATAGAGTCCCCATGCCTCACGGTGATCCTCTTTGCTTGACAATCAATCTGGGCATGATTCCACTGTAACCAAGTCATGCCCAGGATCAGCTCGAAGACTGGCATCCTTAGGACCATTCCCGGAACTTCGAACGACTTTCCTCCAATCTCCGCCTCTATGCTGCAGTGGGCTGAGGTGAGTATCTCTGATCCGTCGGGTAGATGCACCCTCCTCATCCGGCCTATGAACCGTTCCACTCCTTCCAGCCCTTCCAAAAAGTCCTCCGACACAAACGAGTGCGAGGCACCCGTGTCGAATAGAGTATAGGCGGGCTTGCCGCTGATGAACACTATACCTGAGACGATTAAATGTCTTATTATTTTATAACGCGTTTTCTTTCCTATTTATTCTACTTAGGGCAATTCTACTTGTTGGGCAATTGAGAACGGAAATTTAATTTAAACAATTTAAATATCTTGGCTTACCTGTGATGATCTGTTCTGGGTTTCGAGGTTGTGCCAGGTCCAAGGCATATACCTGCTCCCTTTCCTGTCTTCGATCTCCTCCCAGGTAACCACGTCCTCAGCAGCATCCTCGGCCTCCGAAATGCTGAGTAGGTGGGCCACCCTGTGGTGCTGGAGGTGTTGCCCCACTCATGGGGCAGTTTCTCCGGAGGTGTCCCACCTGATGACAATGGAAGCACTCCGGTGGGGGATACACCATACTCACGGGTCTCGGCATCTCCTGTATCCGAAGGGGTTGAGGGGCCAATACCACCTGCTCTCTCGGCTCCTGCCTCACCTCCTGACGAGGCTGGTCCTCTGTCCTCCTCCCATCTGGTATAGCACCTTGTCGTTAATCATTTCTGGCCCTCCGGCCCTGATCCTCCGCTTGCCGCTTCCGGCCCCGAGTGGTGTGCCAATCAGCCTCAATCCTCTTTTCCATCTCCAAAATCCGGGAGATAGGCCCGTCGGATACAAACAACAAGGCCTCCCTCAACTCCTCTTTCAGACCCTTATAGAACCTCTTGATGTATCCTGCTTCGTCAAGCTGGTAAGAACCTGCATATCGAGCCAAATGGTCGAACTCTCGATGGTACTCCACCACCGTCTCGGTGCCCTGCTTCAGCTGTAAGAACCGCTCCTCCAACTCGTCCCTGGCCAACTGCAGAACAAAATGCTCCAGCAGTGTGGCCCTGAATTCCTCCCAAGTGATTTTTTTAACCTCCCTCTCGGCAAAAGTCGTGTCCAACAGCGTCTTCCACCACCTCTTGGCATGGGAATCCAAGCAAGATACCACCAAAGCCACCCTCTCCTCCCAGGGGCACCGTATCCCGGTCAACATCTCCTACATAATATCCAGCCACTACTCTGTCCGCACTGCCGACTCTGTCCCCAAGTAGGATGGGAGAGAGAGTCCTCGGAAGGTGCTCATCCAGTTGGCCCCTGGGTTTGGTTGCTGGGCCAGAGCCTGTTGAGCTCGGAAGGCCTCAAGGATAGCTATAAGAGTTGCCCCATGTCTGATTGAAGGAAAGGTGTGGGGACCATGGGAGGTGGTGCAATGTCCGGAGTCTGCTGAGCTCCGCCTTGTGGGGTGGGCTGAGCTGGGGGCTGCAAAACGAACTACATTAGTAGGTAATCGACTCAATACCTAATAAGAAGTGGACAATTCACATGTGATCCCTCATATGGGCACACCACTGCTTCCGCTGCTTAGTTTGTCCCCAAACTAAACTCGCACGGGGGTGACCCAGGGTTGTGGAATGCTACTTTTCGATCGAGGTCTGCTCTGATACCACTTGTAAGACCCCCCCCCCCCCTTTTCTTTTTGAACACCGGGGTCTTAGGCCCAGAAGCGTCGGTTTGCGGTGACTCCTTCACGCCCTGAAGGGTCATCACCACAAAGCGCCGATTCTGCCGGCCAATTCGATCACAGAAAAGTAGCACAATATTGTAAATGCAAACTAGCAGTCCACAAGTAATCACATATCATAAAGATAATCTCCACGAAGGGAGTGTCCACAGAATAATATAACAGAGTACTAAAATACGGGCTTATGCCCGATACATCATGTCCTCACTACAAATCACTCATGCGGAAGCAAAAACAGACCATCTACTCAAGGTTGAGACTCACGGTTCCGGCTGTATGAACTCCGGAGCTAGACTGCCCCATCTCTAAGCGCACCGGTCTCTAGGGCTGCTCCTCCATGCTGGGCTCCACGATTCCCTAAAATGATGCGGTTCGAAAACCGTTAGTCTAAAACACTAAGTCCTATCATCCCCCACCCCTTCCCCCATGGCTCCTAGGCACCGAGCGGAGAGGAAGAAAGGGGAGGACTTGAAGGTGGAGAATAATCAAAACAGATGGCAGTGGACCTATACTAGCAATTCTATAATAGATATTGACGATAAGATGAATTATGAAAAGTAACCTTCACTTATGTGAGAACACATAAGCCAAGGGATCTTCTGCAAGGCTCCCATCGTATAAAGAGTCTCATACCAATTTATACGTTGGGGTGTCGGTTATCAAACAGCAATATATATATATCAAAATTGACCTTAATTTATAAACTTGCCCACACAAGCTTATAGACCAAGGGGTCGTTTTGCAGGTCCTAATGTATAAGCGTCTCATTCCACTTATACATTAGGTGTCAGGGGTTAAATGAATCGATTATGCTATGACATGCAAGTGGGTATGATGGAACATGCAAGTGCAACACACACACCCGACTCTGTGCACACAGACCTTTAGTTCCCCCTTTCTGGAGTCGTAACCTCCCAGGATACCTCCGTAGTGGCAGACGGAAGCGGTGGGTTGGGCCTCGCCCACCTCCAAACCAGTAAAGCACTACTGGTCAGACCTATCGTACGCCTCAATGCTTGGTGCACGAAGCGGACTCCTGCGTACTCTTGCCGGCTGGCGCACCGGACTTCTGTTGGCGATGTGCTAACCACACTTGTCGAGTCAACGTATTGGCGTCAGTGCATCGACCCTCCAATACCGAAGACCCACCACCTTAATTTTCTATCCTTTTATGCACATGCAAATTTAGCGTAATCAAAAACCGAGCCGAAGCTCCCCGGACCAAAACGTCTGTCTCTAACAATCGAGCCGAAGCTCCCCGGACCCAAAGTCCGTCTTTTAACCATCCGAGCCGAAGCTCCCAGCTATCTTCCTGTGCTACCTGTGTTCGTGAAATGTGCAACCCTAATTGCTAAGTTACTCTTTTCAGCTTGTTAATAAAGTTTATGTTAACCCAGGACTGCCCCTGGTATTCCCTGTGAAGGGCTCTCAAGGGGCACTAGGAACTATGTTGGGATTACGCCCAGCGTTCCCTTTCGCAAGGTACTTATTATTATTATTAGTTGATTCTCTTACCCATTATTTTCTCATGTTACAATAGGCTGATCCTAGGGTGATTTGACTCTACTTCACCTCGGGGAGGGCGATCTTTCGTCGACCCCGAGCGCCTCTAAACCCTAGCCAAAACAACACTCAACTCATATTAGCTTCCAATGATGCTCCTAATCCTATTTATACCTTCCAGCAACCCAACAAACCCGACTCATGTGCTCTAATTCATATTCCAATTTATTTCCTGCAGTTTTACTAAATGCAAACCACTAAAACTATATGACCCGTAAAATGGGAGGTATGCCAAATGTTCATCCAGTACTCATATAAAAATTATTGGAGGGCTATTCTGGCATTTGTAGCCTAATTCCATAATTTCCTAATTTTCATAATTTAACTGATAATTTATTTATTTATTCTAATAACCAAAAGTTCCAAGTTTGAACATGAAGAACAAGTTTTAGACAAGATAAAATTCCACTAAATTTATGTTAAATGCAAAATCAATAATCATCCAAAAATCCAGAATCTCCCAATTTTTCAGCAAGATTTAAGCCCTTAAACTTTATTTCAAATCTATTCCATAATAAATCATTTAAAGGGAACGTACAACAAAAGTACTACCAAAACTTCAGAGAAAATTTCAGGATGATTATAAGGACAAATAAAACCTCTAAGTAAAGTTTCATAATTTTTTTTGAAAGAATTATTCCATGAATTAATTAAATATCCAATTCTCAAAATTATGGTCTTGTAAAGGAAGTTCTGTAAACAGACCTCTGAAAATTTAAAATAAATTTCTACAAGTACTTTTTGGCCTGAAAACATCAAAACCTAAGTCTCATGATTTTTCAATAGATATATCATCAATAATTAATTATATACTACCAAGGCCCCTTTCCCAAGCTTCTGAAGGAAGTACCAAATATAATCAAGCAAAGATTATGATAAAATTCAGGGGTATTCACTTAGGCCTATAAGGTCTTCTGACCAAGTTTCATTAGATTCAAATGGACAGAATAACCATAAAAAAATCAAACATCATTTTGGGCCTTTTGGTAATTAACAAATGAAGTACAAGGAATAAAATCCATAAACTTCTATAGAAATTACCATGGGTTTTAGATGGCCTAAAACCTACTCTACCCAAGTTTCATAGCATTTGGGGAAGGTTTAGTGGTTGAATCTTCAAATTTGTGATCCTACCCTAAAACTAGGGTTAGGGTTTTGAGGTGCCTACCTTCCTCCAAATCCTATAAGATTCCTTTCAGGGAACTTAGGATACACTACCTCCATTCCTACTGTGTTTCCAAGGTCATACAAGGGCATTTGCCCCCATGTCCTTCACAACCCCCAAAAGTTCTTCCTTAGGGTTTGAGGTTGAACCCAAGGGTAAATCAAGCCTAAATCATCACATTTTCCTTAAGAGGGTGACATTGTCCATGCCAAGTCAGTGTACAAAACCTCAGCCTCTGTTGAGGGGAGGGGACCACCCTAAGTCCATAGTGCACTTTTAATCAAGAATACCACCTTAAAGCCTAACTAGGTTTTGGTGATTCCCTAGCCAAAACCTATCCAAATAAGTTAAAATTTTGTATAGAACTAGGTCTTGATGCCAGGGACCACTTAAATTTGGGAGGGTTTGGAGGTCATTTGACCACTTAATTAAATTACCCTAGCATTATTAAATAAAAGTAAAAGCTTTAGGCAAAGTATCTCCAAAAATTCTGAGTTTTGGGCAGGCCCTAGGTATAGCTAGGTTAGACTCCCTGCCAAAATTTCAAGTGATTTGGGTCAAGGATGAGGTGTGGGCACCCAGTTTAATGACTGCCTAGCCCTAAGTATATGTCCCACCAAAATGGGTGCCCTGGTCAGACCATGCACTCAAATGGGTTCAAACCAATTTTAAAATAATGTAGAGCCAAAGGGCTACAACTTTCATGTTGAAGGTTTTCCGACCAGGTGAGCCTAGGTATTTTTAAAATTTAAAACCAATAATATCAAAATCTGTGACATAAATCTCATTATTATAAATATATTTCCTATAGTTTAAAATCGAATGGAGCACGAATCTTGGCTCGTATTTGACGGGATCCCATCGTCTTCTTCCTTGAGCCGACGGCTAGGATCCAACCCGCCTGGAGCTGCTTCCAAGCTCTACCGCCGGCGATCCAGCCCCTTCCCCGGCCGGCCACCGCCACCACCACCTCCGTTGAGGTGGTGGCCGTCGCCAGGCGGCGGCTCAGCTGCCGGAGGGGTGTTTTCCGGCAGTTCTAATAGGAGTTTTATTGCCGAAAAACCATGAAAATCATGGTTTGGATCGGGCTCAATCGAGCCCGAACCTTTAACCTAAGGAAACCTACGATCTACCCGTGAGTTAAGGAGAGGGGGAGGACCTTTCTGGCAGCCTGAATGCGGGAGGAATGGCGGGATGCCATTGTCGACGGTGGCGGTGCTCGGCTTCTGCAACAACACAGTGGGACAGCCTGTTTCCCCCAGGTAAAAGCTCGAAAATGTTCCCCTCTGCCCACCGATGATGTTTAAATGGACAATTGGGGAGGGGGCGGCTGGTTCTTCAATGCCCATCAAACACCATTAATGGTGTGGCTCGGGTTGAGTGGGGGGGCTGAATCTACCCCTTGGTGGCTGGGAAACTGCTGGGATCAACTCCTCCTCCCTAGAGGAGTTGATTGCAGCCATTAATAGTGGTTGTTGGCCTCCCTTTGGGCGGCTCCCACTCTCCCCTTCCTCTCCCCCATCTTCTCTCTCCACCATTAACATGAAGGGAAGCTCCCTTCACTCGCCTAGTCACCCATGTTGACTGGTCAACACCATAGGCTATATGCAGCCCCCTTTGTCATAATGGTTATGAAGAGTGATGTTAGCCTAAGGGAGAAATGGCTTGAGCTTAGGTTAGCCCATTTGGGCTAAGTTTGACTTGGCTTAAGCTAGGGTTGACTTAGGTCAATCTGATCTTTTGGGTTAACCCCATTGGGTCCTTGGTGACCCATTGGCCTCCCCTAAGGCCTATGTGGGGTTATGTAGGGTTATCTTACACTTTAGAGGTCACCTACCCTTAGTAAGGGCACTTGACCATATTTGGGGCTTGAGTTGACTTGGGTCAACTTGGCCTCTAGGGCTGACCCCAATGTGTCCTTAGTGACCCTTTGACTTCAACTTAGGGTTAGGAGGGCATAGGTGAGGTCCTCTAGGCTAGGAGTAGGTCAATTGACCCTAAGTAGGCTAGTTTGACCCATTTAGGGTTAGGGTTGACTTTGGTCAACTGAGTCTCTTAGATTGACCCCAGTGGGTCCTTATGGCTCTAATGGGCCTCCCAAGGTATTAGGGGGTGTTGTTTTAGGGTCTTGGGGTCAAGGTGTAGCCCCATGGTCATCCTAAACCATTGTTCAGAGTTCTACTATTTGCAGACCATGATGATTTTCAACACTTTGTATCATATCTCTTGGCCCATTTCTGTCTTCATAGGGTTTGTCATGACCTAGTCATGGACAAAACCACTCCTAGGGGTCTAGTTGGAAATGGGATGTTACAATGTTGCCTTTATAACCTCTGTTTAAGGCTGAGCCACTCCGCCATCTCTACTGGAGCTTGAGAACTTGCTTGCTTCGCAGGAAAGTTGGCCAGACAAATGGCAGGAGTGACTATCTCTGAAGGAGGTAGTGAAGCGCTGTTCACAGGCAAGAAGAAAAAGAGGTGGGAAGGGAATAAGAATAACACTGCTGCTGAAAATGAGCCTTCAACTTCTTACCAGCCAGAGAGGAGCGCTGCTCCTAAGAAGGATTGTAAGAAGAACTTGAAGTGCTACAGGTGTCATCAGCGGGGACACTTCAAGCGTGACTGCAAGGTCAAACTACAACTTGGGCATGCTGCAGGCAAGGAGGAAGCTTGCTTGAATACTGAAGAAGCTGGATGGGGCGGAGCTTTCATGACGGGCACTTGTGTCCGTGCTTTGTCCGCTATCGACTTCAACGGCGAGTGGATCGTGGACTCCGGGTGTGGTCATCAGCTCACCGGAGACAAGTCGAAGTTCTCTTCACTGCAAGCTTACTCAGGTAACGAAGATATCATTACTACTGATAATACTGTTTATGTAGTAGAGAAGGAGGGGGTCTTGTCATTGGGTAGTGATAAGGGGACACTCACGTTAAGGAGTGTGTATCATGTATCGGGTATGAAGAAGAACCTCTTCTCTATGACCAATGCGGTAGACGCAGGTTATCACGTTCTGTTTGGGCCAACAAAAGTGAAGTTCCTTCGCAACGTATCAGCGGTAAAGGCTTATATTGCTCATGTTGGGAGAAGAGTTAAGAACTTGTTTGTTCTTGAAACAAACTCTTATGTTGATCGGATGAGGGCTAATGATAGCGCTACTATATGGCATGAGAGGCTGGGGCATGTAGGAATGGATAAGTTGAAAGCTATGGTAAATAGGAGCTTTGTAAGAGGCTTGCCTAAGCTATCTTCCTTTGGCGATGGTCACGTTTGTGCGGGGTGTCAGTACGGTAAGGCTCATCGCCTTCCATTTGATAAATCACAATTAAGGAGCTAGAGACCATTGGAGTGTATCTATGGTGACTTGATGGGACCAACTGTCACTACTAGCCTTGGTGGGAGCAGATACATGCTTGTTCTGATTGATGACTACTCAAGATACACTTTGGTATATTTCTTGAAGGAGAAGTCGGAAGCTTTCCAGTTGTTTATGGAGTTCAAGGAGCTAGTGGAGGGCCGGCTTGGCTTGTGGATCAAGAAGTTTAGATCAGACAACGGTGGTGAGTTTATCTCCTCCGAATTTTCTAACTTCTGCAGGAAGCACGGGATCCAAAGAGAGCTTACTTGTGCTCATACTCCACAACAAAATGGAGTAGCGGAGCGGAAGATCCGTCATCTGACAGAAACCTGCAAGTGTTGGCTTCATACGAAAGACATTCCTAGGTCATTCTGGGCAGAGAGGATGTCTTGTGCTTCTTATGTCATCAATCGGATGCCGCTCAGTCCGATTAACATGAAGTCTCCTTTTGAGATGTTGCTGAAGGATAAGCCAAGCGTGGAACACCTTCGAGTGTTTGGATCAACTTGCTATATGCATGTCCCAGATGCTTCAAGGACAAAGCTTGATGCAAAGGCAAGGAAGCTTGTATTTGTTGGCTATGATGAGCAGAAGAAGGGATGGAAGTGCATGGATCCTGCGATGAAGAAGTTTGTTATATCAAGTGATGTGGTATTTGATGAACTGATGTCATATGGAGAAGGCTCGGTTGAGCTACCAGAGAGCAAGGTTGATGGAGAGTAGAAGGTGGCTGCTGAAGTTCTGGAAGAGGAGCTTGATGTATCACCAGCAGCTCATGTTGCTTTAAGCTCTGAGGCAGAGGCTTCTGGTTCAGGAAGCAGGGGGAGCATTGCTCAAAGTCTGCCCGGGAATGGAGCTGAGCCTGAAGAAGCAACGGAGGTGGTGAGCAAGGAGCAGACCCTTCGGAGATCAAAAGGGTCATTAAGCCACCAACTCGATACTGTGATGGGAATGTAGTGAGTTTTGTCTCCTACTTTTTGTAGGTCCTCTGGATGAGCGAGAGCCTGCAAACTTCAATGAGGCCACAGGAGTCAAGGAGTGGGAAGATGCCATGAAGGAGGAGATTGCTGCTCTCAAGAAGAATGAAACCTGGGACCTTGTGCCCAAGGTTGATGGAATTACTCCAGTGACTTGCAAGTGGGTGTTCAAGTTGAAAAAGAAGGCTGATGGGAGCATTGATAGATACAAAGCTCACCTTATTGCTCGAGGATTCTCATAACAGTATGGAGAAGACTATGAGGAGACATTTAGTCCAGTTGTAAAGATGACTTCGGTTCGGGTGGTGATCGCCTTGGCTGCTTGCAAGGGATGGAGAATGTGGCAGCTTGATGTGAATAATGCTTTTCTTTACGGAGAAATTGATAAGGACATCTTCATGGATCAACCACTTGGTTTTGTTTCTGAAGTTCATCTGGACTATGTCTGCAAGCTCAGGAAGGCTCTCTACGGGTTGAAGCAAGCTCCAAGAGCTTGGTATGGGAAGATAGCAGATAACCTTCAATTCTACGGATATCTTGTTTCCAACACGGATTCAAGCTTGTTCATCAAGAAGAAGGGGGAGCTTCAAGTCTTGGTCCTTCTGTATGTTGATGATATGATCATCACAGGGAATTCAGAAGTGGAGGTGGCTAGGCTCAAGGCTGAGCTAGCTATTCGCTTTGAGATGAATGACTTGGGAGAGCTTTGTCACTTTATTGGTCTTGAAGTGGAGAGGAAGGATAGCGGGATACTCATTTGCCAGAAAGGATATGCGGATCGCATTGTGAATCGATTCGGTATGGGCAAAGGAAAGAGTTGTTCTACTCCTCTAGATCTTAGTCTGAAGCTCGACAAGATAAAGGAAAGATTTTTCATGATCCCTTAGTGTTCCGAGCTCTAGTGGGGAGCTTGATCTACCTGATGATTACAAGGCCAGACATTGCTTACGATGTTGGCCGAGTAAGTCGGTTTATGGCTGAACCAAGGAAGTCTCATCTGGTGGTGGCAAAGAACATCTTGAAGTATGTCAAGGCGACTTCTGATATGGGACTCCTTTATAGAAGGGACATGGGCTTTTATTTGCTTGGATACACGGATGTTAATTATGGTGGTGACTCGGATGTTCGAAGATCAACTTTGGGTTATGTGTTCACTTGTAGATCAGTTTGTATCTCATGGTGTAGCAAGAAACAGGACTTAGTATCAGTGTCTACTACAGAAGCAGAGTATAAGGCCTCGGCCTTGGCTGCTCGAGAAGCTATCTGGTTGAGGAAGCTTATAGAGGATGTTAATGAGGAAGTGCAAGGTCCTACTTTGCTCCGAGGTGACAATGAGAGTGCTCTCAAATTGGTAAACAATCCAGTGTATCACGCAAGGACCAAGCATATTGAGATCGAGCACCACTTCATAAGGGAGAAGGTGTTGGAGGGATCTCAAATGGTCGGACATGTTCGGAGTGAAAACAATCTTGCTGACATCTTCACGAAGCCGCTGTCGAAGGTGCCATTTCAACGATTACGAGGCTTGCTGGGCTTGATAACCACAACTCACTTCAACGGGGAGTGTTGAAATTTGTGAAGTGAAAGTGGGTGATGGTGTAGGCCGGGCGGCCTGAGTGGTCTGAGTCCGCGGCCTGGGCGGACTGATGGTTGCGGCCTGGGTGACCTGGCCTGGTTGGACTTGGTGGCTTGGTTGTTCTTATGGAGCGGCCTGGTGTGCGGCTTGGATGGTCTTTGGCCAAGGAAGTCTTAGTGGCTTGGGCATCTAGTGGAGCGGCCTGAGCGGACTGTGTTTGGCGGTCTGTTGGCGGTGCTCAAATTGATCTGCGGCCTTGTAGTTAGCCAGTTCTTGGGGAAACCGGGCGGATTTGAATTTGTATCCGCGATGTTGTGGCGGTCTTGCTTTACGTCCGCGGAGTCCGCCTTTGCGGATTGGCTTTGGAGGTGGGCATTGGTTCTTGCCGAGCTCTCCATAGTGATGGATGTTTCACATCCTTGTGGCGGACTGTCCTTCTAATTGGCAGTATGGGTCTTCTGTGTCCGCCGTGCTCACGCCAGTTGCTTGATGAGCTGCTGGATATCATTTTCTGTGACACGTCCATGGTGTTCGCAGTGTTCGCAGAGTCCTCTGTTGACCGGGAGGACTACCTGTTGGTCGTGGACTCATGGTGGGCTATGGCGTTATTGTCGAGCTGTGCGGACTGTCGCTTTGTCCGCGTACAGTGTGCGGACTGATGCAGCATGGGTTGTGGATGTGTCCGTGTGCTGTGTTGAGTTGCGAACTGATGCAGTATGGGTTGTGGCTGTGTCCGCGTACAGTGTTGACTAGCGGACTGGTGTTATACTTGCATTGGGCGGACTGGCGATGTGCTTGTGTTGTGCAGGTTGACTTTGTGTCTGCGTGGTGCCGGACTGGCTTTGACCTGGCACCTAGCGAGTTTGAAGTTTGGCCAATTCTTTGCAGACTTGGCGGACTCGGTGGTGTTAGCACGCGGACTGGGGCGGTGACTCTATTCACTAGGGTGGTGACCAAACTCCTCACCTTGCCTATAAATAGACCTCCCGGCACATCTACAGTAACTGAATGAACAGTAAGTTGAGTCTTGGTTAAGTGTTGCGGTCTGGTTTTTCCTGTCCACGTGTAACACCCCCTATCCGTCGCATAGCATATAGCAGTAGGTCCGGCCGAGGCCCGACGCCATATATTATAGACAGACCGGGTGGTTACTCATGAAAACCATCCAACCAATCAAAACGTCCTACACAGAGCATTCTAGCGGAAGCAGATTAATAAGTTGTAACAAAGAACCCAGCACTAAAGCATGAATGTCCACTAATACCAAATAGGAATGATACAAAATACACCAGTACAAGCCTTAAGGCCTTACAAAATGTTTCACTTGATATTACATGATTTACAAACCACGGCACGCAGGCCGGTCATACATGAATAAAACAGTAAACACTTCCAATTAGGCCTTCGAGGGCCGGCTTCGCACTTGGGCTTTAGCCCGCTATTGACCGCTTGGTCCAGCAGCACCTGCAAGCAACAAACCACCGCACGGTGGCAAAACAAGGCAACGGTCAGCAATGTTGACCAAATTATAACGATCCTGCCCCCAACTCGGGGCGGCGATGCTCCTTCCCTGCATTTCATTAGCATAAGCGAGCAATATATAACAATATTCATTTCATCATAGACGTTGGCTCGCACAACCACACGCCCCGTGCTCTCAGGGCACATTCTCGGTGAACCGGTCGATGTCACGTCAATTAAAGCCATAGACATTCCGGACTCACCACCGCCACTTTGACGGCCAAACCTATGAGCATTTTGTCTTCTTGACCTGAGTCACGACAATTTAAGCCATTGACCGCCGAAGACCCTAATCTATGCCAACAGCAAGTGCCACGTACCGTTAGGTCTCTTTAACCGAACGACATAGAACGGGTACGGTTCCATCTAACCCGTGCTCACATCGCAACGACAATTTAAGTCATTTGTGCGGGTCAAACTTCTACCGAGTCCCGTTTCCATCACAATTCACATAACCCGGTTATGTTCAAGTTGGCTCTCAGGCCACCAAGTTGGCAAGATCACGTATCCGCCCAGTTTTCTGGGTGCACCTTTGGGTTAATCCCCAAGGCTCCCTGTTGCAATCTACCGTGTAGAAAACTCGAAAAACAACCAATAGCACGGAGTCTTCTCCGGCATTATGCAATGCAACATCACCGATCCAGACCAACATGTCCGGGTAGGCTTCACACATCATGCCTATGTCTGTTATCGCTTACGGACTCTAAACAACAGGGACTTCACATATCTACCCGAAGGAACGCCTCCAACTCACTGCAAACTCGCGAGAGCGGGCTTCCTATGCAAAGAAGGAGAGCTACTCATGCTCAAGAAGAGAATCGTTACCCTTGCATTCCTCTTTGGCACCATGGAAAAGTAAGCGGATGAAAAGCATTGCACTAGCTTTGCCTCCGTGGATCCGGAGTCGGCTCGCGATTTGGAGCTTCGAAGCTCCTCCAATGGCCAGATCTAGCTCCTTCTTCCTTCCTTGGCTCTCCTCTCTCTCTCTAAGATTTAGAAAGACAATCACTCATGAAAAGTGAGGGTTTCTAAGGCCCAATCCCGGGTATATCCCATCAGGAACAACCCCCAGCCGTTGGATCACCAATTAAAGAAACGAACGGCTTTGATTCGGGACTGAAATGCCCAATCTGGACCGCACACGGCCTGGCACACGCCCGTGTCCAGGGCCGTGTGCCTCATTCGCCGTCAAAATTGACGCGCCTGGAACAACACACGGGCATCGAACATGCCCGTGTTCGATCTGACACGCCCGTGTTCCACCTGACACGGCCGTGTGGCCGGCCGTGTACACCCATCGTTTTTCCCCGAAAACAACCCGAGCACTGCACGGGTTCTAGGACACGCCCGTATCCTTGCCCGTGTCACCTCAACACGCCTGGGCTCCAGGCCGTGTACACGGTCTCGACACTCGACACTTCGTCGAGCGAAGATCGTCGACCTGACGACACGGCCTTGGACACGCCCGTGTCCTAGGCCATGTGCCTTGTCTCGTCACAACGTCGAGCAAAATGTCGACTCCCCGAGACGAGTGTCGACACGGGTCGACACGCCCTACGACACGCCCGTGTCGCAGGCCGTGTGCCATGTCTCGACACTTCGTCGAACGCAGAGTGTCGACTTCGCGGGCTAAGTGTCGACACGGGTCGACACGCCCTGTGACACGCCCGTGTCGCAGGCCGTGTGCCTAGTCTCGACACAATGTCGAGCTCAAAATGTCCACTTCCCGGCTAAGTGTCGACACAAGCTTGACACGCCCTGGGACACGCCCGTATCCCAGGCCGTGTGCCTGCAGCCAGAACCCAAAACTGGCCCAAAACGTCCCCCGTCGCTCTTTTGAGTTTCGGGGCGTTACAACTCTCCCCCTCTTAACAGAATTTCATCCACGAAATTATATAAAGGAAAGACATGTACAAAACCAAAATTTGTACCTGAGCGGAACAACTCCGGATACTCGTCAAGCATAGTCTGCTCTCGCTCCCAAGAGAGTTCCTCACGACCGCAATTGTCCCACCGGACCTTGACCATCCTGATCTCTTTATTGCGTAGCCGCTTGACCTCCGAGTCCTCAATCCACACGGGCTTGACCTTTGTCGTCAACCCACTATCCACCAGCACTTGATCAACCGTGATCACTTGCGAAGGCTCTTACACCGCCTTCCGAAGCACCTAAATATGGAATACATCATGTAATCCACCAAGCTCCACTGAAAGCTTCAACCGATAGGCCGCTTCACCAACTCGCTTCAGAACCTCAAACGGCCCAAGGTACCTCGGGCTTAGCTTTTTCAATCGCCGCACCCGCGAGACACCCTTGAACGGCTTGATCTTTAAGTACACATAGTCGCCCACAGCGAACTCCACGTTCCTGTGCTTGGCATTATAGTACTTCGCTTGTCGGTCCTGAGCGATAAGCAACCTCTCCCGAACGGTTCTCACCAAAGAAGTAGCATCCTCCACTTCCAATCGTTTATACAACTTTGACTCACTCGTTTCTAACCAAGACAACGGCGTGCGACATTTTCTACCATATAGGGCCTCGAAAGGCGCCATCTGAATACTTGCTTGGTAGCTATTGTTGTAAGCGAACTCCACCAAATAAAGATGGTCTTCCCATTGCTTTCCAAAATCCAAGACACACATGCGGAGCATGTCTTCCATGGTTCTATTGACCCTCTCGATCTGCCCATCCGTTTGCGGATGGAAGGCTGTGCTGAATTTCAACTTTGTTCCCAACATTTGTTGCACTAGCCTCCAATAATTGGACGTGAACCGCCCATCTCAGTCACTCACGATGTTGTAGGGCACACCATGAAGCCGCACTATGTTATCCACATAAAGCTTTGCCAACTTCTCCACCGGATCATCCTTCCTATGCGGAATGAAATGCGACACCTTCGTTAACCGATCCACGACCACCCAAATAGCGTCGTTCCCCTTTTGCGACCTTGGCAAACCGTGCACAAAGTCCATAGAGATGTCGTCGAATTTCCACTCCGGTATAGGCAAGGACTTAAGAAATCCTCCCGGCTTTTGGCACTCCGCCTTCACCAAGGCGCAAGTTTGGCACTTCGCTACGTAGAGCGCCACATCTTTCTTCAAACCCGGCCACCAAAACAGTTTCTTCACATCACGGTACATCTTCGTGCTCCCCGGGTGAATCGAGTACTTGGTATGGTGTGCCTCGTACAACAACTCCACCCGCAAATTACCCACACTTGGGACGCATAGACGACCGTCCTTCCAAAGTAATCTGTCCTCCACGATGAATTGGGAATTTGACCCATCCAGAGCCTCTACCATGAACTGCTTCATATGAGCATCCATATCCAAAGCCTGCCGAATACGATCAGCCAGGTCATATTGGACTTCAGTCCAATTCAGAACTGCTTCAGCACTTGATTGCCTGTCCACACAAACAATCTCCAACGCCTCCAACTCCCGCACTAACCGCTCATCATGCACTGATAGCCAATTGGCTTAAGCTGGGGCTCGGCGACTCAACGCGTCCACAACCGCATTCCCTTTACCAGGCACGTAGTGGATCTTGAATGTATAGTCCCCCAGGAACTCCATCCATCTACGCTGCCGCATATTCAGATCCTTCTGATCAATAAGATACTTCAGGCTCCTATGATCGGTGTAGATATCAATCTTCACACCGTACAAATAGTTCTCCACAGCTTCAAGGCAAAAATCACGGCCGCTAACTCCAAATCATGGACCGGATAGTTCCTTTCATGCACTTTTAGCTGTCTCGAGCCATAAGCTATTACACTTCCGTGTTGCAGTAGCACGCAACCCAAACCGCTGCCCGAAGCATCACTATAAATCTCATAGCCTTCGGTCCCACATGGAGAACTCAGCACAGGCGTCCGTGGTCAACCGACACTTCAACTCCTCAAAAGCTCGCGCGCACTCCGGCGTCCAAACGAACTTATGCTCCTTCCTCGTCAAAGTAGTGAGAGGTAACGCTATCCGCGAGAAGTTCTCTACGAAGCGCCTATAATAGCCGGCAAGCCCCAGAAAGCTCCGGACTTCCGCTACCGTAACAAGCTCAGGCCACTCTTGTATCGCAATGATCTTCGTCGGATCCACAGCAATACCCTCTCCACTCACTATGTGACCGAGGAACGCCACTGAGGACAACCAAAACTCGCACTTTGAGAACTTGGCATACAGTTGATTTCTCCTTAGCGTCTCCATAACCAAATGAAGATGCTTGAAGTGATCTTCCTCACTTTGCGACTACACCAAAATATCGTCGATGAAGACGATCAAGAAATGGTCCAAGTACTCCATGAAAGTCCTGTTCATCAAATCCATGAACACTGACGGTGCATTAGTCAGCCTAAACGGCATGACCGTAAACTCATAATGCCCGTATCTCGTACTAAACGTTGTCTTCGGGATATCACTCTCCCTTATTCGCAGCTGATAGTACCCAGCCTTGAGATCCAACTTCGAGTACACCGTCGACCCGACTAACTGATCAAAAAGATCATCAATCCGGGGGATCGGGTACTTGTTCTTCTCCGTCAACTTGTTGAGCTCCCGATAATCAATACATAGCCTCAAGCTTTCGTCCTTCTTCTTAACAAAGAGGACCGGTGCACTCCAAGGCGAAGAACTCGGGCACACATACCCTTGCTCCAACAACTCTTGCAGTTGAACTTTCAGCTCCGCCATTTCTTTAGGCGCTAGCCGATAAGGAGATCGTGACACAGGCTTTGCACCTGGCACTAGCTCAATCATAAAATCTATCTCCCGCTGAGGCGGGGCTCCAGGAAGATCTACGGGGAACACATCAGGGTATTCCGATACCACTGAAATACAATCCAACGCGGGCTTCGGCTTTGCAACCTCCACTAGTGTAAAGAACAGTTCTGCACCGGCACGAACCGCCTTCACCACCTGAAGAGCAGACATCAACATCTTGCTCGACCCCTTTAAGCCCGTAAAAGTCGTCTCACGACTTGCTCCCAGCTTGACTTCCTTGCGACCGCAGTCAATATAGGCATGCTGCTCCGAGAGCCAGTCCATGCCAAATATAACGTCGAACTCCACCAACGGAAGTAAAGACGCCTGCAGGTCGAACTCCTGATTCCCAATACGAATCTTAACATCGCAGATTCTATCCGCCCGCATCGAACACCCATTGGGCAACAACACATCCAACTTATCCTTCGCCATCGAAGAAGGGACTCCGATGCGTGATATAAATCCTTCGGACAAGAAGGAGTGTGAAGCTCCCGTATCGAAGAGTGCTCGTGCCGGATTTTCACAAATCAATACAAATCCTAAACAAGCAGTGGTAAGGTAACATGTGCATAACAAGTATTTAAAGAAATTGACTTGCTATAAAATAAACCGTACATGTTACCACATCAGCCTGTTTGATGGCCTCCTGTTGGCCAAGATTATAGACCCTTGGTTGGGTCGGAGCATAGTGGGATGCGGTCGACTCCACCGCCTTGCCCTTCTCTTCATAAGTCGCTCCCGGCCTTCTCTCGGACTTAGGACATCCGCTCCAACAATCGCGGGCAAAGTGCCCCGTCTTTCCACAAGTAAAACATGCACCCGAGGTCCGACTCGTAGTCGCCCCAGAAGCACCAGAAGGAGCTGGACCCGAAGTCCTATGCTTCTTGAAAGACCTCTGATAGCCGGACTTTGAAGTAGTCAGCACTTTGAATTCAGATTTCCTATCACCCAAGCTTTTCTTTGCTTGAACATTCTTCATGTCCTTCTCCAAGGACCGGGCAGTGTTGACCAAGGTTAAGAAACCCTGCGTCATCGGCCCCGAGAGTAGTAATCTCAACTCATCTCTCAAGCCTTCGTAGAATCGATTAGTCTTGCGCTCCTCATCCACAATAGTGGAGCTAGCATAACTACTCAGACGAGTAAACTCGTGGAGATATTCATCCACGCTCCTCTCACACTGAACCAACTTCAGAAACTCATTCTCCAACGCTATCCTCTGCGTCGAAGGAAGGTATCTAGCCAAGAACAATCTCGAGAACTCTTCCATCGAGACATCAACAAGTTGTCTACCTCTCAATAAGTGCAGCTCCAATCCTTCCCACCACATTCTCGCTTCACCATCCAGAAGGAACGTAGCGATGGTGGTCATTTGCCACACCTCCATCTCCGTTGTTGTCATGACTCTCTTCACCCTAGAGAGCCAGTCTTCAGCCTGAGATGGGGTTCCCAACCCCGAGAACACCGGAGGGTTAAAGGTCATAACATGCTTAAGCTGTCTCTCGGTTGCCCTCCTTGGCACCACCGGTTCCACAACCACTTGCTCCACTCTCCTCGGCTCAGCCTCTTGCAGCGGTACCTGCTCCATCGCAGGAGCGGGCTGCTGCGTTTGCCTTGCAGGCTGCGCATTTATCACGCCAACACTGCTTCGGCCACCAATCGTATGTTCTCAGCTGATAGAGGTGTTGCAGGAGCAACATCTAGTGCACTGCTAGCCTCAGAAACTCGACGTTTTGACGGCCCAACACCACTTCCGGTCACCTATAGTGGTATAAAACACCGTTAAGCGACCAAATAAAATTGCAAACAGCAATTATAGGAACACGCAGGTTCCTCAAACACGTGTATTTTCATTCCTAAGTGGACATTCATGGGTTCTTATACTGTTATAACGATGACGCACACAATGTGCTCACCACCCCTTAAAAAGAATTCGCCCACGAATTCATTTTAAGCCCGGACCAAAACCAGTAGTCTGATACCAAATTATAACACCCCCTATCCGTCGCATAGCATATAGCAGTAGGTCCGGCCAGGGCCCGACGCCATATACTACAGACAGACCGGGTGGTTACTCATGGAAACCATCCAACCAATCAAAACATCCTACACAGAGCATTCTAGCGGAAGCAGATTAATAAGTTGTAACAAAGAACCCAGCACTAAAGCATGAATGTCCACTAATACCAAATAGGAATGATACAAAATACACCAGTACAAGCCTTAAGGCCTTACAAAATGTTTCACTTGATATTACATGATTTACAAACCACGGCACGCAGGCCGGTCATACATGAATAAAACAGTAAACACTTCCAATTAGGCCTTCGAGGGCCGGCTTCGCACTTGGGCTTTAGCCCGCTATTGACCGCTTGGTCCAGCAGCACCTGCAAGCAACAAACCACCGCACGGTGGCAAAACAAGGCAACGGTCAGCAATGCTGACCAAATTATAACGATCCCACCCCCAACTCGGGGCGGCGATGCTCCTTCCCTGCATTTCATTAGCATAAGCGAGCAATATATAACAATATTCATTTCATCACAGACGTTGGCTCACACGGCCACACGCCCCGTGCTCTCAGGGCACATTCTCGGTGAACGGTCGATGTCACGTCAATTAAAGCCATAGACATTCCGGACTCACCACCGCCACTTTGACGGCCAAACCTATGAGCATTTTGTCTTCTTGGCCTGGGTCACGACAATTTAAGCCATTGACCGCCGAAGACCCTAATCTATGCCAACGGCAAGTGCCACGTACCCTTAGGTCTCTTTAACCGAATGACATAGAACGGGTACGGTTCCATATAACCCGTGCTCACATCGTAACGACAATTTAAGCCATTTGCGCGGGTCAAACTTCTACCGAGTCCCGTTTCCATCATAATTCACATAACCCGGTTATGTTCAAGTTGGCTCTCAGGCCACCAAGTTGGCAAGATCACGTATCCGCCCAGTTTTCCGGGTGCACCTTTGGGTTAATCCCCAAGGCTCCCTGTTGCAATCTACCGTGTAGAAAACCCGAAAAACAACCAATAGCACGGAGTCTTCTCCGGCATTATGCAATGCAACATCACCGATCCAGACCAACATGTCCGGGTAGACTTCACACATCATGCTTATGTCCGTTCTCGCTTACGGACTCTAAACAACGGGGACTTCACATATCTACCCGAAGGAACGCCTCCAACTCACCGCAAACTCGCGAGAGCGGGCTTCCTATGCAAAGAAGGAGAGCTACTCATTTTCAAGAAGAGAATCGTTACCCTTGTGTTCCTCTTTGGCACCATGGAAAAGTAAGCGGATGAAAAGCACCGCACTAGCTTTGCCTCCGTGGATCCGGAGTCGGCTCGCGATTTGGAGCTTCGAAGCTCCTCCAATGGCCGGATCTAGCTTCTTCTTCCTTCCTTGGCTCTCCTCTCTCTCTAAGATTTAGAAAGATAACCACTCATGAAAAGTGAGGGTTTCTAAGGCCTAATCCCGGGTATATCCCATCAGGGACAACCCCCAGCCGTTGGATCACCAATTAAAGAAACGAACGGCTTTGATTCGGGACTGAAATGCCCAATCTGGACCGCACACGGCCTGGCACACGCCCGTGTCCGGGGCCGTGTGCCTCATTCGTCGTCAAAATCGACGTGCCTGAAACAACACACGGGCATCGAACACGCCTGTGTTCGATCTGACACGCCCGTGTTCCACCTGACATGGCCGTGTGGCCCATCGTGTACACCCATCGTTTTTCCCGAAAACAACCCGAGCACTGCACGGGTTCTAGGACACGCCCGTGTCCTTGCCCGTGTCACCTCAACACGCCTGGGCTCCAGGCCGTGTACACGGTCTCGACACTCGACACTTCGTCCAGCGAAGATCGTCGACCTGACGACACGGCCTTGGACACGCCCGTGTCCTAGGCCGTGTGCCTTGTCTCGACACAACGTCGAGCAAAATGTCGAATCCCCGGGACGAGTGTCGACACGGGTTGACATGCCCTGCGACACGCCCGTGTCGCAGGCCGTGTGCCATGTCTCGACACTTCGTCGAACGCAGAGTGTCGACTTCGTGGGCTAAGTGTCGACACGGGTCGACACGCCCTGTGACACGCCCGTGTCGCAGGCCGTGTGCCCAGTTTCGACACAATGTCGAGCTCAAAATGTCCACTTCCCGGCTGAGTGTTGACACAAGCTTGATACGCCCTGGGACACGCCCGTGTCCCAGGCCGTGTGCCTGCAGCCAGAACCCAAAACTGGCCCAAAACGTCCCCTGTCGCTCTTTTGAGTTTTGGGGCGTTACACCGCGTAGGTTGAAGAGAACTGTTTGCTATTTGCAGGTTGCGCAGGCTAACACTGAGGAGCCAGGAGTTTGGCTTTGACTGCGGTCAGCATCAATGAAGTTTGCGGTTTCAATCGACGGTCTCAGCATTTTGCTTCTGCGGCTTGTCAGTTTCTCTGCAGCTTTCCAAGTTCAATAACTTGTCCGCCGGACTCGGGCGGGTAGGCGATCTATTCTTCAGTTCAGCAGCAGCTTGTAGTAGTCAGCGAATAACGGCGTTTCTGCGCGACCTCGCGGTTTCGGTAGACTCTGTGTTATACTCATCTTCTAGAAGCTACAGTTCGGGCAGCCTCGGCGACTTTGGCGGACTGGGCGGTGTCGGCGGTCTCTAGTTCTGTCCGCTCGAATTTTGTTTTTACTTGTAATTTCTCTGTGTTCCTTTGTACTGGCGAAATCATGTCTCGCCATATATACCTCGCTCTATAAAGAAGAAATAAATATATCATCTACTTGCCCCTGTGATTGCATTTGGTGTTTGAGCTTGCTTTCTTAGTTTCCACATGATCAAGGTGTGATCTTGATAGTTCTGAGGATATTAATTTCGCGTTAGACTATCTCATTGACCACTTTGAGAAAATTCAACATCCATCAGCTCCTCGAAAGAAAGGGGGGTTGTTAGGTACATTGGAAAATGTGTACCATATTTGAAGAAGTCTCACCTTACTTAATGATATGCATCAAGATGTATTTGATGTTGTTTTGAGTTTATATGTGCAGGTTAAGAAAATGTAGGAATGCAGGAAAAGTTTCTAAGTCCATGAGTCGACACCAGAAGAAGCTGTGTCGACACTTATGAAGGCTTGTGTCGACACTAGGAGAAAAGTTGTGTCGACACCTGGAGTCAATTGTGTCGACACTTGGAAAGGTTGTGTCAACACCAGAAGAAACTGTATCGACACACAGAGGCATAGTCGACACACAGAAAAGCTTAGTCGACATCAACTGTATCGACACACAAAGGCAGTGTCGACACACAGAAGACTTTGTTGACATCAACTGTGTCGACACACAGGACTTGTGTTGATACATAGCAGAGTTTCAACAAAGTTGATTTTTTGTGAGGAGAAGAAGTGACTGTCTCGACACACAGAACTAGTGTCAACACATTCTACAGAAGCTGTGTCGAGAAGCAGTGTCAACACCAAGGGAGCTGTGTCGACACCACCAAGGCTTGTGTCGACACTTAGTCTACTTGTGTCGACACATGATGAAGTTCAGTCTCGACACTTTGCTGACAGAGACAGAGTTTCAAGAAGTGACTGGAGACTTGACAGCTGTCATAACCAACTGGTCTACTGCAACTGTCAGAGCTGTCAGAAGTTCGTTAGAAACCGGATCAGCCGTTATCATGGAGGAAGTCTATATAAAGACATTCTCTATCAACAGAAGAGATAACATATATACATACACAAGATAGATGAGATAACCAACAACAAATGAAAAACGGAAGAAGATTTTCAACAGAAGATCTAAGAAGACATTCTGAAGTGGTGATCTACTCAGAGTTTGTCAAGAGAATTCAAAGAAGAATTCAGAAGAATCTTCAGAAGAATTTGGAGAGAGAGAGAGCTCCATCTATTCAAGTGAATAAAGGGACTTACATCAACAAGTCTCTTAAGTGCAGATTCTGAACCAGTCTGCCAAGAAGAATTCAAATTGATTTCTGAATTTCAAGAAAGAAGCTGATTGAAGATCAACTTCAAAGGAGATCAACCCTACTGTGTTTAGATTCAATAAGCTTTGAAGAAAGCTAAGACAGGTTGATCTCTAACATCAGATTCTTTCAAGAACTGATCAAGAAACCTTCCATCCTTTCTCTCTCAACCAGGGTGGTGGTAAATTTCAAATTTACATCTATTTTTAGTAGGATCTTTTTAAGATCTGAGTTGTAAGCCTGATTTATAAAAGCTGAGTTGTAGGACATTAAGTTCTCTAAGTGGTAGGCCTTATTGAAGGCTGAGGTAGTGCTGAGAGCCTGAGTTGTAGGAGATTTTCATCTCTGAGTTGTAGGCCTTGTTGAAGGCTGAGGTAGGGCAGATTTCCTGAGCTGTAGGAGTGTGGACTCACTCTGAGTAGTAGGAGCCTTGTTTGGGTTCTGAGCTGTAAGATCTGCGGATCTGAGGAGAAGGAAAGAAGTTAGGCCGAATCTAGCACACTGCTAGATAGGCGAAGGGGGAAAGTGGATGTACCCAGACCTTGGGGAACCACTATAAATCAGTGTGACATCTGTGATTGTGTGTGGAATTGTTATTTATGTGTTGTGATAGCTGTAGAACTATATGTTTCTATTAATTAACTGAATTAATATTCTGCCTTAGAAGGAAAAAGAATTGAACCTATTCACCCACCCCCCTCTAGGTGTTTAGAAACCATTTCTTTCAAGTGGTATCAGAGCGAGGTTCCTCAAAGAAAGACTTAACAGCCTGAGTAAGATCTGTAAGGCAGAAGTAAGTTAAAGAAGATGGGTTCAGGAGAAAACCATAAAGAAATTGGTTCAATGAAGTTGCCTATCTGTAGGAAGGAAATCTTTGGAATATGGAAGGAAAGGGTCAGACTATTTATGGAGGCATCTGATCCTAGAATTTATATAACAGTTAAGGAAGGACCATATATTCCAATGAAGATTTCTGTTCTTGATGCTAATCAAAAGATTCCTAAGGATTTTTCAGAAATGACTAGGGATGAGATCATCTTGGCTACAATGGATAAAAGTGCACAGAATATTATAGTGAGTGTCATAGATGACTCAACATTCCAGAATCTGATTCACTGCAAAACCTCCAAGGAGATGTGGGACACATTGGTTGTCTACATGGAGGGTTCTGAAGAGGTTAGGAAAGATAGAAAGTCTATGCTTAATCAAGAATATGAGAGTTTCAGACAAGCCAAGTCTGATAGCATAACTGAATTTTATAAGAAGTTCTACATAATTGTAAATGAACTAATGTCTTATAGAAGAATTTTCAGTACATATGAGCTGAATGACAAATTCCTTAGGTCTTTGATTAAGGATTGGGATACAAAGATCTGTGTCATAAGGGAAGTGGCCAGACTGGCAGAAATTTCACCTCCAACACTGTTTGGCAAATTGTTGTCTTATGAGATGCAGCTGTTGGCTAGAAAGGAGGAAGAGAAAAATACAAAGGTTAACTATAGAGATAAGTCAGTGGCCTTCAAGGTAGAAGCCACAAGGAAGAATAGGAGGATGTCTCCATCTTCTCCTAAGAAAGCTGCAGAAGTGATCTCAGAAAATTCTGATAATCACAGTTCAGACAACAGTAATTCTGATGAAGACTTTGCTGCTTTCACAAGGCAGTTTCAGAGATTCTTAAAGAAGAAGCAGTGGAAATCTAAGCCATCCTCATCTCATTCCAAGGATGACTATTATTAGAAGAGGAAATCATCCAGGAAGGACAGGAGTGGGACAAAGCCTAGTAAGTCAACTACATCAAAGATTATTTGCTATTGTTGCAACAGACCTAGACATGTTATGGCTAACTGTCCAGACAAAAGGAAGGAGTCTGCTGATAAAAAGAAGTCTCAGCACAAGAGCAAGAAGGAGAAATCCTTGGTAGCTAAGAAAGAGAAAAGTTGGACAGATCAATCAACTTCAGAGTCTGAATCTGAGGCTGAGGCCTATATTGGTTTGTTTGCAACAGAAGAAGAGGATGAGTTCTTGAAATTACTGGACTCTATCAATGAGCAAGAAGACCATCAGTGCAAAGGACTGATGGCTATGTCTGAAGAAGACTAGTACTAGGATCAACCTGGTCCTAGTAAGGTAAAGAGTTTATATGTAGATTTTGATTACTACACTGGGCCAGAATCAGATACATCTGCATCAAGAGATCTGGATGGGTCTGAATCTGAAGGAGATATTCATCAGCTTATAGATGAATATGGGGATTTGTTGCAACCACTCAAGAGAAGCAAAAACCTGGCCAAAAATCAGGCTAAGGAAATTGCAGCTCTTAAGTTGGCTGCATCTGATTCAGAAAAGCTGTTGCATCAGAAGATGAATGAGATTGGCAAGCTAAAAAACATAAATGTTATTCAGTTGGATACAATCACATTCAAAAATAATCAGATCAAAAGTCTGGAAGATAGACTTCAGAAAGAGAAGGAAATAGTGGCTAGTTTCTCTAAGCCAAAATCTGTCCTACCCTTAATTGATGACTTTGTGTCTCAAAAGGGTAAGGCAGAATTAGGCTTTAAGGGAACTGTATGGGCTGCCCAGTCCAATAATAAAGGCAAAGCCCTAGCACAAAATAAAAGATCTGCTGCCAACAATAAAGCTAAGATTGTACCTAAAAAGAGGTATAATAAGTATGAGTGTTGGTGTTGTGGCAAGATAGACCATTATGCCTTAGACTGTTGGCACAACACCAGTGTTAGGAAGAATAGCAATCTACTTGTTAGAAGAGCTGCTGGCAGATTTGTCAAGTTTCAGGCTAACTTGAACCAAGTACCCAAAAGTTATTTGGATTCTAAAATTAAGTAATCCTTGTTGCAGGTGAGTCCAAGTTGTCATGCCCCTATATGGTACTTGGACAGTGGATGTTCCAGCCACTTGACTAGAACAAGAGGATTATTGAAGGACTACTCACCAATATTGAATGGGCATAAAGTAATCTTTGGTGGTTCTAAAAAAGGAGTCATCAAAGGGTTTGGTAACATTTCTAACAACTTAATCACTATCACTCTAGTGGCTTATGCGAAGGGTTTGAAACACAACCTAATAAGCATAAGCCAGCTGAGTGATCATGGATATGACATTTCATTTATCAAGAATGGGTGTTATATCAAAAGGTCAAGTGATCAAAAAGTCATATTGACTGGCTATAGTAAAAGAAATGTGTATTGCCTAAACTTTCAGAGTGAGAATAAAAATTCTCCTATCGGTCTTGTGGCTGATGAGAAAGCCTCTCATTGTGTCAAATGGCACAAGAGGCTAGCTCATATTAACTACAAGACTATTGGCCAACTCTTTAGTAAAGAGTTAGTGAGGAATGGTCCTCAAGTTAAGTGCTTTAAGGATGGAATATGCTCAGCTTGTCAAAAAGGCAAGCAGACCAGATCCTCCTTTCATAGCCTAGAAACCAAATACTCATTGAGGTGCTTTTACCTCTTGCATATGGATTTATTTGGTCCTATGCCAGTTTATAGTCTAAGTAGGAAGTTCTACACTTTTGTGGTTGTAGATGACTATTTTAGATTTTCATGGGTATTCTTTCTGAGGCAGAAATCTGAAACCCCAAATGTCTTCTGCAATTTTGTCAAACAAATTCAGAATGAATTAGATAGTTCAGTGGTCAAAATCAGAAGTGACCATGGAACTGAATTCCAATCTGAAAGTATGACAAGGTTGTGTGAAGAATTTGGGATTCATTAGTAATTCTCCTCACCTAGAACACCTCAGCAAAATGGCATTGCTGAAAGAAAGAATAGGACATTGATTGAGGCTGGAAGAACACTATTGAGTGGTACTACTCTTCCAGAATATTTATGGGTTGGGGCAGTAAACACCGCATGTCATGTGCTCAATAGGGCTTCCATCACCAAAAGCCACAAAAAGACACCCTATGAGGTTATGAAAGGCAGAAAACCAAACTTATCCTATTTTAGGATCTTTGGTTGCAAGTGCTATGTGCTTAACAATGGTAAGTCTCACCTAACTAAGTTTGCTACCAAATCCCAAGATGGTATATTTGTTGGGTACAGCAACAATAGTAAGGCTTATAGGGTCTACAATTTGGCTACTCAAGTTGTAGAAGAGTCTGTTCATGTCATATTTGATGAATCTAGACTTATTAACAGTGAGTTGCCTAATAGTTCTTGTAGCTCTACAGGTATACAGGAGAAGATGGACCAGCTTACTATCAGAGAAGATCCAACTACAAAGCAGGATGAGGAAAATGGTAGTTGCTATCCAGGGAGAGTACAAGACACTCAAGAGGCTGATGAAGACCATGAGGTGCAGCATAATGAAGAGATTGAAGAAGGTCAAACTGTTGATAGATTACCTCCAGCAGTTAGACATTTAAAGGATCATCCTGCACACCAGATCATTGGTGATCCAAGACATGGAGTACAAACAAGAAGCAGGAACTTAAATACAGTTCTTTGCTCAAGCTTCTTATCTCAACTGGAACCCAAGAGATTTGAAGAAGCTATTCAAGACCCACACTGGATTGATGTTATGCATGAGGAGTTAAATCAATTCAAAAGGTGCAAGGTCTGGGAGTTGGTTCCAAAACCAAAGGGCCATAATGTCATAGGGACAAAGTGGATTTATAGAAACAAGCTTGATGAGAGTAGGATCATAGTGAAGAATAAGGCAAGACTAGTTGCCAAAGGATACATGTAGGAAGACGTCATAGACTTTGATCAGAACTTTTGCTCCAGTGGCAAGGTTGGAAGTAATAAGGCTATTCCTTGCCTATGCAGCATATCAAGGCTTCAAAGTGTTCCAAATGGATGTTAAGTCAGCATTCTTAAATGGAGACTTAAAAGAGGAGGTCTATGTAGAACAGCCCTCAGGTTTTGTTGATCCACTCAATCCTAATTATGTTTATAAACTTAGGAAAGCTTTATATGGGTTGAAACAAGCCCCAAGTGCTTGGTATGAAACCCTGTCTACTTTCTCATTGAGAACAAATTCTCAAGGGGGAAAATAGACAAGACTGTATTCCTTAGAGAATCCAAAGGAAAGATCATCCTAGTCCAAATATATGTTGATGGCATAATATTTGGTTCTACTGAAAACAACCTTTGTAGAAAGTTTGCAAAACTTATGCAAGGGAAGTTTGAGACGAGCAGCATGGGAGAACTTAAGTTCTTCTTGGGACTCCAAGTAATACAGACTGATGATGGCTTGTCCATATCCCAGTCTAAGTTCACCCAGAAGTTAATTAAGAAGTATGGTATGGAATCATCCACTACCATGAGAACTCCAATGGGGACAAGTTTGTCTTTAAGCAAAGATGATGCAGGAAAACCTGTAGATGAATCTTTGTATAGAGGGATAGTTGGCTCCCTCCTTTATTGACTGCTGTAGACCAGACATCATGTATGCTACATGTGTTTGTGCTAGGTACCAATCCTGCCCCAAAGAATCTCATTATACTGCTGTCAAAAGTATTTTGAGATATTTTAAGGGCACACCTAATCTAGGCCTTTGGTATCCTAGGAATAGAGATTTTCTACTAATAGTCTATTCAGATGCAGACTTTACAGAATGCAAAGTAGATTGGAAAAGCACAACAAGCACCTGTCAATTTCTAGGAGGAATACTGGTGTCATGGAGTTGTAAGAAGCAGACTAGTGCGGCAATTTCCACAGCTGAGTCTGAGTATGTTGTTGCAGGAAGTTGTCGTGCACAGCTGTTGTGGATACAACATCAGTTAGAAGATTATGGTATTCGGGTAAGTAGAACTCCATTATTATGTGATTCTACTAGTGCTATTTCTATTGCTCATAATCCTATTTCTCATAGTACAACAAAGCATATAGAAATAAGATACCATTTTCTTAGAGATCATGTTGAAAAAGAAGATATTTCTTTAGAATTTGTTAATACAGACTTACAAATTTCTGATATGTTCACTAAGCCATTAGATGAAACTAAATTCAATAATTTCAAAATTGAATTAGGAATGTTGAACATAAATTAGTTTAACAAATTTGGCTAAGTAAAATTGTGTCGACACAAAAAGTTGTCTGTGTCGACACATAGTAGTTGGTGTCGACCCTCCAGGAAAGTGATGTCGACACATCTAGAAATTTGGTGTCGACACTTCAGAGCAGTTGTGTCGACACATCCAGAAGTTATGTCGACACTTAGAATTAGAGTCAACACAGAATTTCTGTCAAACTGATAAGAATGTCTGTGTCGACACATCATTAATTGGTGTCGACACATAGAAGTCAATACTACTGTCGAGACATTAGAAGTCTGTGTTGACACATTTCAACTGTGTCGACACATTAAGAGAATTTTGACGTGTCTTTTGAACTTCATTATTTAGAAGGGTATAAATAGGTCAACAACAAACCCTGTCGACACACTTTCCATATTTTCGAGAACAAAACCTTATGTCGACAAATTCTCTCTTCTCAATCCAAGATTTCTCTCAACCCCAATGGCGCCAAAGCTTGAAGATAACGTCAACGAAGGCTATGAGCTGGTTCGCAACGCTTTTGATAATGCGGAACCCGAGATTAAAACAGTAGTTACCCTAATTACTGCAAATGGTTTGGAATTTCTGGTATCCGAACCTACAAAGATATGGAAGAAAGAAATACTGGAATTCTATGGCGCAGCTTCTTTAGATTTGAATGGACTTAAGATCAAATCTACAGTTCAGGGAGCTAAAGTTAAACTTACCTTGAAGAGCTTGAGAAAAACTCTTCAACTCCCAAGAACTCAAGAAGAAGAAGAAGAAGAAGTACCCTCATTCAAGACTAGGGAAGCACTTCAGTGGTGTGGATTGGATCTCACCATGAAGATTGGATCTGCAATGAACATGAAAGGAATGAATCTGCAAGGAAAATTCCTTTCTGAAGTGGTTGGAAAGGTCATACTCTGCAAGACAGGGGGACATGATAGGGTTTCAGCCAATATATTCAGCCTAATGACCAGGATTATCTTCAGATTGAACACAGATTGGTCTGCAGTAATCTTTGAAAAGATTAAGGAATGCATCAAGAAGCCAAATCTGGGAAGAATCATGAGTCTATACTTGGCTGGAAAAATTCCAGAAGTAATGGAATAGACTACTGGTTCTAAGATCAACCACATGAGAAGCATGGATATAAGGATAATCTCTAGATGGGATATAGTCCTAACAAAGGACAGGCCTGATGAAGAAAGGCCAGAGATTGTGAAAAATCTCCTGCACAAGACATTACAGATGGTGCTCAGGTGCAGGGGGGCTAATCTTGAGGAAGAGCCAACACACTTAGAAAGTGAAATGGCTACTCAAACTATTCTTGAGACCACTCAACTCAACAATCAAACACAGGATGTTATCATGGAGGATACATCTACATCTGCTAATGCTCCAGAGTTAAGAGTGCCTCCAGTCCAACCTCAACAAGAGTTTACCCTTGAAGAGTTGTTCCCTGATATAGAACAAGTCAGAACTGAGGGGGAGCAAGCTGAAATTGAGGGGGAGCAAGTCAGGACTGAGGGGGAGGAGCAAGGGACTCAGGGGGAGTTACCTAGATCTGACAAAGAGCTGCCCACAAGTCCAAAGGACACTGTGAATCTAGAAAGTACTTCTGATTCTGATGATGGAGAAGCTCTAAGAGCAAAGAAGAGAAAGTTGATGGTTTTCAAAAGAAGAAGTCAAAGCTATAAAAGGGCATTGCAAACTGCTCCACAACCTGCCCCAGCCACTGATTATAGCTCCTTACTGGTATCTTTGCAAGTCAAATTAGATGAACAAAGAATAGCCATAGAAAAGTATATGGATGAGAGACATAATGAATTGCAGTTATCATTATCTCAAGATATTAAATCCATAAGATTTGTAGTAAATCAGAACAAGAAGGAAATGACATATTGCTTCCATAAAGGAGGTAATGCTGTAGTTTTTCTGGCTAAACAACATGAAGGAATAAAGACTCAAGTTGATGATATTGCTGTCAAGCAAGGCTATGTCCTAGAAAATCAACTAATAATGAATGAAAATCTGACTGCATCACATAATGTGATTGTTACATAATTAAAGAATACTGCTACTGCCCTGACTGAGGCAAAGGCTAAAGACAAGTCAGATTTTGATAAAAAATTACAGGAAGAACTAGCTGTTGTACAAACAGCTATTAAGAATTCTCAAAAGATCATTTCTGATCAGCTACTGAAACTTAGGTCATTTTATAAAGATGGTGTTAATTATCTAGCTGACCAAGTAAAATTTCAGAAAGATGACCTCAGAGCTCATATTGAGAGAGAAGTCATAAAGGGGGAGAGAGTGTTAGTCAAAGCAGGCTCAGATCATGCTAAATGGATATTTAATAGCATCAGAGCCACCCTTGGATATCCACCTGTATGTGATAATGATAATGTAGCTGAGTCAGGTGTACAACCTGCTTAGTTTGAAGGTGATCAACCTGAAGTTGCTCAGGTCCTTTACCCTCCAGCAGATTTTGATATGATTCAGCAAGAAGTACAGTCAATGTAAAGCCCTCAAGAGGGTACTACAAATGTTATTATTGAGAAAGTGGAAATGTCAGAGGCTGCCAAGGAAGCTCAGAATGAAGCTCTATTGTCTAAGAAAAGGTTCAGAGAACAGGCTGAGTTGAATACTGATTTTGAGCAATGGAGCCCAACTTCTAGGAATATTATATTAATTGCCTGGAAAGCTGTAAAGGACCAGACCCATGAAAGGGGTAAATGGTACACTGAGCAAGAATGGAACAAGCATGAAGCTAGGCAAGAAGCCATTCTACAATATAGAAGAAAGGCAAAAGCTGGGAAGCTACCTCCTAATGCTCAGGAGCCTAGCAAGTACTTCCCAAAGACCTTTTCATTATTTTGAAAGGCAAAGGATAAGGGTTGAAGAACAAAAGAAGAAAGATCTTAAGGGCAAGAAGCCAGCTGAAGATACTGAAGCTCCAGTACAAGCCAAGATCCAGTCAGGCAAAGGCATAGTCATCAAGAATCCCGATCAGCCTTAGAATAGATTAACTAGATTTTACAACATTATAATCTTTAGTTCTAAAAATCTATGTAAACTATTGTTAAGAAACTTTTAAAGTTTAAACAAAACAATGATTAATGCTCATTATGTTTGCATCATTATTCTGTGATGAAATTTTATACATGTTTTGTTTATAAGTTACCCTATCATGCAATGTTTTTATACATCATAATGTGTGTTTATTATGAATGGTGTATATCATTAACTAAGGGTTATGACTTCTCCAAATAGGGGGAGATTGTTGGGTACATTGGAAAATGTGTACAAAATTTGAAGAAGCATCACCTTACTCAATGATATGCATCAAGATGTCTTTGATGTTGTTTTGAGTTTATATGTGCAGGTTAAGAAAATGCAGGAATGCAGGAAAAGTTTCTAAGTCCATGAATCGACCCCAGAAGAAGATGTGTCGACACTTATGAAGGCTTGTGTCGACACTGGAGAAAAGCTGTGTCGACACCTGGAGTCAATTATGTCGACACTTAGAAAGGATGTGTCGACACCAGAAGAAATTGTGTCGACACACAGAGGCAGAGTCGACATATAGAAAATCTTAGTCGACATCAACTGTGTCGACACACAGAGGCAGTGTCGACACACAGAAGACTTTGTCGACATCAACTGTGTCGACACACCGGACTTGTGTCGACACATAGCAGAGTTTCAACAAAGTTGATTTTTTGTGAAGAGAAGAAGTGAATGTGTTGACACACAGAACTAGTGTCGACACATTCTACAGAAGCTGTGTCGAGAAGCAGTGTCAACAACAAGGGAGCTGTGTCGACACCACCAAGGCTTGTGTCGACACTTAGTCTACTAGTGTCGACACATGATGAATGTTAGAAAGTAGCGAAAAAGAGAGAACAAGCGGATAAACTTTTGAATAATTGAAATTTTATTATCCAAAAAAGCTATCATTTACAAAGGTATGACCTCCCTTATATAGAATGGAGGAGATAAGAAAGAGAGTATACAAACAATGTGGGACTAAACATTTACAGTACTGAGCGGCTAGAATAAAGGTGACCGCACAGGCCGCGCGGTTAGACAGATGGGTTAACCGCTCGGCAACTCCAGCAGGATAGAACAGGCCGCAATGGTAGACCGATAGACCGCCCGGTCTCCAGGCTTCAGAGTGAGACTGTCAGACCGCTTGGTCAACAGACCGCTGGATCAGACCGCTAAGCCGCCCGGTCAACAAACCGCTGGATCAGATCGCTAAGCCGCCCGGTCTAATACTTCAACACTCCCCCTCAAGCTGGAGCATAGATATCAACCATGCCCAGCTTGTCACAAATGCGGAAGAAGGAAGTAGAAACCGGCTTGGTGAAGATATCTGCCAATTCCTTGTCAGAGGTGACAAAAGGAGTACAAATCTGTTTCTTCAAAATCTCTTCCCGAATGAAGTGACAGTCAACCTCAATATGCTTTGTTCTCTCATGGAAGACCGGATTTCTGGATATGTGTATAGCGGCCTTGTTGTCACAGAACATAGGGAGAGGACAGTCATATACCTCGCCCAGGTCAAGCATGAGAGCCCGCAACCACTTTAACTCACACGTGGTTGACGCCATACTCCGGTATTCGGCTTCGGCACTGGATCTGGAGACAACAGACTGTTTCTTGCTCTTCCAACTCACGAGATTACCTCCAACAAAGGTACAAAAACCTGATGTGGATTTACGATCGCCTTTGTCATCCGCGTAACTTGAATCTGAGTAGGCCTCAACCCTCAGATGACCATTCTTCTGAAAGAGTAACCCTCTACCTGGTGCTGCTTTGATATACTCTAAAATCTTCAGGGCGGACTGAAGATGGCACTCCCTGGGAGCTTGCATAAACTGACTGACCTTGCCTACAGCATAGGCGATGTCGGGTCTAGTCACCGTGAGATAGATGAGTTTGCCTACCAAACGTCTGTACCGTGTGACATCAGATAGAAGAGGCGAGTCATCCGTCCACGTTTTGTCTTCTCCAATAGCCATGGGAAAACGAGCTGGTTTGGCACCTGTCAATCCTGCTTCTCGTAGAAGATCAAGGGCATACTTCCGTTGAGAGAGAACCAAGGAGTCAAGTTTCCGAGAGATTTCTATCCCCAAAAAGTATTTTGGGGAGCCCATATCCTTCGTGACCAAGTGCTGACGGAGGTGCTTCTTCGTCAAGTCCACCCCATCTCGGTCATCGCCAGTAAGGAGAATATCATCCACATATACGGCCAAAACCACCAGTCCCGAGGCCATTTTGTGAATGAATAAGGAGTGATCGGCCGAACTCCTTTGAAAACCGATGGTAGCCACAATACCACTGAATTTGTCGAACCATGCCCGAGGGCTCTGCTTTAGGCCATAAATGGCCTTCTTCAAATGACATACACGTGTCTCCCCCTGAGCAACATACCCAGGAGGTTGCTCCATATAGACGTCCTCCTGAAGATCGCCATAGAGAAAGGCATTCTTCACATCAAGCTGGGAAATAGCCCAAGCCCGGTTAACAGCCACAGAAAGGAGAACCCGGATGGTGCTAAGGCGAGCAACCGGAGAGAAGGTATCAAAGTAATCAACGCCGTAAGTCTGAGTGAAGCCCTTGGCCACCAGCTGGGCTTTGTAGCGATCCACAGTGCCGTCGGGGCGAAACTTCACAACGAAGACCCAGCGACAGCCAACCACATCAGTGCCCACGGGAGGAGGAACCAGGGTCCAGGTACCCCGTTCAGTAAGAGTAGTCATCTCCTCATCCATGGCAGACTTCCAATGAGGGAGAGCAAGAGCCTCCTGGTAGGTGCGGGGAGTAGAAGTAGCAGAGATAGCCAAGGCAAAACACCTGCGAGAAGGAGAAAGCTGATCATAGGAACAACAGCCATGAGCGGGTGTTGAGTACACGCCCCCACCCCTTTGCGAAGGGCAATGGGAACATCCAGGTCAACGGGAGCGTCAGCGACGGGAGCGTCAGCGACCGGAGCATCCGTGGCGGAGAAGGCTGGCCCGGGACTAGAGAGAGACGGCAGCGTAGAGGAGGGTGGAGGGGTGGGTGGGGAGACGGACTGGGAAGGAGTCGGTGGAGGAGGAGACGAAGGTGGGAAAACGTCGAGAGGTGTGGAAGGAACGGAGATATCAGAAGGAAGAGAAGAGGGAGGAGAGAAATAGGAAGCATTTTCGAAAAAAGTCACATCCGCGGAGACAAACTGCTTGCGGAGAAGGGGGTCAAAGCAGCAATAGCCTTTTTGAGTGGTAGAGTACCCCAAAAAGACACACTTGGTGGAACGGGGGGAAAGCTTGTCGCGGGTAGCGGAGGGAGCGTGAACAAAGGTCGTACAGCCAAAGACACGGAGAGGAAGAGGAAAAGGTTCCTGGTGGGGGTAGAGAAGGGAGAAGGGAGTCTGGCCGTGGAGAACCGTGGAGGGAAGGCGATTGATGAGATAGCAGGCGAGGAGCACAGCGTAGCCCCAGTAGGAGCGAGGGATGTGCATCTGCGTCATAAGAGTACGAGCAACATCAAGCAGGTGACGGTTTTTACGCTCTGCCACCCCATTCTGCTGGGAGGTGTAAACACAAGTCGTTTGATGAAGCAGGCCATGTTGGTGAAAGAACGCGGAGAACTCATGAGTCAGATATTCCTTGGCATTATCAGAACGTAAGACTTTAATAGAAATAGCAAATTGAGTCTTAATCATAAAGTAAAATGATTGCCAAACAGAAAAGAGTTCAGAGCGATCTTTTAACAGATACACCCAGGTACATCGAGAAAAATCATTGATAAAAGTGACAAAATAGGAACTGCCCCGACCAACTGTGAGGGTAGGAGCAGGACCCCATACATCAGAATGAATAAGATCAAATATGCGAGAGGAGCCACGGCCTTGCTTCGGTGGGAAGGAGGAGCGATGATGTTTGCCAAGCTGACACGCATCACAGTTGAGCGGAGAACTGGTAGGAGGTAAGTGAGGCAGAAGCTGGTGAAGAAGCCGAGGAGGAGGATGTCCAAGACGAAGATGCCACTGAAGGAGATCGGTGGAGGAGTAGGCAGACAGAGCGGAAACATCGTCGAGGAAGTAGAGGCCGCCGCTCTCAGTCCCAGTAGCAATCGTCCGCTGGGTCCTCGGGTCCTGAAAAGAACAAGTAGTGGGAGTGAATAAGACGGAGCACTGAAGTTGCCGGCATAAAGTAGTAACTGATAACAAATTGCACGGGAACTTCGGGACATAGAGGGTATCCTCCAAGCAAAGCGATGGGGTGAGTTGAACCATGCCCGTCCCATGAACCGGGGACGGTGAACCATCCGCCACACGAACCGGGGGTAAGCGGTCATGTGTCTCAAGACGGGAGAAGCAATGAGGGTTGCCCGTCATATGATTTGTAGCACCGGAGTCAATCAGCCATTTACCTTGGGTAACGACGTGGGCACTACCTGACGTCGTGGCCACAGAGGCAGACGGCCGAGAAGAGGCGGAGGCCGAAGAAGGAGCATCACCGGAGGGGCGAAGATGAGGATGTTTCTGCCAGCAGCGGTCAACAGTATGGCCAGTACGACCACAGTGAGAGCAGAGGAACCGGGATGAACCCCGTCCTCCATAGGGGCCGCGGCTACTAGGGCCCCCCCTCTGAGCTTGGTGAGCAAAGGAGTCCTGGGAAGGGGGGAGGCCAACAGAGGCCGCTGGAGTAGCGAAGTAACAGCGGCAATGTGAGCCGCAGTGGCATCCAAAGTAGGAGATTCTGCCTCACCCAAGATCTGCTGGCGGATCATATCATAAGAGTCGGGAAGATGAAGAAGATAACAAACAACCAGGAGTTCCTGGAAGTGTTTGTGCTGTTCGGCCAAGTCCGCGGAGAAGGGGCGATTCTGTAGGATTTCAACACCAAGAGCCTGAACCTGCTGATAAGCTGCAGCCGGTGACATGGAAGGGCGGGCGAAGAGATCCGCATAGAGAGTATAAATGCGGGACGTCTGGCCCCCCTTAGAATAGAGAGCAGCGAGGTGAAGCCAGGCGGCCTTGACCGTCTCATCATGGCGAATGACGGGAAGGCACTCATCAGAAAGGCTGTTGGCCAGCCAGGTGCGGACAAGAGCATCACTCGCATCCCAGTCATCAAACTCAGGAGAGGTGCGAGGAGGAGGGTCATCGGTGAGGTGATGATGCTTGCGTTGAGAACGAAGGAGAAAGGTGAAAGAAACGCTCCAATCGGGATAGTTGGAGCCAACAATCTTGGAAAGGGTGCCAAGGTTGCCCGAAGGAGGAGGAGGAGAAGGAGCTGCAGGAGTAGTGGTGAGACCGGAGGTAGTCATAGAACCCGGCAAGGAGACCGCAGCGGTTAGAGAAAAGAAGAAGCCGCGCGAACAGTAGCGGCTAGAAAGAGATCAAAGGCACAGCGGGAAAGCGGTCGCGCGGACTGAAAAGGCCGAGCAAACAGAAGAGAGGAGAAGAGCAGGTGACCGCGACCAAGATGCGGGTGAGAAAGGAACAACCCGCACGGTCAGGCAAATCACAGCAGCAAACCGCGGGTATAGAGACACGCGGATATGGGTAAAGCAGAAGCGGACAGGGAGAAGAAGACCGCAGCGAGTAGAGACAAGACACGTGGACAGAGACAGGCCGCAACGACTAGGAAGTCGAAGAGGCAAGAAAGAACAAGGAGCACGGCGATAAGGGAACAGGTCGCCGCGACGAATAGCAGTAGGAGAAGAGAACCAAGAAGAAGCAAGCCGCGCGAACAGGGCAGCGGACAGAAACAAGCCGCGCGAACAGGGGTAGCGGACAGAAGAGAAGGCAAGCCGCGAGACAGGTCGCAGAAAGCGGAAAACAAGCCGCTAACAACAGAGAGCACACAGAATCAGGAGGAAATGACCGTGTGCTCTGATACCATGTTAGAAAGTAGCGAAAAAGAGAGAACAAGCGGATAAACTTTTGAATAATTGAAATTTTATTATCCAAAAAAGATATCATTTACAAAGGTATGACCTCCCTTATATAGAATGGAGGAGATAAGAAAGAGAGTATACAAATAATGTGGGACTAAACATTTACAGTACTGAGCGGCTAGAATAAAGGTGACCGCACAGGCCGCGCGGTTAGACAGATGGGTTAACCGCTCGGCAACTCCAGCAGGATAGAACAGGCCGCAATGGTAGACCGATAGACCGCCCGGTCTCCAGGCTTCAGAGTGAGACTGTCAGACCTCTTGGTCAACAGACCGCTGGATCAGACCGCTAAGTCGCCCGGTCAACAAACCGCTGGATCAGACCGCTAAGCCGCTCGGTCTAATACTTCAACAATGAAGTTCAGTCTCGCCACTTTGCTGACAGAGACAGGGTTTCAAGAAGTGACTGGAGACTTGACAGCTGTCATAATCAACCGGTCTACTGCAACTGTTAGAGCTGTTAGAAGTTTGTTAGAAACCAGATCAGCCGGTTACCATGGAGGAAGTCGATATAAAGACATTCTCTATCAACAAAAGAGATAACATATATACATACACAAGATAGATGAGATAACCAACAACAAACGAAAAACAGAAGAAGATTTTCAACAACGGATCTAAGAAGACATTCTGAAGTGGTGATCTACTCAGAGTTTGTCAAGAGAATTCAAAGAAGAATTCAGAAGAATCTTCAGAAGAATTTGGAGAGAGAGAGCTCCATCTATTCAAGTGAAGAAAGGGACTTACATCAATAAGTCTCTTAAGTGCAGATTCTGAACCAGTCTGTCAAGAAGAATTCAAATTGATTTCTGAATTTCAAGAAAGAAGCTGATTGAAGATCAACTTCAAAGGAGATCAACCCTACTGTGTTCAGATTCAATAAGCTTTGAAGAAAGTTAAGACAGGTTGATCTCTAACATCAGATTCTTTCAAGAACCGATCAAGAAACCTTCCATCCTTTCTCTCTCAACCAGGGTGGTGGTAAATTTCAAATTTTCATCTATTTTTAATAGGATCTTTTTAAGATCTAAGTTGTAAGCCTGATTTATAAAGGCAGAGTTGTAGGAGATTAAGTTCTCTGAGTGGTAGGCCTTGTTAAAGGCTGAGGTAGGGATGAGAGCCTGAGTTGTAGGAGATTTTCATCTCTGAGTTGTAGGCCTTGTTGAATGCTGAGGTAGGGTAGATTGTCTGAGCTGTAGGAGTGTGGACTCACTCTGAGTTGTAGGAGCCTTGTTTGGGTTCTGAGCTGTAAGATCTGCGGATCTGAGGAGAAGGAAAGAAGTTAGGCCGAATCTAGCACACTGCTAGATAAGCGAAGGGGGAAAGTGGATGTACCCAGACCTTACGGAACCACTATAAATCAGTGTGTCATCTGTGATTGTGTGTGGAATTGTTATTTATGTGCTGTGATAGCTGTAGAACTATATGTTTCTATTAATTAACTGAATTAATATTCTGCCTTAGAAGGAAAAAAGAATTGAACCTATTCACCCCCCCCCCCCCCCGCCCCCTCTAGGTGTTTAGAAACCAATTCTTTCAGGGGCCTTTCGGGTCAGGCTCATCTTGAAGAACCCCTCGCGCAACCCCACCATGAACGCCATCTGGAGGGCATACCCCGGCATCTCCTGGATATCCAGGATCTCCTCTTGGAACCTGTCAATGTAATGGGCCAGCGACTCCTCGGCCCCTGCCTTATCAGGAAGATGGACTCAGGACTCTTCTTCCTCTTCTTGGAGGTGGAGAAGCGAAGCTGAAAGCTCAAGCTCAAGTCCTCGAACCCATAGATCGATCTCGGTGGGATTTGGTGGAACCAATCCTTGCCTTGTCCTTCAACGTGATCGCGAAGAGGAGACACTTGAAGGCATCCATCATCGGCCTGATGGAGATGACATCCTCAAACCACTATAGGTGTTGGACGGGGTAATCCTTCCCGGTATAGTAAGCCATGTCGGGCTCTCTGAAACCCTCAGGAATGGAAGCTGAGATGATCAACTCGCTGAAGGGTGACCCCCAGAGTGGTGGTCTCGCAACCTCTACTCGTGCGACCTGCTCGCCTGGAAGGTTAGCACTCGCTGGGCTAGGGAACAACTCCCGGCTAGTGAGGTCTTGCTCGACCCCCTCTGCCATCCTTTCCTTCTCGGGCCTTCTTCCTAGTGCACTCCCTTCTCCCCCTGCTGGGGTCACCTTGCCTAGATCCCTGGGAGGCAGCTCGCCGAGACTCCTAAGAGTTAGGTCCTGAGGGGTGGGAGTTAAGCAGCTACCTCGAGGAGTAATACTTCGCAGCATCTTCATGATGCCTTGGATGGATGTCATGAATTCCTCCCTTCCCACGAAGGGTTATTGGGTTGGGGAGCTTGCCGAGATCATCACTACCTACCTGATCTCCAGCCATGACACTCTTCCGAGATCTTCTGTGCTGGTCACTCTCTACGCTCACTACACCAAGATGTTGAAACCGAGAAATCGGTCTCTGTGGAGTTTGGGGTCCCTAAAAAGGGGTGACCTCACACTTACTGCCCTCAGGAGAATGTCACAGACCAAAGGCTCAGGAAACTAGGAACAGACCCTCGGCTCTAGTATGGAGGTCCCACCTCACACTCGGAAGACCTTTGGGGTCTCCCCCTCCCTAGCCAATGCTTGAGCTAGGTGTCTTGGACGAAGAAAGCAGAGGGATTTCAGTGGCTAAGAAGCAATGCTCTCCAAGACATCCTCAAGGGTCTATTTATAGTTTTTTGGGAATGGCCTGCGAATAATCAATCTCCGCTGCCCTAAAAATTACCGAAATGCCCTCGGGTTGGCCTGCCAACATCCAAATCCCGTTGTTCTAAGCAGTTAATCGCAGTCCACCATGGGAGAGAAGTCCAAGCCGGGCGAGTAGGCGGTCGGGGTGAGACCGAAGCTGGCGAGTTGCGGCTAGGCGAGAAGCGGCTAGGCGAGCTGGCGGCCTGGGCGAGCTGGCGGCCTAGGAGAGCTGGCGGCCTGGGCGAGTTGGAGGCCTGGGCGAGCTGGGACCCTGGGCGAGCTGGGACCCTGGGCGAGCTGGGACCTTGGGCGAGACCGAGGCTGGCGAGCTAGGGCTAGGCGAGAAGCGGATAGGTGAGCCGGCGGCCTGGGCAAGCTAGCGGCCTGGGCGAGCCGACGGCCTGGGCGAGCTGGCGGCCTGGGCGAGCTGGGACCCTAAGCGAGCTGGGACACTGGGCGAGCGGGGACCCTGGGCGAGCTGGGACTGGGCGAGCTGGGACCCTTGATTCGGCCTCTCGCCGCACCTGCCCCCTGAAAACAGGTCGGGGGAGGCAAATATTGCATCCCCCTAATAGTATATTATGACGGTCGACCCTAAATTGACCACCAAGAGTATCAAATCTCTCAAGAAGCTTAAAAACGCACAGCAAGTCTCACGCCTTGTTTGGGGTCTTCTCTTCGTGAATACGGGGTTGTACATATACAATTAACTTAAACATATATTTAATACATTCGTGTGTGTACTATTGACTTGTTGATGTACTTCAAATCTAGGACATTGTGATCAATGAACCCAATAGAGAGTATTATTTTGTGCACTCCCATCCTTTTTAAGAAGGATCTCATCCCCATTTGATTATACGTCTCGTTGCTTAATTTCATTTGAGCCTTGGCTGGTCTAATAAATTTTTAACGTAGAATTGTTCTCTTTTATCTCCGAGAGACGCCCAACGGCTAAACCTTTGACATTTATTTTTTTATTTTTTTGGTGGAATTATTTTGTAAAATCATGATTAAATTTCTCGTGGTGTGTATGTTTTAATATCATTAAAAAACAAGATGGAATTTTAAGCTTCCAATCAAAATAATTCATGACTAAGTTGTTCAATTATTAGAAACATAATTTTTCCAAGATTAGTTTAGAGACGTACTCTGATAAAGACTGTATATCCTTTTAATCTAAATGCCAAAATTTAAAGGTACGGTCTCACTATTGATAATAAATAAATAAAAATTATTTTATTAGTTTGGAATGGAAATCAAACTTATCTTTTATCTTTGGTTCTCTTCAGAAATGATCTTTTTTAAACTTATTTATAAAGAACTTAAAAAGAAATAGACACTACAAGAAAAATTACTTTTAGCAAGAAGCTAAATACCTTGCTAAATTGCTAAATTCGTTGCTAATTTTAATTAGCAACGAATTCTGAAACAAATTTTTTTGTAGCTAATATGCTCGTAGCTAATTTTAGCAACGAAATTATTCGTTTTTATATTGCAAGGATTTTTTAGCAAGCAAATTATCCGAGCTAATATTTTGTCATTTTATTTAATAATTTTATTAGATTAAAATAACTTTTACATACAATAAAAAAAGAATCATTTATTTGTAACCACTGAGATTCGAATCTGAGACCCATCACAAACAGCTCAACCATTATTACCAACTGATCTAAAGTATTTATCTGTTTGCAAATGATAATATTTATATATATATAAATATTGTATACATATTTAAGCATTTATTTAATTATAACATTTCTTTTGTTTCTAAAATTATATAAACAAATATAAATATATAATACATAAATATATATTTATACAATATATGTTTATAGTTCGTTATATAAATATATATATATATATATATATTTAATATATAAATATATATTCTTTTATATTTATAATATATATTCTTTATATAATTTATATATATTTATAATTATTTTATTGAATATTATAATTTATAAATATATATAAGTACTTAAATAATTTATAAAAATATAAATTATATAAAGAATTAAATATTTTTTTATTTTGTTAAATATAAATAATTGATACTATTTTATAAATATATATAGAAAACAAATATGTTTTATGAGAGTGAATAGAGAAATAAAAATATTATTATTTGTAAGAAGAAACAAAATGACATTTTTTGTAAAAAAATATTTTTTTTCCACAATAAAGATTTTGGAATAAAAACATTTTGTTGCTATTTTACAACAAAAAATATCGTTACTATTCCAACTTGGCGGCGATATTGTACGGGAGAGAGAGCAGCTCGATGAGATTTCAAGGGAGAGAGAGGCGCTCGTCTTGATTGAACAGAAGAGTGAAGTGTTTGGCTTGATTTGGGGACAGCCGACTCTAGGTCTTCCATTAAATACCTCATGCAATTTTTTTTATCAAAGAGAGTAATGAAATAAAATTGGAGGGAAATAAAAATTTCTCTTCATAAATATTTTAATGCAAAAATATTAGCATGAGATTTTTGAAAGGAAATATTTCGTTGCAATTTAGCAACAAGTATTTAGCAACAAAATATTTCGTTGCTATTTTTGCAACAAAAAATTTCGTTGCTATTTTTGTAGCTAAATACAAATATTTTATGCGTTGCTAAATTCGTTGCTAATTAGCAACAAATTAGTTAGCCTTTCTAATTTTCGTTGCTAATTCATTTTTTTTCTGTAGTGAGAGAGGTAAAAAATAAATTTTTTTTCAAATTTTTAAAAATAAATAAAAATATTTTAAACAAAATAATTTCGTTTTAGCCATCTTAAAATTTCATCTCACGTTTAAATTTCTATAAAAATTATTTCATTTATTTTAAACACTTTAAAATTTATAAGAAAACACGTTAAAATTTTATGTTTCCATTAACAAAAATCCATTGACTCAACTAATAATTGAAATAAACATCAACTTATAAGAATGTTCTTCTATTTAAATGACATCAAATCATTTGGCTCGTTGGTGTTAAGGAGAGAAAGAGAAAGAAGAATTATAATTAATGAAGCTATTTTTATCTAAACAAGTTTGATAAAGATAGCAGCTATTTTTTTGTGGGAATTGTTGAAAAATTTTGTATTTCTCTTATATGTTGATTTGAGATTAATATTATTGCAGTGAAACTCGTGGCTATGATAGGCCAGCCTAAATTGAATCATCTTAATTTAGGAGCGGTCTAACACGCAAACAGTGAATGTAAAATGAGACGGTTGATAAAGAGATTTTTTTAACATGGAAAACCCTTGAAAGGGATAAGAAACCACATGGCAAGTCCGGTGCTGACCAAAAATCCACTATTTGTGCTGCTATAGGGTTTTGCAGAGAATGCGAGGGGCGACAAACTGCCTCTCGTTATAGTAGTTGAGAGCGAAGGAGAGAGGCTCTGAGGTGACAGGACATTGCTCATGGAACTAATTATTTTCTTCATGTATATTAGGGAGCGTGGCGCTTTGGGTGCTATTGAATTTTCTACTGGTGCTTGAAAGCTGGATGGGTATTTTTTTTTTGTACCTCTTGTAGTACGTGGCTTGTCTCCTATTGTAATCATATGAGTTTGTTGTTGAGAGATTGCTATTGAACGTAGAGCATAGTGTTCGCGGATTGTGTTTGGCATGTAGTAAAGTGCGTGCAAAGTGGAACATGCGCATAGTTAAATGTACATTGAGTGGAATGTGTGTAAGGTGGAACGTGCACAGGGTAGGTCGTGTGCATGTTCGCTTGAAGGAGACTGGAGATCTTTGAGGGATCTTCAAAGGCGCTCAAAGATCTTTGACGGATTCTTTGATTTCACAAGGAGATCTTCGAGGTATTCCTCTGGAGTTCTCTCATGCGTAGAAGGCGATGTGAGAGGAGGAAAAGATGGAATGAAAGAGGGTCATGTGTTCCTTTTATAGTGTTTGAGAGTGGTTATTGTGGTTACGCTATTATGCACACACTATAACCAACTTATGTGCTATGCGTGTAACATCTCATTTCCAATTATACCACTAAGAGTGGTTTTGTCTTGACTAGTTCTTGACAAAATCCTAGGAAGCCCAAGAAGACCAAGTGAGCTTAGACTTGAAGGTGGAAACCACCATGGTCTGTAAATAGTAGAATTCCAATTACTAGCCTAGGGATGACCATAGGTCTTCACTATAATACCATGACCCCACCACAACATCACTAACCTGATAAAGGGTCCATTAGATCCATGGGGACCCACTAGGGTCAACTAAAATGGTCAAGTTGACTAAAGTCAACCCAAACCCTAATCAGGTCAAACTAAGCTCATATATGGTCAACTGACCTCCCTTGGGAAAACGGACTCACCTAGACCTTCCCAAGCCCTAAGGTAGGCCAATGGGTCACCAAGAACCCATTAGGGTCAACCAAAGAGGCTAAGTTGACTCAAGTCAACCACAACCCTAAAAAGGTCAAAGTACCCTAATTAAGGGTCAAGTGACCTCCAAGATGCCCAACCAACCCTACCCAAGTCTTCTTAGACCTTAGGAGAGGCCAATGGGTCACCAAGGACCCATTGGGGTCAACCCAAATGGTCTTGTTGACAAAGGTCAACTCTACCCTAAGATTAGGTCAAACTAGCTCAAATGGGCTAACCCAAGCTCAAGCTCATTTCCCCCACTTGGGCTAACTTTATTTTAATTAATAATATGAGTTAGTGGGGTGCCAATAGGCTGGAGGAGAGATCAAAATTCGGCCATGGTGAGTAGGAGAGAGAAAGCTCCTTTTTCCCTTTAATGGAGGAGAGAGAAAGTGAGAAAAGAGATCATTCATGGCCAAGGAAGACCAAGGGCCTCTCCAATTGATTTCAAAAGATGGATATATTCCCCCTCATCAGTTTAGAGGAGTTTAACATCCATGACCAGCCCCCTAGGTGGCTGGATGCATGAAATTTCAGTTGGCCGAAATTTCTCATTAATGACAATAATGGCAATTGAAGTCATGCCCCTTCCCCTGCCTCAACTGACCCCTTTATCATCTTCAGAGCATCATAAGCGGTGGGTTTAGGCCTTTACATTGCTGTATTTGCTCAAGGATAGAGATTGGGAGGTGGAAACTTTTGGAGCTCTGCGTCCATGGAGCACCACCACCAAACACGTTGGCAAGCATGGTTAAAGGTCCTCCTCTACTCCTCTATTTGTGGGCTAGATCCTTAGATATTTTAGGAGATAAATCGGGCTCAATTGAGCCCGATTGGAGAGGAGATTTTCAGAAATTTTCATGGATTTTCAACCTTACGGTATCGCCGAAAACCACCCCTCCGGCGGTCGTGCCGCCGCCCGGCGGTAGCCTCCACCTCAACAAAGGTGGTGGCAGTGGTGGCCGACCAGGGAGGTGGATGGGTGGCCGGGAAAATGGCCTAGAATGAGCTCCAGGTCGGTCTGATCATGGCCCTTGGCTGGAGGAAGAAGACGATGTCAGGGCCCTCAGATTTGCTTTAAGATTTGTGATGGCATCACCCTGTATTAATTCCTATTATCTCAATTTTTGTCCCATTACTGGGCTGTTTTTAAATTAACTATTAAAAATACCTAGGGCCCTATACAGAAAGAATGTCCAACATGAAAATTGTATCCCTTGAAGTCTAGTTTAATTTAAAATTTATTTCTACCCATTTGGGTAAGTGCTTTGACAACAACACTCATTTTGGTGAGATCTATACATAGAGTTGAGCAGAGGTTGATTTGAGTGCCCCCATCCATTCATCCATCTAAATGACTTGAAATTTGGACTGGGTGTCACTCTCATCTATAACAACAACATATCCAAAAATGGGAATTTTTGGATATACTTTTTCTATAGTTTTTTGTAATTATTTAATAAAACTTGTATAATTTAATTGGAGGACCTAAGACCTCCAAATTCTCCCAAATTTGGTGATAGGTTCTTGGGGTCAGTATAGATCTCTATTTAAAACTTCACCTCATTTGGAGATGATTTGGTTGGTATTTGGTAAACCCTAACCTTGGCCCAAAAATGGGTATTTAGGTCAAAGTGTCCCTCGTGGGTTTAAGTGGACAAATCACCTCAACAGAGTTTGAAACTTGGGACACTGATTTGTTATGTTAGTAAACACTCTCACATGGATTATGGGGTGGATAAGGGTGGATTTGCCCGAGGACCCTAGTTCTAACTCTAAGGTTGAACTTTGGTGGCTTGTGAAGGACATAGGGTGTTATATCATTGGATGGACTTGTTGATTAGTCCATGTGATCCAAGGGAGGTAAAATGTCCTAGGAAGGGATTTGGTGGAGTTTGGACACATGCACCCCACTTAAATCACTTAGTAGATATTTAGGTCTTTACATCTTAGGGAATATTCAATGGGTCATATGACCTTGTATCTTTGTGATATTTTGGTAGGAGTATTGTCATAGTGATATATACCTCTGGAATTTATTACATGGTGTCTAGATAACATTAGCTCACCCTTGTAGCTATAAACTCCATCTTATCCTTTTGATGATATTGATGTAATTATGGTTTACATGTCTTAGAATGATTTTAAAATCTGGAAAAGCTGATCAAATAGCATGTAGATGCACTAGTAAATTATTTGGTGTAGTTGAACATTTATTTTTAGTACATCATGTGTAAAGTAAACTTGCCCACCTTACTTTGATAAATATAAGATAAATACTATAGCTTGCTGGAAAATTGTGTTACTTAGCTAGAGTACTTTTTAGGGCATAAAGAAGCATGCAAAAATATTTACATGTTGTTTAGTTGAGATTACAAGGTTGTTTCTTCACAAAGTGCCCCATGATGGATTTGATTGAGATATTTTTATATATAGATTACTTACCCTGGAATTGCATGAACTTTAGTCAGTATGGTTTTATGATCATAATAAAGCTCTATTAATTTTTGTATAATTTTTGGACAAGTATTTATGGTACTCCCTTCATTACCCCTATTTTGTTGAATTACCTTGGATTATTTATTTGGAGGATACTTCCTTTATGAAAATTTATGAAATTTCGTATTCCTGATATATTGCTATTCTATAGTGTTCATAATTTTTGTATGGTCATATCTTAAGTAAATCTAGTGCTTCATGTTCAAAATCACTCATACCCATATTTTTGAGAAAATTAAATAAATGCCAAATTAGTTAGTAAAATTATGAGGTTATGGATTTGGGCTAAATGTGTCATGATAGACCCACAATAAATGTCTTAGGGCATTTGGATGAAAATTTAGAGTACCTCCTATCATGTACATCATATAGCTTAGGTTGGTCTGCGTATAGTAAAACTGCAGAAAATTGGGATAGCATGTGAAATGAGCTTAGGCAGTTGGGGTTTAATGGTTTACTGGTTTTGGTGAATGGAAATAGGTTCATCATTAGGAATCATGAGGAGGAAAGTGTCAGGTTGACTAGTGTTAGGAGCTGCTCGGGATCGACGAAAGATCGTCTTTCCTATGGAAAGAGAGAGAGAAAGAGAGTCAAAACACACTAGGGTTAGATCCAGAGTAATATTTAAAGGGATCGGTAATCGGGTATTAACCAATAATAGTAAGTGCCTTGCAAAAGGGAACGATGGGCTTCAGCTACCATCATAGTTCCTAGTGCCCTTTGAGAACCCTTCACCGGGTATGCCGGGGGAAGTCCTGGGCTAACCTAAATCGTAAGAAAAATCAATGTTTAAGAGTAACTAGTATAACTAGGATTACACTCACACTCCCTGGTGTTGTGGGAGTTAGGTTAGGTCTCACGAGCGGTAGGCTCAGTGGTTTTGGTGATGGGCAGGTTAGCCCGGCGAGCCGATGGCTTGGATGGTTTTGAGATGGACGGGTTAGTCCGGGGAGATTTGGCTCAGTGGGAAATACATTAATGTTGCATGTGAATAAGATATAAGGTGGTGGGTCATCGGTATTGGAGAGTCGTCACACCGACACTAATACATTAGCTTGGAAGGTGTGGTTTTGCACTTGGCCAAATAAAATCTGGTGCGCAACCGGCAAGAGTATATAGGAGCTTCACTTAGTGCACCATCATTGAGGTGTACGATAGGTCTGACTGGTAGTGTGATACTGTTTTAGAGGTGGGTGAGGCCCAACCCACCGCTTTCATTTGCCACTACGGAGGTATCCTGGGAGGTTAGGCTTCAGAAAGGGGGAACTAAAGGTCTGTGTACACAGAGTCGAGTGTGTGGGTTGCACTTGCATGTTCACATCATGGCATACTTGCATGTCATAGCATCATCATTGCATATAACCCCTGACACCTATTGTATAAAGTGATATAGGACGCTTTATACAATAGGCCTTGCAAAACTCCCCTTAGTCTATAAGTTTGTATGGGCATTCCTATAGGTCATGATTACTTACTTAGTTTACCTTTCATACTATACTTGCTCACTCGTTCTTGTGTATATTTATACTGCTTCCTACTACTGCTTAACTACTACTGCTTACTTATACTTGTTGTGATTATATATTCATGATAGACTTGTTCTGTCGTCGCCTGCTTACTTTATTACTCTCCACCTTCATTACCTTTTCTTTCCTCCTCCCTGCTTGGTGCCTAGGAGCCATGAGGGATGGGTGGGGGATGATAGGACTTAGTATTTTTAGACTAACAGTCGTTGAACAAATCATTTTAGGGGATCGTGGAGCCTCACCATGAGACGCAGCCCCACAGGTCGGTGTGCATGGAGACGGAGCAGTCTAGTACTAGAGTCCAGCCAGCAGGGACTGTAAGTCCCGAAAGGTACTCTTTGTTGAGATTCTTAAGAAGCTTGACATTTTGCTTCTCATTCAAGATATCTCTTATATATTTCTGCAGACCATTTATAATGGTGGTATATCTCTTAGACTATTCCACTACTAATTCTTCAGACTTCATTTTGAAGTTATCATATTAGCTGATTGTGTCAGTCTTCTTGTCTTTTCTTGCATCCTCACTTCCTTCATCCATGATAGTGAGGGCATCCCAAATCTACTTTGTAGAAACACATTTGATGATTGATTGGTAGAGATCATTAAATAATGTGCTTATAAGGTTATTTATGATCGTATTGTTGTAAAACCCATCTTCTTGTCTTTATCAGCTCATTGCTCTCTTGTCTTAAAAACTTTTCCATTACTTGAGAGATTTACTTTCATAGGGATGAATGGATCTAAAAGAACAAATTCATATATTTTTTTAATCAATTGAATATGTATAATATAATAATAGACTTTCATATATCAAACCTTTCCAAGTTGCACATAAAAGGTATTGAAGTAGTATCATAGTATTTTAAAATGATATTTTAGAAAGGAGAACGAATAACTAGAATTGAATTCTAAATCAAGATCTTGATTCACCAAGATTTTAACCTTTAGAGGTGAATCTCTCTCTGATATTAATTGAAAGTGCAACATGAAATACTTGAATACTTTTCTATAAAAGGAGGTGAATAGAGAAGATGAACCCTTATGTGATATTTTAATCATTCTTCTCTATTTTTTTACATTGTGTATTTTGTTTAGGTGATTGAGTAATTATAATTGATTATAATATAGTAATATCATAGTAAGAATAAAGTAAAAGAACAAAAGGAACACAACAAAGAATATAACCAAATGACACAGAGGTTTATAAAGGTTCCCCAATAAGTGGTTACACCCTCTCTTCTACAGTAAGTGGGTTTTCACTGTCTCTCGACAAATACAATGCGACTTTTCTGTCCGGTGGCTCCAACCCAAATGAATCTTTTCCATTGGAGATTCAAACCAAAACAACTCTTTTGAAGGGAGAGTCTGATAACCCTTTACAATAATTTATAAGTGAATTAGTGTTCATGATCTTAGTAGGAGTGCCTCTAAACTGGAGATACTATCTGAATCTTAGAAGTAGGAGATTCAGAATATATAGAGGTTAAATATTGGAGTAGACTTTGAGAGATTTTCGATATTTTGGATTTTGTAAATTCTGGTGCGACGAAGATGTCAACCCCGAAATTGGCGATCCTTCCCAAGGCAGCCAGCTCGCTCGTCACGGCCTGCCTTGGGTTCCTCCTGGAGGTCGTGATGCCCTAGAGAGGGCGGACAGAATTCTCTGTCCGCTCAGGCCGCGCGGCTTGCGCGGTCTCAGCAGTCTGACCGACCAAGCCGCGCGCCTTCTCTTGGTCGGCAGGGGCCGCGGACTGCTTCCGCAGTCCACCTTTGCAGGTCGCCCCCTTTTTCAGCTTAACCGCAAGGTTGTCTCCGCAGGATTCTCTCTGCCGGACTCAACTCCCTATCCGTCGGGCCGGCAACAAGCCGCATCCTTTGCAGGAACTATCCACTCTTTCAGTCTGCTCCTGCAAGTCATTCTTCAAGAGCACCAGACCGCTCCAAACCGCTAAGCACAGATGGCGACTTGCCCCCAAGCTGCCAGTCGGCTACCTGCAAAGTCCAGCAGCAACGACCAAGTTCCTCGCGAGCTGGGCGGACTCGAAGTGCGATCAAGACTTCCAGTCTGCCTTCATTGGTGAACACCAATAGACTCAACAGCCAGGCTCTCCATCTCCAACATAAGTAGACTCAGCTTTGCAACAGCCGTGGACTCGACGGACTTGGCGGACTCTCTATGCAGTCCACCTTTCCTAAGCCAGCACCAGCATATCGGCAGCAGTAGTAGCAGACTTCCTCCTCAATCTGCAGTCTTGGCGCAGACTCAGTTAGTAGAGGCAGACTCTTTCCAGCCCGTCGGGCAGTAGATCCTCTAGAAGACAGTCCCAGTCCACATAACCTAGTGTGGACTCAGCAGACTCCACGGGCACTCTCCTGCTCGCACCCCTTACAGCTCGTTTCAGTCCAGCAGCGGCGGACTCGGCGGATTCTCCTTGCGGCCCGCCACTTGGCCTCCAGCATCCGCCACCCCAACAGCAGGCAGACAATCCCAGTTCAGCAATGACGGGCTCCGCGAACACGCATCGCAGTCCGCTAATAAGTCTCCCATTTTGCCGTCAGCAGCACCGGCTTCAGTACAAAGCCCCAGTCCGCGCGGCCTATTGCGGGCTCGGCGGACTCCATCTCCATCTCTCTCAAGTTACCGTATCACCGGGAGTAACGTCACCGCAAACGGTTATCTCTTCGGGACTATAAATAGACCCTCATGCCTCTCATATGCGGGGGACCATCGCCAAGGTGCTCACGCTCGAAGTCAGCCAGCAAACCCTCCTCCTGCGAACTCCGTTTCTCAGTCCGCACCCTTCTCTCTGCTTAGTCGAGCGGCCTGCCGGCCTCTGGTTCTCCAGTCCGCGCGGTCTCCCATTTCCCTTAACCGCGCGGCCTGCCGACTACGCTCTTCAGTCCACGCGGCCTCTTCTGGCACTTCTTCCCTAGTTGCCAGCTTCCTTCTTGTACCCTTTACTGCTTTCTTGAAAGGTGTATTAGCAAGTTGTAACTCTCGTTATTAATCAAAGGAAAGCCCGTCGTAAGAGTGGCATTTAAGCTGCGGCAGGAGAAGTCTGTTGTTGCTGCTGCTAGCGGCCCCCCTCTCTTTTTCTCAGCTCATCTTCCTCTCGGCATAAACCTGCAAGCACAACCGTCCAAGTACCTGTCTGCTCGACAGCTCCTGATCAACCTCCTTTTTCCTCATCAGCCTTCCTGGCTACTCTCAGTACCCTCTCCTCTATCCCCACAACCCTTTTGACAAGCTTTTGCTCCACTCTCGAGCACTCAGGAGCTTCCTTCATTCCTCTTCCCCTGCAACCTTCATCCTTCTTCCTCTTCTAGCTTGTGAGATCGAACACTCCCTCCGTATTAACTAGGCGGTGCCATTTTCACGCATCAACAGTTAACACGCGACCTTCAGATCCGAACAGATGGTGAACAGCGGCAGTTAACCATGGAAGATCTTCAACCAGCCGAGAACTTTGCTCTAAGTCCTAGAGATGATCCACTCTGGGAGGCCTTTGAGCAATCACGTCGTGAGAATGCGCAGCAATTCGAAGCAATCAACTAAATGCTCTTTATGATCACGTGAAAATGGGTATAAGATCTACATTAACTCTAGAGGGGGGGGTGAATAGAGTTTATTAAAATAATGTTCAAGTTAAAAACTATTTTGTAGTGGAAGACTTAATTTAAATATATGTGTAAGGTGCTTGCAGTAAATAAAAATTATGAGAGCAAGAAATAAAAAAACACAGCACACAGCAAACAAAATATAGCAACCAGAAGACACAAGGAGTTATAGTGGTTCCCCAAACAAACTGGGTACATCCACTCCTCTACCACCCTTGGTAGGAATCCACTGCAGGATGAGTTGATTAGGTGTCCTGGGCACCAATGAGCTTTTGATAAGGTGCTCAAAAACCAAACCAGATTTTTTTGATCAGGTGTCTTGCCACCACTGAGTTTTGACAAGGTCTCAAAAACCAGCACAAAACCTTTGAAGGGAGTTTTGAGAAACCCTTTTACAGCAGAAAAAGAAGGAGGTGAGATGTTCTTCTTTGTCAACAATCAGAGAGAATACTAGTGGATGATGTTGTCAAAGCTCCCCCTGAGATCTGGAAGTTGTTCAGTGTTGGGTATTGTATCCACAATGTACCTGATTTGAAGAAGCCCCTGGACAAGCTAAGGTCAATAGACTATGTATTTGATAAACTTTTTCAAGTTGTACTTGCAGTTTCTCCACGCTAAGTGCACACCAATGTCAGGGTGCGTAGGTCAATATACACGGGTCTGCACGACGTAATCCCTCGTTGAGCAGATCAGTGTGTTGGCCTATGTGTACTCTCTCTATTGGAGTGCACTTACTTTCAAGTACAGGGCCGTTCATATGCAAGAGAAGACAAGGAGCATGGAGGATCAAGGAGCAGCTCCTGGGTGGAAGACGAAAATTCGTCCAAGGCAAATTCGACGAGAATCACCAAGTGACTCTCGCCGAATCGGCGAGAATCACTAGTGATTCTCGCCGAATCGACGAGAATCATCAGTGATTCTCGTCGACTCCTTCTGGCCACCTCAAAATGGTGCCAAGTAAGATTCGGCGAGAATCACTAGTAATTCCCGCCGAACCAGTGGCCAAGCAGCCCATGTATACAAAGTAAAATTCATTGAGAATCAATAAGTGATTCGACGAGAATCACAAACGATTCTCGACGAATCGTCGAGAATCACTTGGCGATTCTCGCCGATTCGTCGAGAATCGTCTGCGATTCTCGCCGATTTTTCCTTGGCGATTTCTCCGGAATCTTCTGAACCGGATTCTGCCGCAGTTAATTTCCTGGACCGGGATTTGGGGATTTCTTTTGTGGGACCCACAAACGGTCATATTTGAGAATCCTACAGTATTTATACACAGGTATTTTTTGAGCGGAACAGTGACCAAAAAAGAAGCCGAGCGAGTAAAACCCTAACATCGCGAACTCATTCCGCCACCGTCGTCGCACTCGGGCAAATACGTCGCCGCTGCTGATCGTTCCTCTTCCCGATCTCCGGCAATAGAAGCTTAGCAAAGCTTGTGTCTCACGTGTCTATCCAGAGATCTCTTGTCTCTCGATTTGTTGACCGGGAAAAACTCCCCCGTCTGAATCGATCGAGACGACCGATCCTAGAGTGACCGTTGGTAGACCTAGTTTGCTTCGCAAAGAAGTTTGGATCTCAAAGCACTGCAGCAGCGCACCTTCATTGCCGCCGACTCCGAACCAAGCCGCCGCTCGGATTGCCGCCGCCGGTTCCGGAAGATCCTCTCCAAGAGAGACCAAGGTTGTAGACTCTTCATCGACTTCAAGAACACGTCGTCGGACAAAGAGGAACACCGTAGTCTCCAAAAGAAGTTTGTATCACGTGTACACTCTACATTTAATTTCGTTGTAAAGGAACTTTTGTTCCGTGTTGTAAGTGTTGGGTGCAACCCGTTTTGTGGGAGTATTGACTCTCACGTGTGGAAGGGTTCCTTCCGTTAGTGCGGGGATTGGATTTCAATCCCGTTGGAGAAGTGACCGAGTCGTCCCTTGTTTGGGGAGATAGGTCGAAGGGGGAAAGTGGATGTACCCAAGTCGGGGAACCACTATAAATTTGATGTGTATTCTGTGTGCTGTGCTTTTTGTTTTTATTGTGCAGGTACATCCGTAAATTCCGCAAAAGAACCACATGTCACCTATTCCCCCCCCCCATAGGTGCACATAGTTGACACTAGGTGGACTTTCAAGTGGTATCAGAGCGAGGTTACTCAGCAAAAAGGTTAACACCTTGAGTTGAATCCTACCACTAGTGTCAACAAGGAGACATACATCTACTATGGACGGGCTCAAGTACTCCGGCAAGATCCCAGTGTGCAACAGACTCAACTTTCCCATCTGGAAGGAAAGGATCCGGTTCTACATGGAAGCAGTGGACCCTCGACTTTTCATGATCGTGCTGGAGGGACCTTATGTCCCCACTAAGGCCTCCACCATTGATCCCACCAAGAAAGTGCCGAAGACACTCTCTGAAATGGACAAGGATGAGATGGTCCTAGTGGGCCTTGACATGAAGGCAAGAAACATCCTGGTCAGCGCAGTTGATGACTCGATGATGCAGAACTTCAGCAACTGCAGGACAGCTCAGGAGATCTGGCAGTGTCTGATCATTCTAATGGAGGGCACAGATGAAGTGAGGGATGATCGGAGATCCCTCCTGAACCAGAAGTATGAGGCCTTCAGACAAGGGCCGAAGGAAGAGATCGGGGTCACCTACGAGAACTTCCTAAAGATTGTCAATGCCCTCAAGGGGTACGGAAGAGTGTTCACTAATGGTGAACTCAATGACAAATTCCTTAGGTCCCTTACTAAGGAATGGGACACTAAGATCTGCGCCATCAGAGAATTTGGCAGACTGGCAGAAACTGATCCATAAATTCTGTTTGGGAAGCTGATGTCCTATGAGCTTCAGCTGAACACCAGGAAAGCTGAGGAAGAAGCAGAAAAGGCTGCTGCAAAAGAAAAGACTGTGGCTCTAAAAGCCAGTCACTCCAGAAAAGGGAAGAGTACGGTGTCATACCGTGCCAGGAAAAAGGATGAGGAGGAGGACTCCGATCCATGCTCCTCCAGCTCAGAACTGTCGGAAGAGGATTTCTCCCTCATCACTCGAGAGTTCAAGAAGTTCCTCAAGATGAGGAATCAAAGAAAGAGAGACGGCTCCTCTTCCAGACACCAGAAGAAAAACTACTCTTCTGACAGGTATGCATCTAAACCCAACAAACATCGTTCTTCTGACATTATTTGCTTTGGATGTAATAAGCCAGGACACGTCGTGGCCGACTGATATCAAAGCAAAAGAGAAAAGGGAAATGGTGAGGAGCTCAAATCCACCAGAGATAAGAAGAAGGAGCGGAGCTACATCGCCAGAAGGCCAAAGACACTAAGTGAGTCTGATTCCTCAGACTCCAGTGATGATGAAGAAGCCTACTTCGGGCTGGTGGGTCGCTCCGACTCAGAAGGAGAATGTCCCCCATTTTCTGGGAAGGTAAAAGCTCACACCCCTCTCTCCGACTCTAACTCTGATCCTGAGTCTCAGGACGATGAACCTGAGGATAGCCTTTCGGCCCGCGAAGCTGAGCTCCTCGAGAAGTATGAGCTTCTGCTCAACACCTTCGAGGAGTGCCGAAAGAGACTGAAGGCTGAGAAAAAGGAAGTAAAATTCCTTAAGGGCGAGTGTGTTTCCCTAAGGGAAGAGGTCACTAGTTTGATCTCTCTCCGACAGGATCACCTTGACCTGACCTCACAGCATTCAGAGTCTTTGAAGCTCCTTGATCTAAAGCAGGAGGAAGTCAACAAGTTGGAAGAACTACTTGCGGCAGAAAAGAAGATCGTCAGGAGCTTCTCCATGCCAAAAACAGTTCTTCCAGTCGTCGATACCTTCTCTGCTCAGGCCAAAGGAGCTGGCTTGGGGCATGCAGGGGTATCTGGTTCCTCTTCTAGGAGAAACAGGAACCAGAGGAAGAATAAGGCCGCCAAGAAGGCCTCTGCTGGTGAAAAGGGCAAGGCTCCTCTTAGTCCTGTTGCGTTCAGAAAGCCTGGCTTTCCGTGCAACCAACATGACTTTGAGTCAACATTTGGGCATCATTTCCGGCCCTCGGTTGCAAAGCCAAAGAGCCGGTATGACGGTTGGAACTTTCCCCGGAACTTCGGTGAGAGTGCCCTCAAGGCACCTTATGAGGAAATCCACATGGAAAATTATGGTCCGTTCTCTAGCGGCCATAATAGAAAGCAGGCATCAAAAGTCAAGCCTGTTATACAGAAGGTGACAAAGTCATGTGACTGCCGTCACCATGAGGCCTCCACCTCCAGATCCAAGGCCCCAGCTGTACCCGCTGTTCTTAGGGTAAGGCAGGAGCCTCGGAAGAGATACAACAGGTTCGACTGTTGGTGCTGTGGCAAAGTCGGTCACTTTGCCGTGGATTGTTGGTTTAATCCAAGGTACTACGAGACTCCACATGTTAGCAATGTGAGGCCGACCACTCGTAGGGTTAACCTTCCGAGGGCGAGTGTGCTAACCAGGAATCTAGGACCCAAGTTCGATTGGGTTCCTAAGGCAAATTAATTTTGTTTTGCAGGAATGTCCAAAGGCCACCAAAACGCCGATCTGGTATTTGGACAGTGGATGCTCCCGGCATATGACTGGGACAAGAAGCTTGCTGCGTGATTACACTCCAGTCGAGAATGGACCCAAAGTCATCTTCGGAGGGTCAGATCGAGGAGTCACCAGGGGCTACGGTATGATTTCCAACGGTATAATCTCTATCACCGACATGGCCTATGTTGAAGGGTTAAACCATAACCTGATCAGCGTAAGTCAGTTATGTGACAAAGGTTATGACGTTAAGTTCTGCAAGGATAAATGTCTGATAATTTCACGTACCTCTTCTGAGACGGTACTATCAGGCATCAGGAGCAGAAATATCTTTTGCTTAGATTTTCTCAGTGTAGATTCATCTACCCCCGTATGCCTTGTGGCAACCGGCAGTGCATCTCTTTGTGAACAATGGCACAAGAGATTGGCACATATTAATTATAAGACAATTAGTATGCTATTTTCTAAGAATTTAGTAAGAGATGCTCCCAGTATCAAGTGCATCAAAGATAGCCCCTGTCAAGCATGCCAGATGGGCAAACAGACTCGGGCTACCTTTAAGAGCTTTGCAGACAAAGACTCTTCCCGATGTCTTTACCTGTTACATATGGACTTGTTTGGTCCAATGCAAGTTCATAGCTTGGGAGGCAAATCATATACGCTAGTGATAGTTGATGATCACTCTCGGTTTACATGGGTGTTCTTTTTGAAACGAAAGTCAGATACTTTTGACATCTTCACTAATTTTGTCAAGCAGGTTCAGAACGAATTTAACTGCTCCGTGGTCAAAGTCAGAAGTGACCATGGAACAGAATTCGAATCTGGTGCTATGACAGAATTCTGTGAAGAACACGGTATCTTTCATGAGTTTTCCTCCCCACGCACTCCTCAGCAAAATGGGGTTGTGGAGAGGAGAAATAGAACTCTCATTGAAGCCTGCATGACATTGTTGAAAGACGCCTCTCTCCCGGAATACTTCTGGGCAGAGGCTGTCAATACAGCTTGTCATGCACAAAACCGAGCATTGATCAACAAGCATCATCGTAAGACGCCCTACGAGCTACTGAAAGGCAGGAAACCAACCATGTCCTACTTAAGGATTTTTGGTTGCAGATGCTATGTGCTAAATAATGGGAAGTACCCGCGTACTAAATTCGGTGAAAAATGCTTCGAAGGCATATTCATGGGCTATAGTTCCCATAGTCGGGCATATAGGGTCTTCAATAAGAAAACCCTAGTGGTAGAAGAATCAATAAATGTTGTATTTGATGAAGGAAGTTTGCTTCACAGCAACTCTTCCAGTGGTATTCTTGAAGATGCAGGTGCACGATTGAAACAGCTGAGTCTGGATGAGCCCGCTAAAGATGACACTCCTAAGTACGTCAAAGTGTCCACCTCCACGTCATCTGAAAATGTCGAAGATCAAGATGAATCAAATCTCTTGGAAGAAAGAGAAGCCCAAGAAGTAGTTGAAGCACCAGACGCCAGACTTCTAGAGCTCCGTCACGTGAGGGATCATCCTAGAGAACAGATCATCGGGGATCCTCGTGTCGGCGTCAGAACTCGAAGAGGTACAACTAACGAAGTATTGCATCTTAGCTTCCTGTCACAGGTAGAGCCAAAGAAGTTCGACGAGGCGAACAAGGATGCGGCATGGATTCTGGCCATGCAAGAGGAACTACATCAATTCGAACGGTGCAATGTTTGGACGCTGGTTCCCAGACCATACAAGCAGAATGTGATCGGCACAAAGTGGATCTTCAGAAACAAGCTGGATGAACATGGTGTCATCGTAAAGAACAAAGCCAGGCTGGTGGCTCAAGGTTACAGACAGGAGGAAGGGATTGATTTCGACCAGACCTTTGCACCAGTAGCAAGGCTCGAGGCAATCAGGTTGTTCCTGGCGTATGCTGCAGTCAAAGGATTCACAGTCTATCAAATGGATGTGAAATCGGCATTCCTGAACGGAGACCTGAAAAAGGAAGTATACGTCGCTCAACCCCCAGGTTTTGTCGATCCTACTTTTCCCAACCATGTCTACTTTCTTAATAAAGCATTATATGGGTTGAAACAAGCTCCACGAGCTTGGTATGAGACTTTATCTAGGTTTCTTCTTGAGAACAAGTTCTCTAGAGGTAAAATAGATAAAACATTGTTTCTCAGGGAAGTCAAAGGCAAGATTTTGCTGGTGCAAATCTATGTCGATGACATAATATTCGGCTCAACGGACAACAATCTTTGCAAAAAGTTTTCTAAACTTATGCAAGGAAAGTTTGAAATGAGCAGTATGGGAGAGCTCAAGTATTTCTTAGGACTTCAAGTGAAACAGTCTGAGGATGGAATCTTCATCTCTCAGACGAAGTTCACAAATGAACTCCTTAAGAAATTCGGTATGGAGAGTGCAACCTCTATGAGGACTCCAATGGGATCCACCATGTCTCTGGATAAGGAAGAGAAAGGTAAACCTTTCGATGAAACCAAATACAGAAGCATCATTGGATCCCTGCTCTACCTTACTGCCAGTAGACCGGATATTATGTTCTCCACATGTGTCTGTGCCAGATATCAGGTGAACACTAAGGAATCTCACCATGTCGCTGCAAAGCGAATTCTAAGATACCTTAAAGGTACTCCTAATCTTGGCTTGTGGTACCCGAGAAACAATGATGTCGAGCTAATAGGCTTTTCAGATGCTGATTTTGCAGGGAGTAGGGATGACAGGAAAAGCACTTCCGGGACGTGTCAATTCCTCGGAAGAAGGCTTATCTCATGGAACAGCAAGAAGCAGAACTGTGTGGCTACCTCCACAGCAGAATCTGAGTACATCTCAGCAGGCAGCTGCTGCGCACAACTCCTTTGGATCAGAAATCAGTTGGCCGACTACAACCTTCAGTTCAAGGAAGTTCCAATGTACTGCGACTCCTCCAGTGCAATTGCCATTGCCAACAATCCTGTCTCGCACAGCAGAACGAAGCATATTGAAGTGCGCTACCACTTCATTCGGGAGCACGTGGAAAACAAGGACATCTCTCTCTGTTATGTCCCCACGGACAAGCAGATTGCTGATATATTCACAAAGCCCTTATACGAGGCCAAGTTCAATCTTTTCAAGACTGAATTGGGGATGCTCAATTATGAAGCATGAAGACTACCGAAGCTCCCGACTCGTGCATGAGCTGAGGGGGAGCAGGGAACTCCAGCGTGAGTACAGCTGCAAGAACTGAGGGGGAGCTAAGGGCCAAAGGTTACAGCCCCGATTTGCCGAAGCCGAAAAGGGGGAGATTACCCTCACGGGGTCAAGACTAAGGTGGCTCCAGCTTGCTCCCAAGCAATCGGTATTGGTAAGGGATGACTCCACTTAATGATGTTAAGTTTATGGCTTTCATTTGCTTTCCTTTCCATTTGCTCTATTCACCTTAGCTTGTAGGGTTTAGGCTTCTTCAAATAGGGGAGATTGTTGGGTATTGTATCCACAATGTACCTGATTTGAAGAAGCCCCTGGACAAGCTAAGGTCAATAGACTATGTATTTGATAAACTTTTTCAAGTTGTACTTGCAGTTTCTCCACGCTAAGTGCACACCAATGTCAGGGTGCAGTAGGTCAATATACACGGGTCTGCACGACGTAATCCCTCGTTGAGCAGATCAGTGTGTTGGCCTATGTGTACTCTCTCTATTGGAGTGCACTTACTTTCAAGTACAGGGCCGTTCATATGCAAGAGAAGACAAGGAGCATGGAGGATCAAGGAGCAGCTCCTGGGTGGAAGACGAAAATTCGTCCAAGGCAAATTCGACGAGAATCACCAAGTGACTCTCGCCGAATCGGCGAGAATCACTAGTGATTCTCGCCGAATCGACGAGAATCATCAGTGATTCTCGCAGACTCCTTCTGGCCACCTCAAAATGGTGCCAAGTAAGATTCGGCGAGAATCACTAGTAATTCCCGCCGAACCAGTGGCCAAGCAGCCCATGTATACAAGTAAAATTCGTTGAGAATCAATAAGTGATTCGACGAGAATCACAAACGATTCTCGACGAATCGTCGAGAATCACTTGGCGATTCTCGTCGATTCGTCGAGAATCGTCTGCGATTCTCGCCGATTTTTCCTTGGCGATTTCTCCGGAATCTTCTGAACCGGATTCTGCCGCAGTTAATTTCCTGGACCGGGATTTGGGGATTTCTTTTGTGGGACCCACAAACGGTCATATTTGAGAATCCTACAGTATTTATACACAGGTATTTTTTGAGCGGAACAGTGACCAAAAAAGAAGCCGAGCGAGTAAAACCCTAACATCACGAACTCATTCCGCCGCCGCCGTCGCACTCGGGCAAATACGTCGCCGCTGCTGATCGTTCCTCTTCCCGATCTCCGGCAATAGAAGCTTAGCAAAGCTTGTGTCTCACGTGTCTATCCAGAGATCTCTTGTCTCTCGATTTGTTGACCGGGAAAAACTCCCCCGTCCGAATCGATCGAGACGACCGATCCTAGAGTGACCGTTGGTAGACCTAGTTTGCTTCGCAAAGAAGTTTGGATCTCAAAGCACTGCAGCAGCGCACCTTCGTTGCCGCCGACTCCGAACCAAGCCGCCGCTCGGATTGCCGCCGTCGGTTCCGGAAGATCCTCTCCAAGAGAGACCAAGGTTGTAGACTCTTCATCGACTTCAAGAACACGTCGTCGGACAAAGAGGAACACCGTAGTCTCCAAAAGAAGTTTGTATCACGTGTACACTTACATTTAATTTCGTTGTAAAGGAACTTTTGTTCCGTGTTGTAAGTGTTGGGTGCAACCCGTTTTGTGGGAGTATTGACTCTCACGTGTGGAAGGGTTCCTTCCGTTAGTGCGGGGATTGGATTTCAATCCCGTTGGAGAAGTGACCGAGTCGTCCCTTGTTTGGGGAGATAGGTCGAAGGGGGAAAGTGGATGTACCCAAGTCGGGGAACCACTATAAATTTGTTGTGTATTCTGTGTGCTGTGCTTTTTGTTTTTATTGTGCAGGTACATCCGTAATTTCCGCAAAAGAACCACACGTCACCTATTCCCCCCCCCCCATAGGTGCACATAGTTGACACTAGGTGGACTTTCATTCAGGAAAAGAAGCTTTGCACTAGGGTAATAGGTATTCAGTAGATGAGATCTCCAGCAAAGAATGATTCCAGCAGTTGCGGAAATGTGTAGTGTCTGGAGTCTTGATGGATGAAGCCTTTGAACACTTGAGTCAAAATAGATCTAGAAAATTTTTTGTATGTTGATCTCCTTCAGTGATGTGTGTTCTGAAAAAAGAATTTTGTCTGTGTGTGTCTGTGACTGTTTGTAATTGTTATTAGGAGAAGCAGAAGTGTGTCTTGTTAGAAGTAGCAGAAAGATATCCTCTCTTTTTTTTTCTTAGATCTGAATAGAGTGAATTTGATTCTCTGTCTCTAAGATAGCCGTTAGCCACTCATTAATGACTTCCTTAAATGAATTTTGTCTCTGGAGGAAAGTCCTAGAAAACATTCCTTTAAAATTCCCTTGAAACTTGCTCCAGATTAATTAAAACGGCTACAAGATCCTTGGACTAAATGTTGGGAATAAATGAGATAGAATTCCAAAACTGTCTGAATTTGAATCTTGAGAATCGTCGATCTCTCCAGAAAATCGTCGACCTGAGCTCAGAGACTGGAACTAGACTGGAAACTGAAAACGTCGATCTGAGCTCAACTATCGTCAACCTGAGCTCAGAGATTGGGAAAACAGATAGAGATAGAAACGTTGAACTGAGCTCGAAGATCGTCGAATGGAGTTCGACGACTCGTTGAACTGAGCTCAGAGATCGTCGAACTGAGTTTAATATCTGATCTGAGGGTCTTGGGGGAAGCTTTCAGGCCTAAATACTAACCCTTAGACTCAATCTAATTGACCTTTAAAAACTATACAAGGAGGTCAAAACATTTTTCTTAAGGACATAGTGATCCTTGCCCAAATCAGTAATAGGGTGTTCCAACAATCTCCCCCTATTTGGGTTAGGATTACTATTTACATGACATAGGAAATAAAAGCATACAATGCAGATATGAAATCAAAAACAACATTGCAGAAATACAAATAGAATCACATCAGAAATTCAGAATAGATAACACTGTCAGCTTACATGATCATTCCTTTTCCTTGCCCTTTTTGAGAATTATTTCTCTGTTGGGGTTAAGAGCTTCTTTCTTGGATCTTTTGTCATCATCTGCACCTAGAAAAGTTTGAAGTTTTTCCCTGGGGACTACAGCTTCTGGGTGCAGCTTCATATAACTTTCTGAGTCAAAGAATTTACTGGAGGAATATCTTTCAAGTTCTTTCTTTCTTTGTTCTGATAGAGTGGTGAATTGTGATGTATCTCTTCCTTGTTCTCTTGCCTTCTTAATTTGATCTAGTGCAACCAACTCTTTCATTCTTGCTGTCCAGGAATTAGGATTATTCTCTGGGTCTTCAAATAGAACATGAGGTTCATATCTGTTTGAAGAATCATCAGGAGTAGCTCTGGAAGAAACTGGATCTCTTAACTTATAAGGGAAAGGACCAGATGTGGTGTCAATGGGACCTTGTCCTTCCTTATGATAACGATGCTGCCTAGAATATCCTTTATAATAAACTTTGAAATCTCTTTGATTTCCCCTATACTGTCCTCTTCTGGACTGATAGCCTCTTGATTGATATTCTCTTGATTGAGATATTCCTTGAAATTGAGAGGTGCTTTGACTCTTAGCAGCAGATGACTGAAAAGCAGAACTTCCACCAGTACCTGCATCTGGTGAAGGAGGAGGAGGATGATGATGATTGAAGTGAGATGATTCTTTATCATATTTCCTCTTTTTCTTCATTGCCTTAAGTTGATTCCTGGAGAACTGCATCCATGGTTCTGTAATTGGACAATCATGTAAGATATAGTATGGAATATCATTTGTATCTTTAATTTTCTCCTGGGGAACTCTCTTTAGGGCCTTGCTTCTACCTTTCCTCTTCCTTGTAATGGTTGCAGAGGAATCATCAGAATCAGTTCTAAATTGATCATTATCTGAGCTCTGAGGATTGTCATATAGTTCATCAAGCCTTTTGATGGAATCTCTTTGTTGTTGGGATGGAACAGAAGAAACAACAGCATCAGCAGTAGTGACAAAAATAGCAGAAACTGATGTAACAGATTCAGAAATAATAACAGAAATAGCAGGCTCATAGACATTAGCCTCTGTCATAAGCATATCATCAGAAACTAAAATATCATCAGTAGCAGGAACAGGAACAATAGAAACTGGAGGAGCACTGTCCACAGCCTTGAGAGAATTTATAAAAGAAGCTATTATGCTGGGCTCACAGCTAGACATAGGCACAATGGACTTAGTAAGATCTTCAGTTTTCTGAACTGGAAGGCAGCTGAAGTAAACAGTATCAAAGTCTGACAGCAGTGACCTGAGGTCAACTGTTATAACTGGAACTGGAACTGGAATTGGAGTTGGAATCTCTGAAGCAGGCAACCTCTCTACTTCATATGGCATCTCCCCCTGCCTGAATTCAGTAGAAACTGGATCAAGGCACCCAACAGAAGGGATTGCCTGAGGAGGATATAAGGAGGAAAGCCTGTCAGATAACTCCTGAACTGATTTCAGAAGTGGAGCCAGGGAAGTCTCCAGCAGGAGTGATAGCCTTGGAGCTAACAACTCATAGAGCTTATCTGCTATGGCTGATATATCTACTTGCTCAAGTGGTTCTTGAGTAGAGGTAGTGATGAGAGTGGCAGAGATGGATGGAGAAGGAGCTATAGATGTGGTTGGAGATGATGTGAATGTGGATGGTAGAAGTGATGGTTGAGGTATAGGAATGGTGGAGATGGAAGTTAATGGAATGGAGATAGATGGACTGAAGGATGGTTGAGCAAGAATTTCTTGAAGTAGTTGTTAGTATGATGTAGAAGAAGATGGTGGCTCAAGAGGTGAGGAGGGAGAATCATCCATATAGGAATCATCTAGGAGAGTGAAGGATGGAATGTTGAGCAATGGAAGATCTTCAGTGGATGTTGGTGTTGGTGAAGGAATTGAGTTTGGAGATGGAATGGATATGGGGGATGAAATTGAGATGGTTATGGTGGATGGGATAATTGTTGAGGGAACAGTAGGTGGGGAAGGTGGAGATGAGAAGGCAGGAAGTTCTTCTAATGGGGCAGTTGCCTGAGGGGAAGTGACTGGATCAGTCTTAGTGCCTGAAGAGGATATGACTGCAGAGGTTCTGCTTGGCTTTGCAATTTTCCTGTCCCATTTGCCAAAGAGGGCACAGGTTAATCTCTTAGAGGCATTGATATGCATCCCATTTGAAACAAGCAGCTCAGGGTATCTGCTATGAAGAAATAGCCCTAGAATCCTTCCAAAGTTCACAAAGTTCTTATTTGTTTTCTTCTTAATTAGGTCAAAGAAAAATTCTCCCTAATTCAACTTTTTCTTATCCACCAAAGCACCTATTAAACAGAATTGATACCTAGATATGGTATCATTGCAGAATGTTTTGCTAATAGGACCTTGCCAACAACATCTGCTAGAAACCTGTATTCCACTGACAAATTTTTCTTAAGCAGCTTGTTAGGGTTTGCTGCTGAATGACCCATCCTGTCAAGCATACTTGCAAACTCTTCTCCAGACAACTCAAGAGAATCTTGACCAGTACTTAATCGGAAAACTTCTGTTAATATAGCAGCAGTAAGAGATACCTGATTGTCTGATATAGTTCCAATCACTGTATTTTGGTCTTGAGTGTGAGCAGTATACACCCATTCCTTGATTTCATCTGCAGCCAGTTTTATCCTTGTGGTCATGATGTGTACTAGCTGTTGATCCTTAAATAAATCTAGAATATCCTTGAAAATCTGATCACTGTTTTCAAACGAGTCCATATCAATGTCGAATCCAGTGTCAAATTTCATTGCTGCCAAAACTGCAACAGAAACGGCCATTTTTACCTGCAAAAATGAACAAACACAAGACCATGTGTAGAAAGGTTTGGAGGGAAAGGGAAAATTTTGCAGAGAGTATGAAAGTGCAAAGGGAGAACGACGGCCGAAAAATGAATTTTATATTAGGGTTCGATGCAGAAAAGGAAAGATCGTGGAACTCCGTTCGACGATCTAGGCTTCTAAAGGAATCTGAAAGGTCTTCAATATCGTCGATCTCCGTTCGACGATATTGGAGAGCGTCGAGCTCTGTTCGACGATCATTGACCGGAATAAGATAGCTTAGTACTATCTGGAAAGCGCTGAACTCCGGTCGACGATTTATAAGAACGTCGATCTCCATTCGACGATCTTTGGGGAAAACGTCGAGCGCAGTTCAGAGACCAGAAACAACCTATAGACACTAGAAAAATCAGATTGTTTGCCTAGTCTTGGTCAATTTTAGAGTTTTAAAATCTTGGGTCTTATTTTAAACTTCCTCCATCTAACATTCCTAACTGATTCAGGAAGAATGTATGTTTCTTTTCATCCAATAGTTTGGTGAAAATATCTCCCCTTTGCAAGTCATTTGGGATATATTGAAGTTCAATTTTATTTTTCTCAACATTGTCCCTTAAAAAGTGGTGCCTAATTTCTATATGTTTTGTCCTACTATGGAGGACTGGATTTGTGCTATAGAAATAGCACTAGTGTTATCACAGAAAATTTTTGACTTCTCTAAGTTGTAGCCATAGTCTAGGAGCTGATTCTGAATCCACAAGATCTGTGAGCAACAACTACCTACTACCATATATTCAGCTTCAGCAGTTGATGCGGACACAAATGTTTGTTTCTTACAAAACCAGGAGACAAGTTTGTCACCAAGAAACTGACAAGTTCCACTGGTGCTTTTCCTGTCTATCCTGCATCCAGCATAATCAGCATCTGAAAATCCAGTTAAGTCAAATGCTGAGTGTTGATGCGCGAAAACGCCGCGGGGCACCAGCCAGCTAACACGGAGGGGGTGTTCGGTCTCACAAGCTAGGAGAGGTGGAGAGGAGGAAAGGAAGGAAGCCTCTGAGTGCTCGAGAGTGGAGCAAACGGCTTGTCAAAGAGGGTTGCGGGGATAGAGGAGAGAAGCTTGATCAACAGAGCGGGTTGATCAAGAGAGGAGAAGGAGGGAAGGAAGGAAGCCTCTGAGTGCTCGAGAGTGGAGCAAACGGCTTGTCAAAGAGGGTTGCGGGGATAGAGGAGAGAAGCTTGATCAACAGAGCGGGTTGATCAAGAGAGGAGTAGGAGGTTGACCAGGAGCTGTCGAGCAGACGGCTAATGTGACGGTTGTGCTTGTAGGTTGGAAGCCGAGGAGAGCTGAGCTGGCTGAGAAGAAGTCTGCTGAGCAGAGGAGCAAGACTTGCTGAGCAGAGGAGCAAGGCTTGCTGAGCAGAGGAGAGAAGAGGGGGCCGCTAGCAGCGGCAACAACACACTTCGCCCGCCGCGGCCTAAATGCCACTCCTGCGACGGGCTTTCCTTTTATTAATAGCTAGAGATTACAAGCTTACAAGTACACCTTTACAACAAAATCACTTAAAGGGTACAAGGAGAAGCTGGCGGCTAAGAGAGAAGAAAGTGCCAGAAAGCAGAGGAGAAGCTGGCAGAGACTAAGTAAAAATAGTCTGCTAGCTGCTGGAGGACTGGGAAACTGAGTCTGCAGAGTCTGCTGGCAAGCTGCGAAGAGCTGCTGGAGAGCTGCGCGGACAGAAAACTGAGTCCGCAGAGCTTGCTGGAGGAGGCGATGACGGACTGCGCGGACTGGAAAACGGAGTCCGCAGGGCTTGCTGGCAGGACTTGCAGGATCTTCCAGATGATCAACTGATGCAGAATGAGAGGCACCATGGGCTATTTATAGGCCCAGGGGAGTTCTTCTAGAAGAGGGGCCCAGTGACATCAGCATGACGACCTGCGCGGACTCCGCGGACAGAGATTTTGCGTCCGCACCTTGACTGATGAAGCGAGCGGCAGAAGGCCTCTGAGAGAACTGGGGTCCGCCCCCTATCGGGCGGACTGGGCGGACTCCGGGAGGAGTCCGCCCGGCAGAGCCGGAGTCCGCCCCCTAGGGGCGGACTGGGCGGATCCGGGAGGAGTCCCCCCGGCAGGGCCGGAGTCCGCCCCTAGCGGGCGGACTGGGCGGACTCCGGGAGGAGTCCGCCCGGCAGGGCCGGAGTCCGCCCCCTAGCGGGCGGACTGGGCGGACTCCGGGAGGAGTCCGCCCGGCAGGGCGCCGGGGCCGCCCCCTAGCGGGCGGCCTGGGCGGACTCCAGGGGGAGTCCGCGGCAGAGAGCCGGGGCCGCCCCCTAGCGGGCGGCCTGGGCGGACTCCAGGGGGAGTCCGCCCGGCAGAGAGCCGGGGCCGCCCCCTAGCGGGCGGCCTGGGCGGACTCCAGGGGGAGTCCGCCCGGCAGAGAGCCGGGGCCGCCCCCTAGCGGGCGGCCTGGCGGACTCCAGGTGGAGTCCGCCCGGCAGGAGCCGGGGCCGCCCCCTAGCGGGCGGCCTGGGCGGACTCCGGGTGGAGTCCGCCCGGCAGGAGCCGGGGCCGCCCCCTAGCGGGCGGCCTGGGCGGACTCGGGGGAGTCCGCCCGGCAGGCCGGGGGCCGGGGCCGCCCCTAGCGGGCGGCCTGGGCGGACTCCGGGTGGAGTCCGCCCGGCAGGAGCCGGGGCCGCCCCCTAGCGGGCGGCCTGGGCGGACTCCGGGTGGAGTCCGCCCGGCAGGAGCCGGGGCCGCCCCTAGCGGGCGGCCTGGGCGGACTCCAGGGGGAGTCCGCCCGGCTGGCGGGCAGAGGCCGCCCGGGGTGGGCGGCCTCGGCGGACGGCGGCAGGAGGCCGCCGCCCCTCGGGCAGCAGGGAGGTCGCCCCAGGCGGGCGTCCTCGGCGGACGGCGGTAGGAGACCACCGCCCCTTGGGCGAAATAGGAGGCCGCTCCTGGTACTGCTGTTGGCGGACTCCTGCAAGGAAAAGACTGCACGATTAGCGGACCTAACCGCATGTCCCGCGAGGGTGAGCCATGGGGAATAGCTCGCCGTCCCGCAGGGCACGCGGTTGCTAGGAGACCTAGGCGGATAGGGAAGACTGTCCGCCTACGCTGGGACCCATCGCGATCAAAAGGGAGAATCTAAGGGTCACGATGAGCCAGCTGGCCACCTTGGGAAGGATCGCCGATTTCTGGGTTATTAACATAATCCCGCACTTTTTTAAGTTCGAAAAGAACTTCGAAAAAAGTTGGAGACCCACGAAAATCGTGATCCACCCAACGGAAGAAGAGGAGCAAGGAGAGACAGAACCTGAAGACTCTCCTTAGAAGCTTGATGTTTCCTGTCTGTTTTCCTGCAAGAGGAAAGTTAGGGCAAATATGTAGGAGTGGTACATCGAGTGTGTACCTGAATTTGCTTTTGCAAAATGAAGAAGGCGTGTCTTCTGTAAACGCTCTGCAAAAACAAAAGTGAGGAAAACGGAAAGGCGCAATAACTCGCAAGTACCTGAAAGGGACCTGCAAGTCTTTGCTGATCTCTGCAAAAGGAGAGTTAGGAACATGCACAATATATGAGAGTAACTTGCAAGTACCTGTGAAGAAACTTGCAAGGGTTTGAGGATCTCTGCAAGAAGAAGAGAGTTAAGAGCAGGTATCATATATAAAAAACAGCTGCAAGTACCTGGATGAGGTTGCAGGTGTTTGCTAATCTCTGCAAGAAGAGAAGTCAGGAACCAATAAGATACGAAAATAACTTGCAAGTACCTGTGAAGAGAAGGCTTGCAAGTGTTAACTGTAGACTGTTAACTGTTGATAAGTTAACTGTTGACAGATAAGGCCGATATGACCAATTAGCAATAAGAGTGCCTGATGAATATTATTATGAAGCCAGATCAATATAAACTGTGTTAATTGCTGACAGATATGCCTGGATTGCGATAACATGGCTGGTAGTGCTTGAGCAAACAATTATAGAAGATAAGAGCAATAGAACTTATATAGATAGAGTGCGAGTCATCATCCGATAGAGCTTTGAATAAGCAATTCATATAGGATGAGCACGAGCAAAGTGATTGCTTGAAATCCTTTGAGATAACCCAATGCCAGAATCCTTTTGATAGGTGGGATTAACCTGTTCACCTGTGAAAGGAGGGAAAAAAGAAGGGCTGCACCCGGAATGATTAAAGTGGGTTGAATGCTGCCACAGGTGTTCCCCGTGGGCCTTATGCATCACTTGCCCGGAAAATCATCCCGAGTATAGTCCTACTCAAAGCGGGCTGGCCGCGCATCCTCAAGGAGGGGGGAAAAGGAAAAAGGAGGTCCATGTTCGGAATGACTACAGAGGGTTGAATGCTGCCACAGGTGTTCCCCGTGGGCCTTATGCATCACTTGCCCGAAAAAATCATTCCAAGTATGGTCCTGCTCGAAGGGGAAAGGAAAAGAGGTCCATGTTCGGAATGACTAAAGAAGGTTGAATGCTGCCACAGGTGTTCCCCGTGGGCCTTATGCATCACTGGCCTGAGAAAGTCATTCCGAGTATGGTCCTGCTCAAAGCGGGCTGGCCGCGCATCCTCAAGGAGGGCACAAAGCAAGGGAAGGTCCTGAGAAGGACCGCTGGAAGCAAAGAAGATCCTGAGAAGGATCGCTAGAAACAAGGAAGATCCTGAGAAGGATCGCTAGAAACTCTGCTCTCTTGCCCTGGGCACAAGCATCACTGATCAAGGAGACAGGTTGCGCCAAGAGGCCTATATTGTCTGTGTGTTGATCAGTGGAGTTGTGAGAACCCGAGAGGCATGGATCGAGGATACCGGAGAGAGTTATTCGGCCACCACAGTTGAAGGATGATCCAAGAGACAAGGCTACGCTTGATTGCCATTGCTTGTCCAGCGAAGATCATCCTAACCGTAGTGTTTCCTATAAGACGCACAGCAGAGCTAACACATGGGGCTCCCTAGCACACACTCTGTGTCAGATGCTGGCTAGGATCCTAAGCCTGAAGCCCATAATCGTAGATGAACTGCTCCCACTACACACATGGGTATACTCCCGCCATATGTGGTCGAAGCGGTAGTGCAAGAACAAACTACGGAGGGAACGTTTCAGACTCGGCGAAATCTCATTGGCGTATTGATCCAGAGGAGAGAGAGAGAGAGAGCAACAAAAAGGGAACTGTGTCAGTACAGGATCTCTGAATAAAAGCTTTGCAGAAAGCAGGAATAAAACACTGAGAAGTGTTGTAAAGAATGTTCGAAGGAGGGAAGAGTAAGGGTTGAGATAACCCCTGAAGGTTGCAAAGAGCTCTGGAGGACTGTGAAGTCCATCGCTAGCATTGATCATCCCCAGCACACCCTCGTCGCAGGCATCGAAGCATTCGACTTCTTTGTTAACAACGAGGAGAGGATAATCTTCGATTGGCTCACCCTCTTGAGGAGTGAGGAGCGTCTGAAATTTCTTTGCCCTTTGAAGTTGACGGATCAGGGCGATCTTCTTTAGGGAGCAAGTCATGCATCTTGCCTGCCGGAGCATCCTTTGCACAAGCTGACGGAATGCTCGGCAGTTTCTGTTCGATGGCCTGGTTCTTTGTGGAATTCACAATAAGGCTCTGAGTCTCTAGACCTCTGATCTGCTGGCCGGTAGGGCTTCTTGTAGCTCGCCCTGTCTTTCATGATCTGGATCACTTCTTGCACGGCGTCGTCGAGATCAGACTCGTGCAAGTCATCGTCTTGCTGTTGTTGGACAGTGCTGTTTGAGAAGGAGCTAGCGGGAGCAAAGGATCTTGAGCACCACGGCTCGGGAAGGAGTATCGCTGGCGATGAAGCCTTCTATCCTTCCTTGAGTAGTTGGGGAAACGATTGCAAGGAGACCTTGGAGGCTGCTTACGAAACGGATCTTCTCTGATACGAGCTTGGAAACGAAGCCTGGATTGCTCTTCTCGCCTCGGATGTATGAGTTGGCTAGAGCGATCAGCTCTTGGTATGTCCTTGGAGCACGGACATTAGCTTCAAACTTGAGAGGCCCTTCGCGAAGTCCGTGGATAAGAGCCACTCGGTACATTTCTTGATCAACGATTTCGATGTCCAGAATCTCTCTCTGGAATCGATCAACAAATTGGGACCAGGTTTCATCACTGCGCTGTCTGATCTCAAAGAGGGCTTCAGGGCCGCCCTTTCTCTTGGAGGAGGTAGAGAATCTGAGAAGGAATTCTCTACGAAGATCAAGGAAGGAAGAGATGGAGTGAGGACGGAGGCCATAGAACCAATCCCTCACTTGCCCATCAAAGGTTGTCACAAGGAGCTTGCACTTGGTTGCATCTGACAGAGTCTTGAGAGCAACGGCTGATTCAAAGGCTTGAAGATGCTTGACCGGATCAGTCTCTCCTGTATAGATTGGCAGTCGAGGCTCTCTGAAGTTTGCTGGAGTAGGTTCAAGGCGAACACTCTCAATGAAGGGCGACGGCTCTTCCTGCTCTCCCACAGCATAGGGATCAAAGGGAGCATAGGCTGCAGCTGCAAAAGAAGCAGGGGGGTAGAAAGGAAAAGTTGCTGCAGGGGGAGCAGAGGCAGGAGCTGGGGGGCAAGGATGACTTCCTTGAAAGTTGAGAAATCTAGCAGGACTTCCCCGGGCAGCTTGCCGGAAGAAGTTATGGCGAGCAGCAAACTCTTCATCTTGAGTTCGCAAAGGAGCAGCAGGACTTGCGGGAAGGTCGGGGTGTAAGGCGGATAGAACGGAGGACAAGCTTGAGAATAAGCTTGCTTATGCTCTGATGTTGGCGTTGGGTTGATTGGAGCAGCTGGAGCAGCTGGAGCAGCTGCTGGACGAGAGTCTAACCGCTGCGTGATCGCAGCAAGGACTTGGTTGATTGCTTGGAACTGTTGAGCATTCTCACGGCGCGACTGCTCAAAAGCTTCCCAGAGAGGATCTTCACTGGGACTTGGAGCAAAGTTCTCGGCTGATTGATCTGACATGGCTAACTGTCGCTGTTCACCGTCTGACCGGATCTGAAGGTCGCGTGTTAACTGTTGATGCGCGAAAACGCCGCGGGGCACCAGCCAGCTAACACGGAGGGGGTGTTCGGTCTCACAAGCTAGGAGAGGTGGAGAGGAGGGAAGGAAGGAAGCTCTGAGTGCTCGAGAGTGGAGCAAACGGCTTGTCAAAGAGGGTTGCGGGGATAGAGGAGAGAAGCTTGATCAACAGAGGCGGGTTGATCAAGAGAGGAGAAGGAGGGAAGGAGGAAGCCTCTGAGTGCTCGAGAGTGGAGCAAACGGCTTGTCAAAGAGGGTTGCGGGATAGAGGAGAGAAGCTTGATCAACAGAGCGGGTTGATCAAGAGAGGAGAAGGAGGTTGACCAGGAGCTGTCGAGCAGACGGCTAATGTGACGGTTGTGCTTGCAGGTTGGAAGCCGAGGAGAGCTGAGCTGGGCTGAGAAGAAGTCTGCTGAGCAGAGGAGCAAGACTTGCTGAGCAGAGGAGCAAGGCTTGCTGAGCAGAGGAGAGAAGAGGGGGCCGCTAGCAGCGGCAACAACACACTTCGCCCGCCGCGGCCTAAATGCCACTCCTGCGACGGGCTTTCCTTTTATTAATAGCTAGAGATTACAAGCTTACAAGTACACCTTTACAACAAAATCACTTAAAGGGTACAAGGAGAAGCTGGCGGCTAAGAGAGAAGAAAGTGCCAGAAAGCAGAGGAGAAGCTGGCAGAGACTAAGTAAAATAGTCTGCTAGCTGCTGGAGGACTGGGAAACTGAGTCTGCAGAGTCTGCTGGCAAGCTGCTGAAGAGCTGCTGGAGAGCTGCGCGGACAGAAAACTGAGTCCGCAGAGCTTGCTGGAGAAGGCGATGACGGACTGCGCGGACTGGAAAACGGAGTCCGCAGGGCTTGCTGGCAGGACTTGCAGGATCTTCCCAGATGATCAACTGATGCAGAATGAGAGGCACCATGGGCTATTTATAGGCCCAGGGGAGTTCTTCTAGAAGAGGGGCCCAGTGACATCAGCATGACGACCTGCGCGGACTCCGCGGACAGAGATTTTGCGTCCGCACCTTGACTGATGAAGCGAGCGGCAGAAGGCCTCTGGAGAGAACTGGGGTCCGCCCCCTATCGGGCGGACTGGGCGGACTCCGGGAGGAGTCCGCCCGGCAGAGCCGGAGTCCGCCCCCTAGCGGGCGGACTGGGCGGACTCCGGGAGGAGTCCGCCGGCAGGGCCGGAGTCCGCCCCCTAGCGGGCGGACTGGGCGGACTCCGGGAGGAGTCCGCCCGGCAGGGCCGGAGTCCGCCCCTAGCGGGCGGACTGGGCGGACTCCGGGAGGAGTCCGCCCGGCAGGGCGCCGGGGCCGCCCCCTAGCGGGCGGCCTGGGCGGACTCCAGGGGAGTCCGCCCGGCAGAGAGCCGGGGCCGCCCCCTAGCGGGCGGCCTGGGCGGACTCCAGGGGGAGTCCGCCCGGCAGAGAGCGGGGCCGCCCCCTAGCGGGCGGCCTGGGCGGACTCCAGGGGGAGTCCGCCGGCAGAGAGCCGGGGCCGCCCCCTAGCGGGCGGCCTGGGCGGACTCCGGGTGGAGTCCGCCCGGCAGGAGCCGGGGCCGCCCCCTAGCGGGCGGCCTGGGCGGACTCCGGGTGGAGTCCGCCCGGCAGGAGCCGGGGCCGCCCCCTAGCGGGCGGCCTGGGCGGACTCCGGGGGGAGTCCGCCCGGCAGGAGCCGGGGCCGCCCCCTAGCGGGCGGCCTGGGCGGACTCCGGGTGGAGTCCGCCCGGCAGGAGCCGGGGCCGCCCCTAGCGGGCGGCCTGGGCGGACTCCGGGTGGAGTCCGCCCGGCAGGAGCCGGGGCCGCCCCCTAGCGGGCGGCCTGGGCGGACTCCAGGGGAGTCCGCCCGGCTGGCGGGCAGAGGCCGCCCGGGGTGGGCGCCTCGGCGGACGGCGGCAGGAGGCCGCCGCCCCTCGGGCAGCAGGGAGGTCGCCCCAGGCGGGCGTCCTCGGCGGACGGCGGTAGGAGACCACGCCCCTTGGGCGAAATAGGAGGCCGCTCCTGGTACTGCTGTTGGCGGACTCCTGCAAGGAAAAGACTGCACGATTAGCGGACCTAACCGCATGTCCCGCGAGGGTGAGCATGGGAATAGCTCGCCGTCCCGCAGGGCACGCGGTTGCTAGGAGACCTAGGCGGATAGGGAAGACTGTCCGCCTACGCTGGGACCCATCGCGATCAAAAGGGAGAATCTAAGGGTCACGATGAGCCAGCTGGCCACCTGGGAAGGATCGCCGATTTCTGGGTTAACACTGAGTCTTTTGGATACCAGAGACCTACATTTGGACAACTTTTCACATACCTAAGAATCCTCTTTACTAATGTTAAGTGTGACTCTCTATGGTTCACTTGGAATCTAGCACATATGCATGTAGCAAATATTATGTTAGGTCTACTAGCTATAAGGTACAATAAAGAGCCAATCATTGCTCTATATATTGTCTGATCAACAGGTTTCCCATGTTCATCAACATCTAATACAACATTAGTAGGCATAGGTGTTTTCATGCATGATGTTTCAGACATACCAAATTTCTTAACCAATTCCTTTGCATACTTGGTTTGAGAGATGAATATGCTTCAGCATGTTGTGTTGACTTGCAATCCTAGAAAGAAGGAAAGCTCACTCATGCTACTCATTTCAAATTTAGAATGCATTAGGTTGGAAAATTTTTTGCACAGATTTGAATCAGTAGAACCAAAGATAATGTCATCTACATAGATTTGTACTAGTAAGGTATTGGACCTATGAGTTCTAATAAAAAGAGTTTGGTCTACTCTACCCCTTATAAAAACATTTTTCAGAAGAAAGCATGCTAGGGTCTCATACTATGCTCTAGGAGCTTGCTTTAGACCATATAATGCTTTATGCAATTTGAAAACTAATCAGGATGAGTTGGAGAAATAAAACATGGGGATTGTCTAACATAGACTTCTTCCTTGATGTCTCCATTGAGAATGCACTCTTTACATCCATTTGATATACTTTGAATCCTTTGTGTGTTGCATAAGCTAAGAAGATTCTTATGGCCTCTAACCTTGCAACTGGTGCAAAGGTCTGGTCATAGTCTATCCCTTCTTCTTGAGAGTATCCTTGAGCAACTGGTCGTGCCTTGTTCCTTACAATGACTCCTTGATCATCCATTTATTTCTGAACACCATTTTGTTTCAACGATGGAGTGATCCTTTGGCCTTGGCACTAGTTCCCAAACTTTGTTCCTTTCAAATTGATGTAATTCCTCTTGCATTGCAATGATCCAGTGTGGATCTTGTTCTGCATCTTGAATGGATTGAGGCTCAATTTGAGAAAGAAAGCAGGTGTGTATTAGGTTTTGGTTGACCTGATTTCTGGTTTGCATACCAGCTGAGATGTCTCCAATCACTTGGGAGATTGGATGGTCTCTTGATGTTACTAAATCAACAGGGGGTGTTGATTGTTCACCAACCTGTGTTGTTGTTTCCTCTTATGGAACAACAACTGGCTCTTCAAGAAGATTCTCTCCAAGATGTTGAATATCTTCTTCATCTTCACTGCTTTCATCCTTTTGTATAATATGTAACATGTCCAAATTTTCAGCAAGAGAGTGTACCTGCAAAGATTCTATGGTAGAAGCATTCTTCTCCTTAAAAGACATGTTAGATTCATCAAAGGATACATGAATAGATTCTTCAATTTTAAGAGTAGATTTGTTATACACCCTATAAGCATTACTGATCATGGAGTATCCCAGAAACACTCCTTCATCAGCTTTAGCTTGAAATTTTGCTATGTATTTCTTGGCATTATTGTGAATGTAATAAATGCAACCAAAAATTTAAAGTAATCTACTTTAGGTTTCTTCCCTTTGAGTAATTCATAGGGAGTCTTGCCCTTCAGCTTATGTATCAAACTTCTATTCAACACATAGTTGGAGGTGTACACTGGCTCTGCCCAAAAGGATAGAGGAAGGTGAGCATCTGACAACAATGTAGTAGCAGATTCAATAAGGGTTCTATTTTTCCTTTCAGCTACCCCATTTTGTGAGGAGTTCTAGGAGCTGAGAAAGTATGCCTGATCTCTTCACTCTGACAGAACTCTTGCATAAGAAGAGAATCAAACTCTGTCTCATGATCACTTCTGATCAGGGCAATATGAGTATTGAACTCACTCTGTATGCATTTGAGAAACTCTGTCAAACACTTAAAGTTATCAGACTTCTTTCTCAGAAAGAACACTCATGTGAATCTAGAGAAGTCATCTACAACTACTAAAGTATAAGATTTCCCTCCTAAGCTTTGTACTGTAATGGGTCTAAAAAGATCCATGTGTAACCGATACAAAATCCTAGGTGAATCACTCTTATTAAGTAACTTGAAGCTATTTTGGTTTGCTTGCCTAATTGACAAGCTCTGCAAAGTCCTTCCTTTTTGTAGGGCCAGAAGATAGTCCTCTAACAAGGTTGTCCTTGGATAGCCTAGCAATGGTTCTAAGGTTTATATGTCCTAATCTTTTATGTCATAGTTCATTAGGTCTACAAATGGAATTGAACAAGCATATATATACCTTAGTTGAAAGAAAATCTACAAAATAAATGTTACCTTTCCTTTTACCTGTCAACACAGTTGTGTTGTCCTCTGATTTGATTTTGCATGAGGATTTGTTGAAAGTCACTTGGTAGCCTTCATCACACAGTTGACTGATGTTGATTAAGTTGTGCTTCAGTCCTTCCACATAAGCTACTTCCTTGAATGTGATTGAGCCAATCTGGACTGCACAAATGCTTTTGTTAGTCCAAAGTTTGAATCACCAAATATTACTTTGGGTCCAAGTTTGGCTTTGAAGGATGTGAGATTCTCCTGTTTCCTGTCATGTGCTTTGAGCACCCACTATCCAGATACCATTGCTGGTTTGATGTTGGATAGGTCTTCACCTGCACATAAAGTAATTTATTTGTTTTTGACTCAGTTTAACTTGGGCCTAGGTTGATAACCTTTAAAATCTGAAATAAAAGACATCCCTGGTTGACTCTTATAGCCTTCAGGATGATATCTCCTGGGAGGTATTACCCATTCAGTATAAGGGTTAAACCTCTGATATGTAGGACCTCTAGGATTGAAGTTTGATTTGCCTTTGAAAGAATTTTCAAAACTCTGAGCTCTGTTTGACGATCTATGAGCTGATGAAAGAACTAGTGCCTAAGCACCTAGAGGGGGTGAATAGGTGCACTTAATCTTTTTAACTTAAAAGGCTGAAACACTGATTTATTAGACCTGTTTATCCAATTCTCAATAGCAATTCAGCACATATAACACAGCAATCACAGAATGAATCACACACAGAGTACACACAGCTTTTATAGTGGTTCCCCAAGGTCTGGGTACATCCACTTTCCCCCTTCGCCTATCTAGTAGTGTACTAGATTCGGCCTAACTTCTCCACTACTCCTTAGATCCTCAGATCTTACAACTCAGAACCCCAAATAGGTTCCTACAACTCAGAGTGATCCCACTCCTATAACTCAGGCTCAATAGCCCTACCACTCAGTCTTCACCAAGACTTACACTCAGAGAACAAGGTCTCCTACAACTCAGGCCCTAGGTCATACCTCAGTCTTTAACAAGACTTACATTCAGAGCACACAGTCTCCTACACTCAGCCTTTATAATACAGGCTTACAGCTCAGATCCCTAAGGATCCTACAGAAAATAAAGAGTACAAAGATTAATAACCACAACTCTGATTGAGAAAGATGAGTTGACTGGCTTCTTGATGAGTTCTTGAAAGAACTTTGCAGAGATCAACCTCCCTTGACTTTCTTCAAAGCTTCTTGAATTAGAACACAGTAGGGTTGAATCTCTAGGCAGATGATCTTCAATCACCTGTTGACTTGAGAATCAGATCTCAATCTGAAACCTTCTTATCAGCCTGGTTCAATAGTTGTCTTCTTAGAAGGAGTTTCTCTCTTCAACTTCTTAGATCTTCACTTGAAGGTATTCTTCTTGTTTGTTGTTTCTCACTTTAATGATTGATTCCTCCAATGATAATCATTCCCTTCTGTTGAAGGAATAAGCCTTTATATAAGCCTTCTTCATGGTGACCGGCTGATCCGGTTTCTAACGGTATTCTTACAGCTCTGACAGTAGCAGTTGACCGGTTGAAATGGCAGCTGTCAAGTCATCCAGTCACTTCTTGAAAACTCTGTCACTGTCTGAAAGTGTCGAGACAGATAGTCTTTATGTGTCGACACAAATAGACTAAGTGTCGACACAAGTAGACTAAGTGTTGACACTAGCCTTCATGGTGTCGACACAACTCCTTGTGTTGTAGAAACTGCTTCTCGACACTGCTTCTTCAGAATGTGTCGACACTGATCATGTGTGTCGACACAAGTCCTTCTTCTTTGATACTTAGTTGATTTCTGCTAAGTGTCGACACAACTCCTTTGTGTCGACACATCTTCTTGTGTTGAAACTTGCTAAGTGTCGACCATCTTCTTTGTGTCGATACATGTCTTCTGTGTTGAAACTTTTGCTGAGTGTCAACACATCTCCTTTGTGTCGACACATTCTTCATGTGTTGAGACTTTTGCTGAGTGTCGACACATCTCCTTTGTGTCGACACATTCTTCATGTGTTGAGACTTTTGCTGAGTGTCGACACATCTCCTTTGTGTCGACACTTGTACTTAGACTTTATTGAAGTTTTGCTGAGTGTCGACACAGCCTCCTAGTGTCAACACTTTTGCTGTCGACAAGGTTTCTCTGAGTGTCGACACTGCTTCTAAGTGTCGACACTGATTATGTAGACATTTCTTCATTGAGTGTCGACACTGCCTGTATGTGTCGACACTTTCCTTCTGGTGTCGACTCTGCATTCCTGGTGTCGACACAATTACTCCAAGTGTCGACACTGCTTCTTTGGGTGTCGACACAAGCCTTCTTAAGTGTCGACACTTTTCTTCTAGGTGTCGACACATGGACTTAGAAACTTTTCCTGCAAACCTGCAGTTACTTAACCTGCACAAAGAAACTCAAAGCACATCAAATACATCTTGATGTATATCATTGAGTAGGGTGAGGCTTCTTCAAATAAGGTACATATATTCCAATGTACCCAACAATCTCCCCCTATTTGGATAAGTCATAACCCTTAGTCAATGATATACACCATTCATAACAAATTCTCAGTATGATGTAAAACAGTAATATATGACAGGGAAAAACTTAAACATGTATAAACAGAACATGTATAAACAAATGTCTCAGAATAATTAATGTAATAGATGAACATATAACATTGTTCTTACAAATTCCAACATTTTCATTAGTCAAAAGTTTACATAGAATTTTAATACAAATGATTACAATTTGTAAACTAAAGAAAATGCTATCCTATTGCTGCTCAGGTTCCTTGATTACAATCCCTTTCCAGATTGAATCTTTGCTTGAACTGGGGCTTCAGTGTCATCAGCAGCAGCAGGCTTCTTCCCTTTAAGATCTTTCTTTTTCAACTCTTCAGCCTTTATCTTTTGTCTTTCAAAATAATGATAAGGCTTGGGAAAATACTTGCTAGGCTCTTATGCATTAGGAGGTAGCTTTCCCAGTTTAGCCTTTCTTCTATACTATATAATGGCCTCTTGCCTATTCTCATGCTTCCTCCACTCCAGGTCAGAATACCACTTGCCTCTATCCAGTACATTGTCCTTAGCAGCCTTCCATGCAGTCAAGATTATATTCCTGGAAGTGGGGCTCCATTGTTCAAAATCAAGCCTTAGTTTAGCTTGCTCTCTGAATCTTTTCTTAGATAACTGAGCCTCTTGTTCTTTTAATAAAGCCTCTTGTTCTTTTAGTATTGCCTCTGGCACAGGCTGAACTACTTTCTCAAGAATGATATTTTGATTACCCTCAGGAGGACTGTACATAGTCTGTATCTCTTGATGTATCATGTCAAAGTCTAGTGGAGGGTATATCACTTGAGCTACTTCAGCTGGCTCTCCTCCAAGGTATGCAGGATTTATGCCAGACTCTGCAATATTGTCATCATCACATAAGGGTGGATATCCAAGGGAGGCTCTGATGGAATTTGAAATCCATTTGGCATGATCAGAGCCTGCCTTAACTAATACCCTCTCCTCCTTTATGACTTCTCTCTCTATGTGATCCCTAAGATCATCTTTCTGGAACCTGATCTGGGCATTCATGTAGTTTACTCCATCCTTATAAAAAGGTTTCAACCTTTGGAGCTTTTCAGTGATTAGCTTCTGTGAATCCTGGAGGGCAGAAGTAACAGCAGTGAGACCTTCTTGTAATGTCTGATCAAATTCTGCCTTGGTTGTAGTCAGGGCTGCAGTATGGGCAGAAGTAAGATTCTTCATTTCAGTGACTATCACATTATGTGATTCAGTCAAATTTTCATTCATTCTTATCTGGTTTTCCAGGACATAGCCTTGCTTCACAGTCATATCATCCACTTATGTTTTAATCTTCTCCTGATGAATGGCCAGATAGACTACTGCATTTCCTCCCTTATGGAAGCAGTCAGTCATTTCTTTCTTGTTGAGATTTACTTCAAATCTGATAGATTTTATGTCTTGTGCAAGATCAAATTGAAGTGACTTATGCCCTTCATCCATGTACTTTTCTAGAGCTTGCCTTTGCTCATCCAGCTTAATTTGTAAAGCCACCATCAGTGAATTGTAATCAGTAGATGGGGAGGGCTGTGGAGCAACTGTCTGCAGGGCTTTCTTATAGGTCTGGCTCCTTCTTTTGAAGACCTGGAACTTCCTCTTCTTGGCTCTAACAGCCTCTTCATCTTCTGAAGCAGAAGTGATGTCTATGTCCACTCTATCCTTAGGACTAGGATGTGAATCCTTCTCAGTCCTTGGTAGCCCTTCAGCATCCTTTGTCTTTTCAGTCTCTTGTGTAGCAGTTTCCTCTACAATCTCCATATGCTCCCCCTCAATATTTACATTCTCCCCCTCAACGGCAGTTATTTCTTTCTTAAGGTCTGTTGTACAAGATCAGGGAATAGCTCCTCTAAGGTGAATTCCTGTTGGGAATGGACTGGAGAATCTCTGATATCATCAACCACTTTATCTGCAACAGATGTGTCCTCCATGACAACATCTTGTAGTTGAGGGCGTATCTGTGTTTGCTGATGAACATTAGGGAATGAATCAGTTAAGACTTCATCCTCAATAGGGAAATCTAATTGATTAATGTCAGTTATTACCTCTAGTATGGTTTGAGTAGCTTGTTCACTTTCTAGTGGAGGTGGATCTTCCACAAGTAAAGGCTCCCCCTAGAGTGGATCCAGGTGAATTGGGCTTGTTGAGGGTAGCTCCCCATGCCTCTGTGTATCTTCTTGTCTTGCTGGAGACTGACCAGCATTTCTTCCATGTTCATTATCAGAACTAAACACTACTTGCTCTTCAGAGCTGCTGGAGGATTCTTGAGTCACAGTGGCTGTCTTCTTCTTCTTCTTCGGGGGTGTGTCCTTGACTGGAGATGGCAGTTCCTTTGTCAGCACTCTATCCCACCTAGAGAAAATTCTCAAATCCATTCTCCTCATGTGGTTAATCTTGGAACCTGCAGCCTGATTCATCACCTCAGGAACACTTCTAGCTAGGTATAGACTCAGTATTCTACCCAGATTGGGCTTCTTCATACTTTCTTTTATCTTCTCAAACATAACTGCAGACCAATCAGTATTAAGTTTGAAAATTATCCTAGTCATCAAACTGAACATATAAGCTGAAATTCTGTCATGTCCTCCAGGCTTGCTCAGGATGACCTTGCCAACTATTTCAGACAGAAACTTTCCTTGGATGTTCATTCCTTTCCTGTTGAATACTGATCCAATCTTCAGGTTTGAATCCAGTCCACACCATCTCAATGCATCTCTAGTCTTAGAAGCAGATACATCGTCTTCCTCCTTTGTTCTTGGCAGTTGAAGTACCTTCCTTAGACTTTTGGTGTGACCTTGACTTTGGTTCCATGAACTCTGGACTTAATCTTGAGTCCAATATCATCAATTGATGCTGCACTCAAAAACTCAAGTACCTCTTTATTCAGATCTTGATTGGTTCTGATACAAGATATTCCAATCCAGTCTCGGCTATTAGGGTTACCACACCTTTGATTTCGGGTTCCGCGTCATCAAAGGCATGTCGCACGAGCTCATATCCTTCATTAACATTCTCTTCTAGCTTGGGTGCCAGTAGGGTTTGAAGAAATTTTGAATTTGGATAAGAGAGATGTTAACACACAAGTTTGGTCTCAAAACTTTGGTGAGCGTGTCGACAAACACTGGGGAAAACCTATTTATACCTTTCTAGAATTGAAGGTGAAAAGGCACGTCAAAATACTTAAATTGTGTCGACACTGTTGAAAAGTGTCTACACTTACTTATAATGTCTCGACAACTATGTGTCGACACAAGTATAGTCGACAGAATATATGTGTCGACACTTATATATGTGTCGACACCACTCAGCTCGACACTTAGTCGAGACTTTATTAGATTAATTCTGTGTAAATCCTAAGTGTCGACACCACCCTGGATGTGTCGACACCTACACTGCATATGTCGACACTAATTCTCTGAAGTGTCGACACAGACTTCCTAGAGGTGTCGACACCATTTCTCTGAAATGTCGACACCACTTCTATGGGTCGACATAGACAACTTTGTGTGTCGACACCATTTTACTTAGCCAATTTTTGTAAACTATTCTAGGTTTATCATCCCTAATTCAATTTTAAATTTATTGAATTTGGTTTCATCTAAGGGCTTAGTATACATATCAGCTAACTGATTATCTGTATTTATATACTCTAGGGAAATATCTTCTTTTTCCACATGTTCTCTTAGAAAATGGTACTTTATTTCTATGTGCTTAGTCCTACTATGAGAAACAGGATTATTTGCAATAGAAATAGCACTAGTAGAATCACAAAATAATGGTGTTCTACTTACTTGAATACCATAATCTTCTAACTGGTGTTGTATCCATAGTAGTTGTGCACAGCAGCTTCCTGCAGCAACATACTCTGACTCAACTGTGGAGATAACCACACTGGTCTGCTTCTTGCTACTCCAAGACACCAGCCTTCCTCCTAGAAATTGACAGGTACCTGTTGTACTTTTTTATCTTCCTTGCATCCTGCAAAATCTGCATCTGAATAACCTGTCAGTTCAAAATCTCCATTCCTAGGGTACCAAAGGCCTAGATAAGGAGTGCCCTTAAGATATCTCAGAATTCTTTTGACTGCTGTCAAATGAGATTCTTTAGGACAAGCTTGGTACCTAGCATAGACACATGTAGCATACATGATATCTGGTGTACTTGTAGTCAAATAAAGTAGGGAGCCAACTATCCCTCTATACAAAGTTTCATCTACAGGTTTCCCTGCATCATCTTTGCTTAGAGACATGTTTGACCCCATAGGAGTTTTCATGGTAGTGGATGATTCCATACCATACTTCCTTATCAATTCTAGGGTGAACTTAGACTGGCATATGGATAAACCATCCTCAGTCTGTCTAACTTGGAGACCCAAGAAGAACTTAAGTTCCCCCATACTGCTCATTTCAAATTGTCCTTGCATTAGTTTTGCAAACTTTTTGCAAAGACTACTTTTTGTAGACCCAAATATTATGTCATCTACATATATTTGGACTAAGATAATCTTGCCTCTGGATTCCCTAAGGAATAGAGTTTTGTCTATTTTCCCCCTTGTGAATTTATTCTCAATGAGGAAACTAGACAGGGTCTCATAACAAGCCCTAGGGGCTTGTTTTAACCCATATAAAGCCTTCCTAAGTCTATAAACATAATTAGATTTAGTAGAATCAAAAAAAAACCTGATGGCTGTTCTACATAGACTTCTTCCTTCAGATTTCCATTCAAAAAAGCTGACTTAACATCCATTTGGTATACCTTGAACCCTTGAAATGTTGCATAGGCAAGGAACATCCTTATTGCTTCCAGTCTTGCTACTGGAGCAAAGGTCTGATCAAAATCAATACCTTCTTCCTGCCTATATCCTTTATCAACTAGTCTGGCTTTATTCTTTATAATAATTCCATTCTCATCCAGCTTATTCCTAAAGATCCACTTAGTTCCAATTATGTTGTGATCTTTTGGTTTAGGAACTAGCTCCCAGACCTTGCATCTTTTGAACTGGTTCAGCTTCTCTTGCATGGCCTCAATCCAATGAGGATCTAGGATTGCTTCTTCAAATTTCTTTGGCTCTACTTGGGATAGAAAGCTGGAGTAGAGAACTGAACTTAGATTCCTGCTCCTTGTTTGTACCCCTTGTCTGAGATCTCCAATAATTTGATTGGCTGGATGATCTTTTAGATGCCTACTTGCTGGTGGCAGCCTATCTTCTGGTTGTATACCTTTAGCTTCTTCATTCAGCAGCTTCTCTTGGTCTTCTTCAGCAACAGGAGTATCTTGTACTCCCCCTGGACAGCAGCCACTATCATCTACTTGCTGATTTGCAGTAGGACCTTCTGCAATTATAAGCTTGTCCATCTTCTCAGTCACACCAATGGATCTGCAAACACTTCTAGGCAATTCATTGTTAATGAGTCTAGCTTCATCAAAAACTACATGAACAGACTCTTCTACAACTTGAGTAGTCAAGTTGTAGACCCTATAAGCCTTACTGTTGTTGCTGTACCCAACAAAGATCCCCTCTTGGGATTTGGCAGCAAACTTGGTTAAATAATACTTACCATTGTTAAGTATATAGCATTTATAACCAAAGATCCTGAAATAGGATAGATTTGGTTTTCTGCCCTTCACAATCTCATAGGGGGTCTTATTGTGGCTCTTGGTGATAATAGCCCTATTGATCACATGACAAGCAGTGTTTACTGCCTCAGCCCAGAAATATTCTAGGAGAGATGTGTCACTCAATAGGGTTCTACCAGCCTCTATCAAGGTTCTATTTTTCCTTTCAGCAATACCATTTTGCTGAGGTGTTCTTGGTGAGGAAAATTCCTAAAATATCCCAAACTCTTCACATAGCTTTATCATACTATCAGACTGGAATCCAGTACCATGGTCACTTCTTATTTTGACCATTGTACTGTCTAACTCATTCTGAATTTGTTTGACAAAACTATAAAAGATACTAGAAGTTTCAGATTTTTACCTTAGGAAGAATACCCAGGAAAAACTTGAATAATCATCTACAACCACAAATGTGTAGACCTTCCTACCTAGGCTGTGAACTGGCATAGGACCAAAAGATCCATATGCAAGAGGTATAGGCACCTCACAACATCTTTGTTCTCAATGCTATGAAAGGTGGATTTGGTCTGCTTGCCCTTTTGACAAGCTGAGCATATCCCATCCTTTATACACTTAACCTGAGGATCATTCCTCACTAACTCTTTGCTAAAGAGTTGACCAATTGTCTTATAGTTAAGATGAACCAGCCTCTTGTGCCATTTAATACAATGTGAGACTTTATCATCAGCTACAAGACAAATAGGAGAAACTATGTTCTCACACATAATGTCTAGACAATAGACATTTCTCTTCCTATATCCTGTCAGAATGATCTTTTGATCACTTGACCTACTGATATGACAACCATCCTTGACAAATGAGATGTCATATCCTAAATCACTCAGCTGACTTATGCTAATGAGGTTATGTTTCAAACCCTTTACATAAGCCACTTGAGTAATTGTAATAAGATTGCTAGAAATGTTACCAAAGCCTTTGATGATTCCTTTTTCTGAACCAACAAAGGTAACCTTAGGACCATCCTTGATTGGTGTATATTCCTTCAGCAATCCCCTAGTTCCAGTCATGTGCCTGGAACAACCACTGTCCAAGTACCATATTGGGGCATGGCCACTTGGACTCACCTGCAAAACAGATTACTTAACCTTAGAACCCAAATAATTCTTGGGTCCTTGGTGCAAGTTAGTCTGACTCTTAACAAAACTACTTGTAGCTTTTCTAGCAGGCAGTTTGCTACTCACCTTGACACTTGAATTATGCCAACAATCTATGGCAAAGTGGCCTAGCTTGCCACAACACCAGCACTCAAATCTGTTGTACCTTTGTTTAGGTACAACTCTTGTTGTTTATCTACAGCAGGCTTCTTGTTGAGTACTGGGGCTTTGCCCTTAGACTTGGACTTTACTGTCCAGGCAGGTTTTGTAAACCCCAATCCAGTTTTACCCTTATGAGGTACAAACTCATCTATCAAAGGTAGAACAGATTTTGGTTTAGAAAAACTTGCTACAATATCTCTCTCCTTCTGAAGTCTAGCCTCCAGATTTCTAATTTGATCATTTTTAAATGTAATAGTCCCCATCTGAATAACTGTAATATTCTTCAGTCTGGCTATTTCATTTAATTTCTGATCTAATAACTTGTCAAAATCTAATGCAGCCACTTTAAGACTAGCAATCTCCTTAGCCTGAGTTTTGGTCAAGAGTTTGCTTTTCTTCAAACCCTACAACAATACTCTATATCCATCAATTAACTGATGAATTTCTCCTTCAGATTCAGATCCACTCTCATCACTTGATGCTGATGTATCTGAATCTGTCTCAGTACTAGAAATTGAACTTGAAGAACAATTTTGTACCTGACTAGGTCCAGGCTGATCCTGGATTTTGTCTCCTTCTGATAAGGCCATCAGTCCCTTGCACTGAATGTCCTTCTGCTCATAAATTGAGTTCATTAGCTGCATGAACTCATTTTCTTCTTCTTCAGCAAACAAGCCAATATATGCTTCAGCTTCTGAATTTGTTTCTGAAGATGACATATCAGTCAGATTTTTATCCTTCTTAGCAACAAAGGACCTTTCCTTTTTGCCCTTGAACTGTATCTTCTTCTTGTCAGTAGACTCTTTCCTCTTTTCTGGACAATCAGCTATTACATGTCCTTGTTTATTGTAACAATAACATACTATCTTTGAGGATGTAGTTTTACTAGACTTGGACTTTCTCTTGTCATTCATTGATGACTTCCTGTTCTGATAATAGTCATCTCTTGTCTGTGAAGTGGATGGCTTGGACCTCCACTGCTTCTTCTTTAGAAACTTCTGAAAGTTCCTAGTAAATGCAGCAAAGTCTTCATCACTTTCACTGTTTTCTGACTTCTTGCTATCTGAAGTATCTGATACTGTCTCAGCAACTATTTGTGGTGGAGATGGAGACTTGCTTTTATATTTCCTAGTGGCTTCAGTCTTGAAGGCCACAACTCTTTCTTTGTGCTCCACCCTAATAGTCTTTTCTTCCTCCTTTCTAACCATTAACTGCATCTCATAGGATAACAGTTTTCCAAACAAAGTTGGAGGAGGTATATCAGCTAGTTTGGTCATTTCCCTTATGGCACAAATCTTAGTATCCCAGTCTTTAGTTAGGGATCTCAAGAACTTATCATTCAGCTCATAATTGCTGAATTCTCTTCCATAGGACATTAACTCATTAACAATCCTATAGAATTTCTTATAACACTCAGTAATGCTATCAGACCTGCCTTGTCTGAAGCTTTCATACTCTTAATTTAATAAAGACTTCATGTCTTGTCTTACCTCTTCTGATCCTCCATATAGACTATCAGTGTGTCCCACATTTCTTTTGATATTTTACAATGAATCAGATTCTGAAATGTGGCATTATCAATTGCACTTACAATAATATTCTGGGCCCTCTTGTCTATAGTGGCCAGAATAATTTCATCCTTGGTCATTTCTGAATAGTCTTTGGGAGTTCTCTAATTTGCATCCAGAACAGATACTTTCATTGGCACATATGCCCTTCTTTAATAGTAATGTATATTCTTGGGTCAGAGGCTTCCATAAAAAGTCTAACCTTTCTTTCCAAATGCCAAAAATTTCTTTTCTGCAGATTGGCAATTTCATGGATCCTAACTCTTTGTGATTCTCAGTTGAACCCATCTTCTTGATTCTTGATTATACTGATTTTGCCTATAGGATCTTTACTCAGACTGTTATGTCCTTTTTGAGTAACCTCCATATGATACCACTTGAAAGAACTAGTGCCTAAACACCTAGATGGGGGGTGAGTAGGTGCACTTAATCTTTTTAACTTAAAAGGCAGAAACACTGATTTATTAGACCTGTTTATGCAATTCTCTACAGCAATTCAGCACATATAACACAGCAATCACAGAATGAATCACACACAGAGTACACACAGCTTTTATAGTGGTTCCCCAAGGTCTAGGTACATCCACTTTCCCCCTTCGCCTATCTAGTAGTGTACTAGATTCGGCCTAACTTCTCCACTACTTCTCAGATCCTCAGATCTTACAACTCAGAACCCAAATAGGTTCCTACAACTCAGAGTGATCCCACTCCTACAACTCAGGCTCAATAGCCTTACCACTCAGTCTTCACCAAGACTTACACTCAGAGAACAAGGTCTCCTACAACTCAGGCCCTAGGCCCTACCTCAGTCTTTAACAAGACTTACACTCAGAGCACACAGTCTCCTACACTCAGCCTTTATAATACAGGCTTACAGCTCAGATCTCTAAGGATCCTACAGAAAATAAAGAGTACAAAGATTAATAACCACAACTCTGATTGAGAAAGATGAGTTGACTGGCTTCTTGATGAGTTCTTGAAAGAACTTTACAGAGATCAACCTCCCTTGGCTTTCTTCAAAGCTTCTTGAATTAGAACACAGTAGGGTTGAATCTCTAGGCAGATAATCTTCAATCAACTGCTGACTTGAGAATCAGATCTCAATCTGAAACCTTCTTATCAGCCTGGTTCAATAGCTGTCTTCTTAGAAGGAGCTTTCTCTCTCCAACTTCTTAGATCTTCACTTGAAGGTCTTCTTCTTGTTTGTTGTTTCTCATTTTAATGATTGCTTTCTCCAATGATAATTATTCCCTTCTGTTGAAGGAATAAGCCTTTATATAAGCTTTCTTCATGGTGACCGGCTGATCCGGTTTCTAACGGTCTTCTGACAGCTCTGACAGTAGCAGTTGACCGGTTGAAATGGCAGCTGTCAAGTCATCCAGTCACTTCTTGAAAACTCTGTCACTGTCTGAAAGTGTCGAGACAGATAGTCTTTATGTGTCGACACAAATAGACAAAGTGTCGACATAAGTAGACTAAGTGTCGACACTAGCCTTCATGGCGTCGACACAACTCCTTGTGTTGTAGAAACTGCTTCTCGACACTGCTTCCTCAAAATGTGTCGACACTGATCCTGTGTGTCGACACAAGTCCTTCTTCTTTGATACTTAGTTGATTTCTGCTAAGTGTCGACACAACTCCTTTGTGTCGACACATCTTCTTGTGTTGAAACTTGCTAAGTGTCGACACATCTTCTTTGTGTCGACACATGCCTTCTGTGTTGAAACTTTTGCTGAGTGTCGACACATCTCCTTTGTGTCGACACATTCTTCATGTGTTGAGACTTTTGCTGGGTGTCGACACATCTTCTTTGTGTCGACACATTCTTCATGTGTTGAGACTTTTGCTGAGTGTCGACACATCTCCTTTGTGTCGACACTTGTACTTAGACTTTGTTGAAGTTTTGTTGAGTGTCGACACAGCCTCCTAGTGTCGACACTTTTGCTTTCGACAAGGTTTCTCTGAGTGTCGACACTGCTTCTAAGTGTCGACACTGATTATGTAGACATTTCTTCATTGAGTGTCGACATTACCTGTATGTGTCGACACTTTCCTTCTGGTGTCGACTCTGCATTCCTGGTGTCGACACAATTACTCCAAGTGTCGGCACTGCTTCTCTGGGTGTCGACACAAGCCTTCTTAAGTGTCGACACTTTTCTTCTAGGTGTCGACACATGGACTTAGAAACTTTTCCTGCAAACCTGTAGTTACTTAACCTGCACAAAGAAACTCAAAGCACATCAAATACATCTTGATGTATATCATTGAGTAGGGTGAGGCTTCTTCAAATCAGGTACATATATTTCAATGTACCCCACAGCTGAGTTCGACGATCTTGGGTCAGATCGTCGAGCTCCGTTCGAAGATTGACTATGCCAGAGTTCAGGGTTCAGAGATCGTCGACCTGAGTTCGACGATTCAGCCTGAGATCGTTGAGCTCCATTCGGCGATCGTCAAGCTCCGTTCGACGTTTTTTGTTGAACTGTTGATTTGTTAGGTAAATCAGAATTCTTCCTAGCCACCTTTACAACTCCCTTACCTTTATCTGAGATAAACTTGATTGGGGTTGTTAATACTATAGGTTGGCTGGATGAAGCACCCAAGCCCAGTGTACTATTGAATCTTGAGTTCACTGTGCTTGTGATGTCCATTAATTTTATACTTCTCTCATTGAGGGATTCTTCAAACTTCTTAGCCTCTGATAGTTCACTTTTCAGTGAGGCTATCTGCTCCCTACATCATTCCAACTCCTCAGAGAGTTTGAGGTTATCTGATTTTAAGGTGCTTTGTTCAGATAGTTGATTTCTGAGAGAAATAATTTCTTTTTCAAATTTCAATAGATCTAAACAAAGTGCCTTAAATTCACATTTAAATTCCTCTGAATTAAAATCAAATGAGTCTATTACCTGATCCTCTTCAAATTGAGTTTCTGACTCAGACTCTGACTCTTGTTCTGCATTAGTATTGTGTTGAGGGGCATTGATAGCCATCATGCAGAACTCCTTTTCTTCAACATCATCTTCATCATCACTTGAGCTGGATGAAGCTTCTGATTCTTCTTCTGTTTCACTCCAGGTTTCAGCTACAAACCCCTTCCTGGTATGTTTGTTCTTGCTGGAGGAGGGTTTGTCATTGCTGTTCTTCTTGAAGTCTTTATCTCTTCTCCTTTCTTTCCTGTCCTTCTTGTCCTTATTCTGATTTTCTGGACAGTCAGGCACAATGTGCCCTGGTTTCCTGCATCCAAAACAAATAATTTCTTTGTTATTGGACTTATCATACATTGGCTTTTCATGCCCTCTGAATGACTTTTTCCTGAATTCCTTCATGGACATTTTATAAAACCTTTTGGCCAGTAAGCTTAGCAGATCTTCATTGCCTGTGACCTTGTCTTCAGGCTGATCTTCAATAGCTTTAAATTCTATTGATTTCTCTTTTCTGATTGCTGGTGAAGCGGCCTTCTGCTCTTCTTCTCTATTCTTGATATGCAGCTCATAAGACTTAAGCTTGCCCAAAAGAGCCTCAATGGTGATCTCATTTAGGCTTCTGGCATCCTTGATTGGCCAGATCCTTGAGTCCCAAGTGCTAGGAAAGCACATTAGGATTTTGTCATTGAGTTCAGTCAATGAGATCTCCTTGTCCAAGGTTTTCAGTTCATTGACTATAAGACTGAGTCTGTTATACATATCAGCAACTGACTCAGTTTCTCCTTTCTTGAAGTTCTCATACTGAGTTATGAGATGGGATCTTCTATCTTTCCATTCATCTGCAGATCCTGACACTATTTCAGATAGTTTGTCCCATATCTCCTTTACTGAGTTGCATTCAGCTACTTTTTGAAATATTTCATCAGACATGGTTTGTGCCAAAATGTTCATTGCTTTGGCATCTGCAACTTTCCATTTTTTGATTTCTGCATCTGTTTGTGAAGGAGGTGGAACATCACTTGTACTTGTATTTTCTGGAGGTCTTGGACACACTGTCAAAACAGAATTAAAAATATCTTCATCAATAGAATTCATGTACAATATTATCCTTGCCTTCCAAAGTGCAAACTTAGATAGATTGCACACTGGAGGTCTAGTGCTAGCATAATCTTTGTTCTGTGACATGGTTTTATATAAAGAAAAATATAATACAAATAATAAAAATAAAAACCCTCTATAAAAGATTGATCTTATCAGAGATCTTTTGGTTCAGGTGTTAGCCTGTAGGATAATTTAACCAACCTGGTGATTTTAACCAACCTGGTGATTTTAACCAACCTGCCTCTGATACCAATTGAAAGTGGGGATAAGATCTACCTTAACTCTAGAGGGGGGTGAATAGAGTTTATTAAAATAATTTTCAAGTTAAAAACTATTTTGCATTGGAAGACTTAATTTAAATATATGTGTAAGGTGCGTGCAGTAAATAAAAATTATGAGAGCAAGAAATAAAAAACACAGCACACAGCAAACAAAATATAGCAACCAAAAGACACAAGGAGCTATAGTGGTTCCCCAAACAAACTGGGTACATCCACTCTTCTACCACCCTTGGTAGGAATCCACTGCAGGATGAGTTGATCAGGTGTCTTGGGCACCAATGAGCTTTTGATAAGGTGCTCAAAAACCAAACCAGATTTTTTGATCAGGTGTCTTATCACCACTGAGTTTTGACAAGGTCTCAGAAACCAGCACAAAACATTGAAGGGAGTTTTAAGAAACCCTTTTATAGCAGAAAAAGAAGGAGGTGAGATGTTCTTCTCTGTCAACAATCAGAGAGAAGACTAGTGGATGATGTTGTCAAAGCTCCCCCTGAGATCTGGAAGTTGTTCAGGAAAAGAAGCTTTGCACTAGGGTGATAAGTATTCAGTAGATGAGATCTCCAGCAAAGAATGATTCCAGCAGTTGCTGAAATGTGTAGTGTCTGGAGTCTTGATGGATGAAGCCTTTGAACACTTGAGTCAAAATAGATCTAGAAAATTTTATGTATGTTGATCTCCTTCAGTGATGTGTGTTCTGAAAAAGAATTATGTCTGTGTGTGACTGTGACTGTTTGTAATTGTTATTAGGAGAAGCAGAAGTGTGTCTTATTAGAAGTAGCAGAAAGATATCCTCTCTTTTTTTTCTTAGATCTGAATAGAGTGAATTTGATTCTCTGTCTCCAAGGTAACCGTTAGCCACTCATTAATGACTTCCTTAATTGAATTTTGTCTCTGGAGGAAAGTCCTAGAAAACATTCCTTTAAAATTCCCTTAAAACTTGCTCCAGATTAATTGAAACGGCTACAAGATCCTTGGAATAAATATTGGGAATAAATGAGATAGAATTCCGTAACTGTCTGAATTTGAATCTTGAGAATCGTCGATCTCTCCAGAAAATCGTCGACCTGAGCTCAACTATCGTCGACCTGAGCTCAGAGACTGGAACTAGACTGGAAACTGAAATCGTCGATCTGAGCTCAACTATCATCGACCTGAGCTCAGAGATTGGGAAAACAGCTAGAGACAGAAACGTCGATCTGAGCTCGAAGATCGTCGAACGGAGTTCGACGACTCGTTGAACTGAACTCAGAGATCATCGAACTGAGTTCGACGATTCGTCGACCTGAGCTCGACGAAAATGACTTAGTCTCCTAAATTAAATATCTGATCTGAGGGTCTTGGGGGCAGCTTTCAGGCCTAAATACTAACCCTTAGACTCAATCTAATTGACCTTTAAAAACTATACAAGGAGGTCAAAACATTTTTCCTAAGGACATAGTGATCCTTGCCCAAATCAGTAATAGGGTGTTCCAACATCACGTATCGACTAGACTCTCAACTAGCAACAGCTCCAGCTGCTCCAGCTGCTCCGATCAATCTAGAACCGACTTTGGAGCACCAGCAAGCTTGTCCTCCAACTTGCCCGCCGGTCTATCCACCTTACACAGCAACCTTCTCGCAAGGGCCTGCAGCCCCCCTACGACCTCAAGATGAAGAGTTTGCTGCTCGCCAAAACTTCTTCCGAGAAGCAGCTCGGGGAAGCCCTACTAGGTTTCTCAACTTTCAGGGAAGTCACCATTACCCTGTAGCTCCTGAATTTACTCCTCCTACAGCAACTTTTCCCTTTTATCCTCCTGCTCCTTTTGTAGCTGCAGATTATGCTCCTTTTTATCCTTATTCTTTAGAAGAGCAGGAAAAGCCTTCGCCATTTACAGAGAATGTTCGTCATGAACCAACTCCAGCAAATTTTAGAGAACCTCGGTTACCAATTTATATCGGAGAGACTGATCCAGTGAAGCATCTTCAAGCCTTCGAATCAGCCGTTGCTCTCAAAACCCTTTCAGATGCAACTAAGTGCAAGCTCCTTGTGACAACCTTTGATGGGCAAGTGAGGGACTGGTTCTATGGTCTTCGCCCTCACTCCATCACTTCCTTTGCTGATCTGTGAAGAGAGTTCTTGCTTAGATCCTCTACCTCAACCAAGAGAAAGGGCGGTCCTAAAGCCCTCTTTGAGATCAAGCAGCGCAGCAATGAAACTTGGTCTCAGTTCGTTGATCGATTCCAAAGAGAAATTTTGGACATCGAGATTGTCAGCCAAGAAATGTACAGAGTGGCTCTTATCCACGGTCTCCGTGAAGGGCCTCTCAAGTTTGAAGCCAATGTTCATGCTCCAAGGACATACCAAGAGTTGATTGCCTTAGCTAACTCATACACCCGAGGCGAAAAAAGCAACCCAGGCTTCGTCTCCAAGCTTATATCAGAGAAAGATCTTTTTCACAAGAAGCCTCTGAGGTCTCCTCACAGCGATTTCCCAACTCATTCAAGGAAAGGAAAAAGGTTTCAGCGCAATCGATACCCTTTCCTGAGTCGTGATCGTGCTCAAGATTCATTGCTCCCACTAGCTTCTTCTCAAACAGCTGCAGTCTGCCATCAGCAAGATGATGACTTGCATGAGTCAGAACTAGATGAAGCCATGCTGGAAGTAAGCCAGATCATGAAAGATAGGTCTAGCTACAAAAAGCCTTAACGACTAGCCGATCAAAGGTCTAAGGATTCAGAGCCTTACTGTGAATTCCACAAAGAGCCAGGTCACATGACTGAGAATTGCCGAGCACTCCGCCAGCTTGTACAAAAGATGCTCCGGCAGGGTAAGATGCGTGACTTGCTTCCCAAAGAAGGTCGCCATGATCCAGCAACCTCAAAGGGCAAAGAAGTTGCAGATGTTCCTTTCTCCTCAAAAGGAGTGAACCTAGTCGAAGAACCCCCTCTCCTCGTTGTTAACAAAACTATTGAATGCTTCGATGTTGATGACGAGGGTGTGCTTGGAAGGCTATTCTAAGCCAGAAAAGGACTGCATAGTACTCCAAATTCTCTCACAACCATGATGGGTTATCTCTACTCTTGCCTTTTCAAACATTCTCTTTACAAAACACTTCTTAGTGTTCATTCTTGCTTTTCAACAAAGCTTTTATCAGGGATCCCATACTGACATAGTTCCCTTCTTATATTGCTTCCTCCTCTATTCTCTCTTCTCCAAGAGATCACTGAGCCACAGAGATGTCGCCGAGTATTGCTATAGGCCCCCTTGGGATTGGATTCCGGCGTAAGACCACAGTGACCACATATCGCGGGAGATTTCACATATGTGTGTAGTGGGGGCTATCCAACTCTCATGCGGAAGAATACTGGACTTTGGATCCTAGCCGACATCTAACACAGAGTGTGTGCTAGGGAGGCCCCATGTGTTAGCTCTGTTGTGCTCTGTTAGGATACATCATAGTTACGGTGATCTTTGCTTGACAAGAAATGGCGACCAAGCGTAGCCTTGTCTCTTCGATCATCTCACGACTGTGATGGCCGAGCGTTCTCTAGTGCTCCCAATCCATGCTTTTGCGGGTCCTCTACTCCACTGATCAATCCACAGACAAGATATAGGTCTCTTGGCGCAACCAGTCTCATTGATCAGTGATGTAGTAACCCGAAACATGTGATCAGTGCCTCTAGCGATCCTTCTCAGGATTTCCCTTGCTTTTTTCCTTTGTGCCCACCTAGAGGATGCGCGGCCAGCCTGCTTTGAGTAGGACTATACTCGGGATGATTTTTCTCAAGCAAGCGATGCATAAGTCCCATGGGTGATCTCATGTGGCGGCGTCCAGTCTTTCTTGGTCATCTTTGAGTATAGACCTCTTTTTTGTCAACTGCCTTCTTTCACAGGATGTATCAGGCATTTCCTCTACTCTTTGGTCATATCGACCTTATCTTATCAACAGTTAACACTTGCAGGTCTTCTCCCAGGTACTTGCAAGCTTCTTTAGTATATATGTCTGCTTCTAACTCTTCTCTTTGAAGAAATTAGTAGACACTTGCAAGCCTTCTCCCAGGTACTTGTAAGCTTCTTTCGTATATTATTTGCTTCTAATTCTTCTCTTTGTAGAGATCAGCAGGCACCTGCAAACCTCATCCAGGTACTTGTAGTTTAATTCATTATTCTATGTCTGCTGCTCACTCCTTTCTTTGCAGTGGTTAGTAGACACCTGCAAGCCTCATCCAGGTACCTACAGCTTATTCTTTGTATACAATACCTACTTCTAACTCTCACTTTGCAGAAAACAACATATCCTTGCAAGTTCCTTCTCCCAGGTACTTGTAAGCTATTTTCATGTTTTGGCCTGCTCCTAACTCTCCTCTTGTAGCGATCAGCAGACCCTTACAAGTTTATTCACAGGTACTTGCAAGATACTCACATATATCATGTTTGTTCCTAACTCTCATTTTGCAGAGATCATCTGATACTTGCGAGTTTCTTAACAGGTACTTGCGAGTTACTTTCATATACTATGCATACTTTTAACTCTTCTTTTGCAGAAACTAGCAAAGACTTGCAAGTTCCTTCCAGGTACTTGCAGGTCATTTTTCCTTCTTGAATACTCCTCACTCTTCCTCTTTTGCAGAGGATAACAGGTACTTGCAAGCCTCCATCAGGTACTTGCAAGTTATTATGCTTCTATGTTTTCCGCTTACTTTCATTTTGCAGAACTTAATGGAAGACACATCTTTATTTTTTGCAAAGGCAAACTCAAGTATGCACAAGTTGTACCACTCATACATGTCTACCCTAACTTTTCTCTTGCAGGAAAATAGACAGGTAGCACCGAACCCCTAAGGAGAGGCTTCAGGTTCTATCTCTCCTTGCCCCTTCTCTTTTCTTTGGGGTGCATCACGATTTTCGTGGGTCTCCAACTTTTTCGAAGTTCTATTCGGAACTTAAAAAAGTGTGGGGATTATGTTAACTCCAAAATCGGCGATCCTTCCCAAGCCAGCCAGCTCGCTCGTCACGGCCTGCCCCGGGTTCCTCCTGGAGGTCGTGATGCCCTAGAGAGGGCGGATAGAATTCTCTATCCGCTTAGGCCACGCGGCTTGCACGGTCTCAGCAGTCTGACCGACCAGGCCGCGCACCTTCTCTTGGTCGGCAGGGGCTGCGGACTGCTTCCGTAGTCCGCCTCTATAGGCCGCCCCCTTTTTCAGCTTAACCGCAAAGTTGCCTCCGCAGGATTCTCTCTGCCGGACTCAACTCCCTATCCGCCCGGGCCGGCAACAAGCTGCGTTCTTTGCGGGAACTAGCCACTCTTTCAGTCTGCTCCTATAAGTCATTCTTCAAGAGCACCAGATCGCTCCAAACCGCTAAGCACAGATGGCGACCTGCCCCCAAGCTGCCTGCCGGCTCGCAAAGTCCAGCAGCAACGTCCAAGTTCCTCGCGAGCTGGGCGGACTCGAAGTGCGATCAAGACTTCCAGTCTCCCTTCATTGGTGAACCCCAACAGCCTCAACAACCAGGCTCTCCATCTCCAACCTAAGCGGACTCCGCTTTGCAATAGTCGCAGACTCGACGGACTTGGCAGACTCTCTATGCAGTCTGCCTTTCCTTAGCCAGCACCAGCATCTCGGTAGTAGTAGTAGCAGACTTCTTCCTCAGTCCACAGTCTTGGCACGAACTCAGTCAGTAGCGGCAGACTCTTTCCAGCCCGCCGGGCAGCAGATCCTCCAGAAGACAGTCCCAGTCCGCATAACCTAGTGCGGACTCGGCGGACTCCGCGGGCACTCTCCTGCTCGTACCCCTTACAGGTCATTTCAGTCCAGCAGTGGCGAACTCAGCGGATTCTCCTTGCAGTCCGCCGCTTGGCCTCCAGCATCCGCTACCCCAGAAGCAGGCAGACAATCCCAGCTCAGCAATGACGGACTCCGCGAACCCGCATCGCAGTCCGCCACTAAGTCTCCCATTTTGCCGTCAGCAGCACCGGCTTCAGTACAAAGCCCCAGTCCGCGCGGCCTATTATGGGCTCGGCGGACTCCGTCTCCATCTCGCTCAAGTTACCGTCTCACCGGGGGTAATGTCACCGCAAGCCGTTATCTCCTCGGGCCTATAAATAGACCCCCATGCCTCTCATATGGGGGGGGACCATAGCCAAGGTGCTCACGCTCGAAGTCAGCTAGCAAGCCCTCCTCTTGCGGACTCCGTTTCTCAGTCCGCACCCTTCTCTCTTCTTAGTCGTGCGGCCTGCCGGCCTCTGGTTCTCCAGTCCGTGCGGTCTCCCGTTTCACTTAACCGCGCGGCCTGCCGACTACGCTCTTCAGTCCGCGCGGCCTCTTCTGGCACTTCTTCCCTAGCCGCCACCTTCCTTCTTATACCCTTTACTGCTTTCTTGAAAGGTGTATTAGCAAGTTGTAACTCTCGCTATTAATCAAAGTAAAGCCCGTCGCAAGAGTGGCATTTAAGTTGCGGCGGGCGAAGTCTGATGTTGCCGCTGCTAAAGGCCCCCTCTCTTTTTCTCAGCTCAGCTTCCTCTCGGCATAAACCTGCAAGCATAACCGTCCAAGTACCTGTCTGCTCGACAGCTCCTGATCAACCTCATTTTTCCTCATCAGCCTTCCCGTCTGCTCTCAGTACCCTCTCCTCTATCCCCGCAACCCCTTTAACAAGCTTTTGCTCCACTCTCGAGCACTCAGAAGCTTCCTTCATTCCTCTTCCCCCGCAACCTTCATCCTTCTTCCTCTCTTAGCTTGTGAGATCAAACTCTCCCTCCGTGTTAACTAGGCGGTGTCGTTTTCGTGCATCAACAGAAGAGGCTCTGCTAGTGTTTAGGGCATCCACAGATCCATCAAAATTTTATTTCTCCTTTACTTTTCATTTCTATTCAAGTACTAATGGAATGATAGACTCTTTCTATTTTAAGAGAGTAATGACTCTTTTTGAATTTGTCAGTGTACATTGGGATTGGTCAACGATCGTTGAATGGAGGGATCACTGATTGTTGATGGAGCCTCTTTTGAAAAAAGAATAGATGGAAACCAAATCCTGGTCAGCCTTCAGTTTGAACTGGGGTCACTAAACAACGATTGCAGAGCGAAGTTGGAGGTCATCGTTCAACGATTATGGATCATTGAGCTATCATTTCAATCACTGGTCATTGAGTCACTTCAGTTTGGTCAATAAATGTTGATAAAGAAAGATTCTGTGAGAGAGATTTTTCATAACTTTGTTTATCTTCAAGATTTACTTAAGCAAAAGTTTCTATAAGACCTCGCATATCATTTTAAGGATCTCTAGAAATGACACTTGTCTTTCTTTTACAATAATTTATCTTTATTATAGTAAACCATCCATACTGTGATTTTCCCAATACCTCTTTCTCAATTGTTTGACATTTCTTAGAACTAACATTGCTAGATTGTTTGTCTATCCTCTCCCTAATATCTAGCAAGTGATGCATTATATGAATATCCTCATGCAAGATTAGTTTGAGTGTATCTCTCATATCTAATATAACACGGTTAAATGCTTCAGAGATGTTGTTTGCCATCACAACACAAAATGGAAGACTACTAAAGACATGATTACACCATAGTGCTTTCTATATACTAATTAGGTGATCACATGCATCATGGAAAATTGAATAAATTTTCTACATTACTCTAGCCCACTCCATTTCATATGTTGCATTTGAGGATTTCCATAACATTCCTTTTAAATTTTCGATTGGATATTCCTTCCTAAATTTGTTGTAAGATGCTTCACACAAAGCAATGATCCACCGATAGCAGTAACTCCTTAAAGGTTTGGATCAAGCCCAACAATGTAAAAGTGAAGTTATACTAAGAAAAATGTAAATATATTTAAAAAGTTTTTAAATGTGAGAGAACAAAAATTAGTTAATATAGAATATGCCCAATGTCAATAATTAAAATTGAATATGCCTGATGTCAATAATTAAATTTAAAACAAAGTCCAAAATTCGTTATTTTCAACTTCTACCATGACACGTGCAATAAATGACATCCAAACATTCAAATCTCTACCAAAAGCCATCGATAATTGACCACCATAGGGGCCCTTCAAGAACCATCCATCCAACCCTACAAATGGTCTACAACATTTAAAAGACTCACGACATTCGGTACTATAACTTTTGACAAAGAAGGAATATAGTTTGTGATGTAGCTGTGTTGTTATAAAAATGCTCGACTGGCCAGGTAAATTTTATAAGAACTAAATTTCTTCTATTCAATTTTAGTAATTCTACACAATGATGGTGATAATGAGATTTTCACTTGCTTGAGCCTTTGCCCTAACACCTTTATCTCTAGATATTCATGCAACTAAGTTCACCTTTACATAATCAACACTTTTGTTAATTTGAATATTGAGATTTTCACTCACTTTAGATTCGATTCGTTTTCTTAATCACTTACCAATTTATTATTAAATTCTCCTGTATGAATGATTATCAATAATAGTCCTCACTTCTCACACATCCTTATTTTTCATGGGGACTGCATAAATTTCCCACTCACATCTAGGTTTGCACTTGAACCTTATGCTTTTGTTGTAATTCTTCATCACTTTTAGTCATATACCCATATGAGTTGCATATGTCCTAACCACGCGTTTCAATTGAGTTTTTTTTACTTAATCATCTTTGTTGTCACTATTAAGTGAATGAAGATACTCCATGAAATATTTTTCATCACTATCTATTGAGACTCAAATTTGAGTTTTTTTTCTTCTTTAGAACCGAGATATTTGTTCATACATTAATATCATCGTTGAATACATTTTTGCCCTCAAACGTTATATCAAACGCACAATCACTGCTATCAGATTCACTATAATCCACAACAAAATTATTTTTTTCAGGATTAACTAAATATCAGACATTTGATGTAAAATAAAATAAAAATTATACTAACTTTTTTACCGAAAGCAAACAATATTAATACAGCGTGACTACAAAGTATAAAATGTGGTTCGGGTTTCATCAATAAATTTACATAAATTTGGAACCATCAATGCATTTACATGGACACATAACAACATGAATATCTAGTTAGGGCTCCACAAAGTGTTCCGATTACATAGCTAAATTCAGAATTATCACAAGAGCTTAACAACTGGAGCAAAGCATTACCTTTTGACACTGAACTTAATGGGTGCTAATGATGTTCAATTAATTAAATCATGCAAGTGTTAACTAAAATCAATTAATTGCGCAAATAATAAATGAAATCAATTAACTCTGTAAACACAAAATTGAATCTGAACATATGATCCCTAAGTTATGAGAGGAGCCTTAATTTTCCATAATCCCAAATTTCTACAAAATAAATCTAAATAGTACCCTAATATCTGAGAAAGAAACCCTAATTTATGAAAAAGGATCCCTAATTTATGAGAAATAAGCCCTAATTTCTAGAATTAATTAACTCTCATGGTTCATGGCAAGCCAAAAGTTAAAGGGGGCCAAATTTTTGAGGAAGATTAGCTCTAAACAAAGGAGAAAAGGGGAGGACATGCATCCCAGAATGACGTTGTCGGTGGAATCTCTTAGGCTCTGTTTGGGACAGCTTATGTTGATGAATAATCTCTATTTAAAACACAAACACAGTTTTATAGCTGTTTGTTTGTGCAACTTATAGAAAACCACTTATTTTAAAATTTATGATAAGTTGATTTTTCATAAGTGAAAGAATTGGTTTCAAGATAATCTAAACACCTAGAGGGGTGTGAATAGGTTCAATTCCTTTTTACTCTAAGGCAGAATATTAATTCAATTAATCAAATAGAATCAAACAGTTCTACAGCTACCACATCACAGAAATCACAATATCACACACAATCACAGATGGCACACAGTTTTATAGTGGTTCCCCAAATGATGGGTACATCCACTTTCCCCCTTCGCCTATCTAGCAGTGTGCTAGATTCGGACTAACTTCTTCCTTCTTAGGTCCACAGATCTTACAGCTCAGAACCCAGTCAAGGTTCCTACAACTCAGAGTGAGTCCACACTCCTACAACTCAGACAAGTAAGCCCTACCTCAGCCTTCACCAGGCCTACAACTCAGAGAATTAAATCTCCTACCTCAGGCATACAGCCCTACCTCAGCCTTCACAAGGCCTACAACTCAGAGATGTAAATCTCCTACCTCAGGCACTCAGCCCTACCTCAGCCTTTATAAATTAGGCTTACAGCTCAGATCAATAATGATCTTACAGAAAATGATATAAAATAAGTTTTATCTTTCACCCAAGTTGAGAGAGATTGGGTAGAAAGTTTTCTTGATCAGTTCTTGAAGAATCTGATTACACAGAAATAAACCTGTCTTTGGCTTTCTTCAAAGCATCTTGAATCTGACCACAGTAAGGTTGAATTTCTTGAAGTTGATCTTCAATCAGCTTCCTTCTTAAAATCCAAAAATTAATCTGAATACTTCTTTGCAGATTAGTTCAGGATCTGCTCTTAAGAGACTAGTTGATGATAGTCTCTTTCTTCACTTGAATTGTTGGAGCTCTCTCTCTCTACAAATTCTTCTGAAGATATTTTAAAATTCTTCACTAAGATCCACTGGAAATCTCTGATTGAATTTTCTTGTGTATGTTGGATCTTATGTTGTAATTGTGTTTTTTGTGTACTTCTCCTCTTTTTTTTCTTCGTCTTCAGTTGATAGAATCTGTCTTTATATAGACTTCATCCAAGGTTACCGGCTGATCTGATTGCTAACCAACTACTGACAGATCTGACAGTTGCAGAAAACTTGTTGGGTATGGCAGCTGTCAAGTCTCCAGTCACTTCTTGAAACTTTGTCTCTATCAGCAAAGTGTCGAGTCTGAACTTCACATGTGTCGACACAAGTATACTAAGTGTCGACACAATCCTTGGTGGTGTCGACACAGATCTCATGGTGTCGACACTGCTTCTCTACATAGCTTCTGTAAGAATGTGTCGACACAAGTCTTGTGTGTCGACACAGTCACTTCTTGTCTTGACATAATTAACTTAGAAGAAATTCTGGTGTGTGTGTGTCGACACAAGTCCTGTCTGTCGACACAGTTGATGTCGAATGAACTTTTTGTGTGTCGACACAGTTGATGTCAACTGAACTTTCTGTGTGTCGACACAAGTCCTGTGTGTCGACACAATTTCTTCTGGTGTCGACACAGCTTTTCCAAGTGTCGACACAATTGACTATAGGTGTCGACACAGCTTTTCTCAAGTGTCGACACAAGTCTGCACAAGTGTCGACATAGCTTCTTCTGGTGTCGACTGATGGACTTAGAAACTTTTCCTGCATATTCTTAACCTGCACATATAAACTCAAAACAACATCAAATATACCTTGATGAATATCATTGAGCTAAGTGAGGCTTCTCCAAATCTGGTACACATTTTCCAATGTACCCAACAATCTCCCCCTATTTGGAGAAGTCATAACCCTTAGTCAATGATATACACCATTTATAATAAACACACATTATGATGTATATAAACATTACATGACAGGTGTTGAAGCCAAAAATGGCTTCTGTGGAGTTCGGGGTCCCAAAAGAGGGGTGACCGCGCACCTACTACCCTCAAGCGAACGATCTAGGCACAAGATTAGGAACACAAGGGACAGACCCAAGGTCTCAGCGTGGAGGACCCACCGCATACCCGGAAGACTAACAAACTCTTCCCCTCCCAAGCTAAAGGCTGAGCTAAGACACCTTCGGAGGGCACTCTCGGCCGACCGGAACATCTAAGGAGGGTCTCAAGATCAACTCTCTCCTATCCAGATGTGTCTCCTTGGGTCTACACAAAATGCTCCTCACCCGCCCTACTGATGGCGCAAACTCGCCGAGCAATTCCACGACACGCTGCCCAAAATGGGTTACGAACAGCGTAATCCCGCTATTCTAAAAAGCTGTCAATAGGCCACTAGGGGCTTCCCGGCAACTACACCTCGGGGCCCCCACGGGGCGAGCGGTTCACGAGCACACCACTCGCCGAAGATGGAAAGAGTAAATCATACATAAACAGAGCATCACAAATATTAAAAGAATATTACAGGAATATGAATTCCATACTTCGGCACGCAGGCCGACAATATAAGAAAAAATAGGCCTTCGAGGGCCAGCACCAGCTTGGGCTTAAGCCCGTTATTCCCCGCTTGGAACTGTGACACCTGTACGCCAACGTCTCATCAGGCGACTTCCAGCTGGATAACCGTCGGCTAACATAAGCTGGCTAAAATATATTGCACACACCCCCTTTTTGGGGGCTACGGCGCACATTCCCTGCAAACGGATAATATACAACTTCCTCGGAGTCTTCTCCGGGAACCCCAGAACATCACCAATCCGGCTCACACGTCCGGATGGGCTTCATACAGCATGCCTAAACTCGTACTCACACTTTCGGGCGCTAACACAGTTAATTGCAGGGACGTACACGTCAACCCGTCGGAGAGCTCCCTTCCCCCACCCGTTGGTGGAGAGGGGCTTCCATGCAAATATGGAAAATGAGGGCTTCACCTGCCCAAGTAGAAACATCGTTACCCTTGACGCGTGTTTGGCGGAGCCGCAACCGCGCACATTGCCCGAGGCTCGACATCTAGCATCCGTAGTGGTTGTCCATGCACGGATCCGACCTCCGCGGGAGAGTTGAAAGCTCCGAATGATTTTTCCCTCCATGGCCGAGCCTCTCCATTGCTGTAGGCGGCGCCGGGAGAGGAGCTCCCGGTCGGCCTCGCTGTAGGCGGCGCCGGGAGAGGAGCTCCCGGTCGGCCTCGCTGTAGGCGGCGCCGGGACAGGAGCTCCCGGCCGGCCTTGCTGTAGATGGCACCGGGAGAGGAGCTCCCGGCCGGGCTTGCTTTGCCCTAAGCGGCTGCGAAGAAGAGAGGGGGAGGGGCTCGGCCAGCCCTTGTTCCCGGCGGCTGTGATGAAGAAGAGAGGAGCTCGGGCTGCACTCCTCCTTGCGGCAGTGGCCTGGACAGGGAGAGGTGAAAGGGTCGGGCTGTTGCTTCAGGCGGCCGGAGAAAGAGGAAGCGGCGCGGGATCGGGGTTGCTTCAGGCGGCCGAACCCTAGCGGGCAAGAGGAAAAGCCCCGATCGCCAAAAACTCCTCCTGCCCCTTTTTTTGTACCCACCGCCCTCTCCTCCTTTATTCTTTCATAACTTATATGTAAATATAATATAATATATATGTATATAATATATTATATTAATAAACATATATATATAAATATATATGTTTTAAGCCTATACAAATAAAGCCTCTGCACGCACGCACGAGGACCCGCATGAGCTCGAACGAGGCTGCATCAAAACGTCGCTCAAAGCGCGTCTCTGGCCCGCTAATTGGGGAGGGTCTCACTTGGCCGGATACGGGGTTGTACACAATCCCCGCTCTTTTCGAGGTTGGCACAAGCTCGGAAAGAAATGTCCAACCCCAAGTATCCGGCGAGTGGGAGCCGACCCAAAGAAAAATTTTGGGAGAATCCAAAATTTGCATTTAAAACAATAATCTCTTCGTGCCCCTCTTGATGAGTATCACTTTCACAATCCTGTTAGATATTTCAACAAGAGTATCACTAGCCCGTGGTTTTCCTCCTATGCTCATCATCCACAACATACACATTAAATAATGAACTCTAACACAACTAATAATCCACTCCCTTTATAGAGGGAAAAAGACATGCTGGTGCCTAAAGATCAAAGAACCCTGAAATAGAAATAACTACAATACTAGAATCTACTGAAAAAATCACTATTTGCCCACGCCTCTATGAGTGGCCCTTACTAGTACCGTTGAAACGTTCACTGTCTATTCCTCCAAGATTCAAAGTTGCCCTTACAGATTTAAAGAACTAGAAATAAAAATAGCCTTTTCCTGATATCAGTCGCATGATACCTTCACACAAAATCCGGTTGTAAACATAATTGAGGTAAGGGTCGCCTATCCAACTTTCAAGCATGAGGACAGACTTAGGATGAGGGTGATCCCATAAAAATTTTGAACATACCATAAGGTTTTTGCTCTTGAAAAAATCAATATTTCTTCAAATCTTGAAAATTGACAAGTTTTAAAAACAAAGCTTCCTTCTTCTTAAGAACAAAATAAAATGAGTACTCTTGGTCAAGACACGACCGCGTGACTCTCAACGCAAAGGAGACAGGGTCAATTCTTTTAAGAAGAAAAAGTTTGTCATTCTTGTGACACGTTCTTAGCTCCCCATTATTTTTACCACGATTACTTAATTGTTCAAAGTCACGATATGTATGAGGTACATGGTCAGTATAAAACAGACACTTGAGAGCAAATCTCTTTCAAAGGGAAATTAAGGGAATAAAAACAAATTATTCAAATCATTCTTTTTGCGTGCAGCGTATCATGGGAACCAAACCTATCCCTCCACAAACCAAACCTATCCTCCACAGGCGAGCCTTCGGACCTGCCAGCTCGATGAGAGCCTGCGCAACGGGTCTACCTTGGGCCGAGCCGAGCTCGGGGTGCCGATGAAGTTTCCACAAACCTAACCTAACCTATCCTAAACTATCCTAACCTATCCCCCACAGGCGAGCCTTCGGACCTGCCAGCTAGTAGGAGCCAGGCAGCGGGTCTACCTGGGGCCGAGCCGCGCTCGGGGTGCCGATGACGTTCTCAAACCAACCAAACCTACCCCCCACAAGCGAGCCTATGGACCTGCCAGCTAGATGAGAGCCTGCGCAGCGGGTCTACCTGGGGCCGATCCGAGCTCGGGGTGCCGATGACGTTCTCAAACCAACTAAACCTATCCCCCACAGGCGAGCCTATGGACCTGTCAGCTAGATGAGAGCCTACGTAGCGGGTCTACCTGGGGCCGAGCTGAGCTCAGGGTGCCGATGAAGTTTCCACAAACCTAACCTAACCTATACTAACCTATCCTAACTTATCCCCCACAGGCGAGCCTACGGACCTGTCAGCTAGATGAGAGCATGTGCAGCGGGTCTACCTGGGGCCGAGCCAAGCTTGGGGTGCCGATGACGTTCTCAAATCAACCAAACCTATCCCCCACAGGCGAGCCTACGGACCTGCCAGCTAGATGAGAGCCTGCGCAGCGGGTATACCTGGGGCCGAGCCGAGCTCGGGGTGCCAATGAAGTTTCCACAAACCTAACCTAACCTATCCTAACCTATCCTAACATATCCCCCACAGTCGAGCCTACGGACCTGCCAGCTAGATGAGAGCTTGCGCAGCGGGTCTACATGGGGCCGAGCCGAACTCGGGGTAGTGCAGAACCAAGAACTAGGACCTCTCCCCCACAGGCGAGCCTACGGACCTATCAACTAGTAGGAGCCAGGCAGCGGGTCTACCTGGGGCCGAGCCGCGCTCGGGGTAGTGCAGAACTAAGAACCAGGACCTCTCCCCCATAGGCAAGCCTACGGACCTGCCAGCTAGTAGGAGCCAGGCAGCGGGTCTACTTGGGGCCGAGCCGTGCTCGGGGTAGTGCAGAACTAAGAACCAGGACCTCTCTGCCACAGGCGAGCCTACGGACCTACCAGCTAGTAGGAGGGAGGCAGCGGGTCTACCTAGGTCCGAGCCACGCTCGGGGTAGTGCATAACCAAGAACCAGGACCTCTCCCCCACAGGCGAGCCTACGGACCTGCAAGCTAGTAGGAGCCAGGCAGCGGGTCTACCTGGGGCCGAGCCGCGCTCGGGGTAGTGCAGAACCAAGAACCAGGACCTCTCCCCCACAGGAGAGCCTACGGACCTGCCAGCTAGTAGGAGCCAGGCAGCGGGTCTACCTGGGGCCGAGCCGCGCTCGGGGTAGTGCAGAACCAAGAACCAGGACCTCTCCCCCACAGGCGAGCCTACGGACCTGCCAGCTAGTAGGAGCCAGGCAGCGGGTCTACCTGGGGCCGAGCCGCGCTCGTGGTAGTGCAGAACCAAGAACCAGGACCTCTCCCCCACGAGCGAGCCTACGGACCTGCCAGCTAGTAGGAGCCAGGCAGCGGGTCTACCTGGGGCCGAGCCGCGCTCGGGGTAGCTCTACCCGGTTAATCTCTACCCACTACGGGGCACATCTACCCGCAACGTCCACCCTCCTGAGAAAGAGGGTCGATCATATAATATTCTCCCTAAGGCACGTTTTGATCTCCAGGATCGAACATTCTAGCGACAAGAGGGGAATGGGAGGGGACTTCTTTCATCACATGACCCTGGTCGTCACTTGGTTCCTCTTCAATAGCCATGACGTTCGACTGAGCTTTTTTGTACTGGTCACTCTCCACGCTCACCGCACCATAACTGTTAAAGCCAAAAATGGCTTCTGTGGAGTTCGGGGTCCCAAAAGAGGGATGACCGCGCACCTACTACCCTCAAGCGAACGATATAGGAACAAGATTAGGAACACAAGGGACAGACCCAAGGTCTCAGCGTGGAGGACCCACCGCATACCCGGAAGACTAACAAACTCTTCCCCTCCCAAGCTAAAGGCTGAGCTAAGACACCTTCGGAGGGCACTCTCGGCCGACCGGAACATCTAAGGAGGGTCTCAAGATCAACTCTCTCCTATCCAGATGTATCTCCTTGGGTCTACACAAAATGCTCCTCACCCGCCCTACTGATGGCGCAAACTCGCCGAGCAATTCCACGACACGCTGCCCAAAATGGGCTATGAACAGCGTAATCCCTCTATTCTAAAAAGCTGTCAACAGGCCACTAGGGGCTTCCCGGCAACTACACCTCGGGGCCCCCACGGGGCGAGCGATTCACGAGCACACCACTCGCCCAAGACGGAAAGAGTAAACCATACATAAACAGAGCATCACAGATATTAAAAGAATATTACAGGAATATGAATTCCATACTTCGGCACGCAGGCCGGCAATATAAGGAAAAATAGGCCTTCGAGGGCCGGCACCAGCTTGGTCTTAAGCCCGCTATTCCCCGCTTGGAACTGTGAAACATGTATGCCAACGTCTCATCAGGCCACTTCCAGCTGGACAACCGTCGGCTAACATAAGCTGGCTAAAATATATTGCATACACCCCCTTTTGGGGGGCTACGGCGCGCATTCCCTGCAAACGGATAATATACAACTTCCTCAGAGTCTTCTCCGGGAACCCCAGAACATCACCAATCCAGCTCATACGTCTGGATGGGCTTCACACAGCATGCCTAAACCCGTACTCACACTTCCGGGCGCTAACACAGTTAATTGAGGGACGTACACGTCAACCCGTCGGAGAGCTCCCTTCCCCCACCCGTTGGTGGAGAGGGGCTTCCATGCAAATATGGAAAATGAGGGCTTCACCTGCCCAAGTAGAAACATCGTTACCCTTGACGCGTGTTTGGCGGAGCCGCAACCGCGCACATTGCCCGAGGCTCGACATCTAGCGTCCGTAGTGGTTGTCCATGCACGGATCCGACCTCCGCGGGAGAGTTGAAAGCTCCGAATGATTTTTCCCTCCATGGTCGAGCCTCTCCATCGCTGTAGGCGGCGCCGGGAGAGGAGCTCCCGGCCGGCCTCGCTGTAGGCGGCGCCGGGAGAGGAGCTCCCGGCCGGCCTTGCTGTAGACGGCGCCGGGAGAGGAGCTCCCGGCCGGACTTGCTTTGCCCTAGGCGGCTGCGACGAAGAGAGGGGGAGGGGCTCGGCCAGCCCTTGCTCCCGGCGGCTGCGATGAAGAAGAGCGGAGCTCGGGCTGCACTCCTCCTTGCGGCAGCGGCCTGGACAGGGAGAGGTGAAAGGGTCGGGCCGTTGCTTCAGGCGGCCGGAGAAAGAGGAAGCGGCGCGGGATCGGGGGTTGTGCTGCTCCAGGCGGCCGGAGAAGGAGGAAGCGGCGCGGGATCGGGGTTGCTTCAGGAGGCCGAACCCTAGCGGGCAAGAGGAAAAGCCCCGATCGCCAAAAACTCCTCCTGCACCTTTTTTTGTACCCACTGCCCTCTCCTCCTTTATTCTTTCATAACTTATATCTAAATATAATATAATATATATATATAATATAATATATATATTATATTAATAAACATATATATAAAAATATATATGTTTTAAGCCTATACAAATAAAGCCTCTGCACGTACGCACGAGGACCCGCACGAGCTCGAACGAGGCTGCACCAAAACGTCGCTCAAAGCGCGTCTCTAGCCCGCTAATTGGGGAGGGTCTCACTTGGCCGGATACGGGGTTATACACAATCCCCGCTCCTTTCGAGGTTGGCACAAGCTCGGAAAGAAATGTCCAACCCCAAGTATCCGGCGAGTGGGAGCCGACCCAAAGAAAAATTTTGGGAGAATCCAAAATTTGCATTTAAAACAATAATCTCTTCGTGCCCCGATCAACAGGCCACTAGGGGCTTCCCAACAACTACACCTCGGGGCCCCCACGGGGCGAGCGGTTCACGAGCACACCACTCACCCAAGACGGAAAGAGTAAACCATACAGAATGATGCAAACACAGTGAGCATGAATCATTGTTTTATTTAAACTATCAAAATTTTGTCAACAATTAGTTTATATAGATTTTTTTAACAACTAAAGATTACATTGTTGTAAAATCTAGTTAATCTATTCTAAGGCTGATCAGGCTCCTTGATGACTATGTCTTTTCCTGGTTTGATCTGAGCCTGCACAGTAGGTTCAGTATCATCAGCAGGTTTCTTTCCTTTCAGATCTTTCCTTTTCTGTTCTTCATCACTTATCTTTTGCCTTTCAAAATAATGAAAAGGCTTTGGAAAGTACTTGCTAGGCTCTAGAGCATTAGCAGGTAACCTCCCAGCTTTTGCTTTCCTTCTGTATTGAAGAATAGCTTCCTGCCTGGCTTCATACTTGTTCCATTCAAGCTCAGTATACCATTTACCCCTTTTGTGGGTCTTATCCTTCACAGCTTTCTAGGTAGTCAAAATAATGTTCCTGGAAGTATGGCTCCATTGCTCAAAATCAGGCTTCAACTCAGCATGTTCTCTAAACCTTTTCTTGGACAGTTGTGCTTCCTTCTAAGCTTCCTTGGCAGCCACTGACATTTCCACTTTCTCAAGAATAATATTGTCAATCTCCTGTGAAGGGTTGTACATTGACTGAACTTCTTGCTGAACCATGTCAAAATCAGCTGGAGGGTAAATAACCTGAGCAACTTCAGGTTGATCACCTTCAATATAGGCAGATTGCACACCAGACTCAGCAATATTGTAATCATCACATAGGGGTGGATATCCAAGAGTGGCTCTGATGCTATTTGATATTCATTTAGCATGATTTGAGCCGGCTTTGACTAACACCCTCTCCCTCTTTATGACTTCTCTCTCAATATGAGCTCTGAGGTCATCTTTCTGAAATCTTACTTGGGCATCGAGATAATTGACACCATCTTTATAAAATGACCTTATCTTCAGTAGCTGATCAGAAATGATCTTTTGAGAATTCTTAATAGCTGTTTGTACAGCAACTAATTCTTCCTGTAAGTGTTTATCAAAAGCTGACTTCAATTGAACAAGTTGTTCAGTCCCAGTGGGAGCTTGTTTGTGAAGTTCTGTGACCAGCACATTGTGAGATTCAGTGAGATTGTCATTCATTCTGATCTGATTTTTTAGGACATAGCCTTGCTTGACCACTATATCATCAATTTGTGTACTTGCCTCTTGTTGCTATTTTGCCAGAAAAACTACAGCATTACTTCCTTTATGGAAGCAATCTGTCATCTCCTTTTTATTCTGGTTTACCTCAAATATAATTGATTTTATATCTTGGGCCAAGGAGAATTATAAATCTTTATGAGTTTCATCCACATATTTCTCCATGGCTATTCTCTGTTTATCTAATTTTACTTGCAAAGATACCAGTAAGGAGCTATAATCATATGCAGGAACTGGTTGTGGAGCAGTTTGCAATTCCCTTTTATAGCTTTGGCTTCTTCTTCTGAAAACCATCAGCTTTCTCTTCTTTGCTTAAGATTCTGCTTCATCTTTAGAAGCTGAGGTACTTATTATATCAACTCTTTTTTGAGGACTAAGAGGCCGTTCCTTTTTAGTCCTAGTTTACTCCCCCTCAATTTTAGCTTGCTCCCCCTCAGTCCTGGCTTGCTCCCCCTCAGTCCTGGCTTTCTCCCCCTCAGTCCTGGCTTGCTCTATATCAGGGAACAACTCTTCAAGAGTAAACTCTTGTTGAGTTTGGACTGGAGGCACCACTAACTCTGTAGCATCAGCAGCTGTAGATATATCCTCCATGATAACATCCTGTGCTTGATTGTTGAGTTGAGTGGTATGGTCAACATCAATCAAGGGCACAGTTAGTGTTTCATACTCATTATTGAAAATTGTTTGATTAACTTCTTGGATTACCTCAAGAATAGTTTGATTAGCCATTTCACTTTCTAAGTATGTTGGCTCTTCCTCAAGATGAGGCTCCCCCTGCATCTGATCATCATGTCTAATGTCTTGAGCATGTGATTTCTCGGTATTCTCTGGCCTCTCTTCATCAGCCATGTCTTTTATCAGCACTCTATCCCATATAGAGATTATGCTTAGATCCATTCTCCTCATATGATTGATCTTGGATCCAGCAGCCTGTTGCATCACTTCTGGAATTGCTCCAGCCAAGTATAAACTTAATATCCTTCCCATATTAGGTTTCTTGATGCCTTCTCTAATCTTCTCATATATGACTGCAGACCAATTGGTGTTGATTTTGTAGATGATCATGGTCATGAGGCAGAACATATAGGCTGAGACCCTATCATGTCCACCTGGTTTGCATAAGATTACTTTGCCAACTACTTCAGAAAGGAATTTTCCTTGTACATTCATTCCTTTTCTATTCATGGATGATCCAATTTTCATGGTGGGATCTAATCCACACCACTAGAGTGCTTCCCTGGTCTTGGAAGATGTAACTTCTTCGTCTTCTTGATTTTTGGGCAGATGAAGAGTTTTTCGTATGCTCTTCATGGTGAGTTTAATTTTATTGCCCTGGACTGAAGACCTAATCTTTAGTCCAGTTGAATCCTGAGTTGCAGCTCCATAGAACTCAAGGATTTCCTTCTTCCATATCTTTGTATGTTCTGATGCCAAATACTCCAAGCCATTTTCTGCAATTAGAGCTATCACAGCTTTAATCGTTGGTTCAGCATCCGTACCAGTTCATATCCCTCGTTCACGTTTTCGTCAAGTTTCGGCGCCATTGGGATGGTGAGAAATCTTGAATGGAGAAGAGAGAGTTTGTCGACACAAGTATCTAGTCTCAAAAATCTGGAGAGCGTGTCGACAGGGTTTGTTCTTGACCTATTTATATGTGTCTAAACATAGAAGGTCAAAAGGCGCGTCAAAATTTACTTAGTGTGTCGACACTGTTGAGATGATGTTGACACAGACTGCTAATGTCTCGACATAAGTGTTGACTACTATGTCTCGACACCAATTGATGATGTGTTGACACAGACATACTTATTAGTTCAACAGAAATTCTGTGTCGACTCTAATTCTAAGTGTCGACACAAAATTCTGGATGTGTCGACACAACTCCTGGATGTGTCGACACAACTCCTCTGAAGTGTCGTCACCAATTTTCTAGATGTGTCGACACAACTTCTCTGTGTCGACATAGACCTCTTTTTGTGTCGACACAAAATTACTTAGACAAATTTGTCAATCTATTTTATGTTCAGCATGTCTAATTCAATTTTAAAATTATTGAATTTAGTTTCATCCAATGGCTTAGTGAACATGTCAGCAATTTGAAAACTTGTATTGACAAATTCTAAATATATAGCCTCTTTTTCTACATGATTCCTAAGAAAATGATATCTTATTTCCATATGTTTTGGTCTACTATGAGAAACAGGATTATTAGCAATAGAAATAACACTTGTAGAATCACAGAATAATGGGGTTCTACTTACCCGGATACCATAATCTTTAAGCTGATGTTGTATCCACAACAGCTGTGCACAGCAGCTCTCTGCAGCTATATACTCAGACTCAGCTGTGTAGATTGCCACACTAGTCTGCTTCTTACAGCTCCATGACACCAATCTCCCTCCTAGAAATTGACAGGTGCCAGTTGTGCTTTTCTTATCTTCTTTGCATCCTGAAAAGTCTACATATGAATATCCAGACAGTAGAAAATCTCTATTCTTAGGGTACCAAAGGCCTAGATTAGGAGTGCCCTTAAGATATCTCAAAATCCTCTTAACAGCAGTATAATGAGACTCTTTTGGGCAGGATTGGTACCTAGCACAGACACATGTAGCATACATGATGTCAGGTCTACTAGCAGTAAGATAAAGGAGGGAGCCAACTATCCCTCTATACACAGACTCATCTATAGGTTTTCCTGCATCATCTTTGCTTATAGGCATACTTGACCCTTTGGAGTTCTCATGGTAGTAGATGACTCCATACAACACTTCTTAATTAACTCCTCGGTGAACTTAGACTGGGATATGGACAGGCCATCATCAGTCTGTCTTACTTGGAGTCCCAAGATGAACTTAAGTTCTTTCACTGCTCATCTCAAACTTCCCTTGCATAAGTTTAGCAAACTTCCTACAAAGGTTGTTTTCAGTAGAACCAAATATTATGTCATCAACATATATCTGGACTAGGATTATATTCACTTTGGATTACCTAAGGAATAAAGTTTTGTCTATTTTCCCCCTTTAGAATTTGTTCTCAATGAGGAAAGAAGACAAGGTTTCATACCAAGCCCTTGGGGCTTATTTCAAACCATATAGGGCTTTCCTAAGCCTATACACATAATTAGGATAGAGTGGATCAATAAAACCTGATGGTTGTTCTACATAAACTTCCTCCTTTAAGTCTCTATTCAGGAATGCTGACTTAACATCCATTTGGAACACTTTGAAACCATTATAAGCTGCATATGCTAGGAATAGACGTATTGCTTCCAACCTTATCACAGGGGCAAATGTTTGATCAAAGTCTAGGCCCTCTTCCTGCCTGTATCCTTTGGCAACAAGTCTTGCCTTGTTCTTAATTATGATCTCACTCTCATCTAGCTTGTTCTGTAGATCAACTTAGTCCCTATGACATTGTGGTCTTTTGGTTTAGGAACTAACTTCCAGTCCTTGCATCTCCTGAATTGATTCAACTCCTCCTGCATATCATCAATCCAGTGTGGTTCTTGTATAGCTTCTTCAAATCTTTTAGGTTCCTGTTGAGACAAGAAGCTTGAGCATAGTACAGTGTTCAAGCTCCTGCTTATAGTTTGAACCCCTTGTCTAGGATCACCAATAATCTGGTGTACAGGATGATCCTTTAAATGTCTAACTGCTGGAGGAAGTCTGTCTACAGTTTGACTTTCTCCATTTTCTTCATTCTGCTGTACTTCATGGTCTCCATCAGCATCTTGTGAGTCTTGTACTCCCCTTGGACAGCGACCATCATTTTCCTCTTCCTGCCTTGCAGTTTGATCTTCTTTGATAGTCAGCATGTCCATCTTCTCTTTTATACCTGTAGAGCTACAAGAACTGCTAGGCAACTCACTGTTAATAAGTCTTGATTCATCAAATATAACATAAACAGACTCTTCTACAACTTGTGTAGTCAAGTTATAGACTCTATATGTCTTACTATTATTATTGTACCCAACAAATATCACATCTTGGGATTTGGCAGCAAACTTTGTCAGGTAAGACTTGTCATTGTTAAGCACATAGCACTTGCAACCAAAGATCCTAAAATAGGATAAGTTTGGTTTTTTGCCTTTCATAACCTCATAGGGTGTCTTTTTGTGGTTCTTAGTGATGGAAGCCCTATTGAGCACATGACATGCAGTGTTTACTGCCTCAGCCCATAAATATTCTGGGAGACAAGTGTCACTCAATAGAGTTCTACCTGCCTCAATAAGAGTCTTATTCTTTCTTTCAGCAATTTCATTTTGCTGAGGAGTTCTAGGTGAGGAGAATTCCTGATGAATTCCAAATTCTTCGCACAACTTTGTCATATTTTCAGATTGAAATTCAGTTCCATGGTTTCTTCTGATTTTGACCACTGAATTGTTCAGTTCATTCTGAATTTGCTTAACAAAGTTGCAGAAAATAGTTAGGGTTTCAGATTTCTGCCTCAAAAAGAAAATCCCTGAAAATCTAGAATAGTCATCTACAACCACAAATGTGTAGACTTTCCTACCTAGACTCTGAACTGACATTGGACCAAATAAATCAATATGCAAGAGGTATAAACACCTCACTGAGTCTTTGGTTTCTAGGCTATGAAAGGAGGATCTGGTCTGCTTGCCTTTTTGACAAGCTGAGCATATTCCATCCTTAATGCACTTAACTTGAGGACCATTCCTCACTAACTCTTTATTAAAGAGTTGACCAATAGTCTTGTAGTTTAGATGAGCTAGCCTCTTATGTCATTTGACACAATGAGAGGCTTTCTCATCAGCTACCAGACAAATAGGAGAATCTTTATTCTCACTCACAAAGTTTAGGCAATACACATTTCCTTTCCTATAACCATTCAACATGATCTTCTGATCACTTGACCTTTTAATATGACAACCATTCTTAATGAATGAAATGTCATATCCAAGATCACTCAGTTGACTTATGCTTATCAAGTTATGTTTCAAACCCTTCACATAAGCCACTTGAGTGATAGTAATTGAGCTGTTAGAAATGTTACCAAACCCTTTGATGACTCCTTTTTCAGAACCACCAAAGATTACTTTAGGTCCATTCAATATGGGTGAGTAGTCCTTCAGCAATCCTCTTGTTCCAGTCATATGTCTGGAACATCCACTGTCCAAGTACCATAAAGGGGCATGGCCACTTGGACTTATCTGCAACAAATAATTACTTAACCTTAGAACCCCAATTGTTATTGGGTCCTTGGTTCAGGTTAGACTGAAATTTAGCATAATTTGCAGCAGCCCTTCTTCCAGGTAAGCTGGCATTCATCCTGACACTAGTGTTGTGCCAACAGTCAATGGCAAAGTGTTCCACCTTGCCACAACATCAGCACTCATATCTATTATACCTATTTTTAGGTACAGTTTTAACAGCTTTGCTGTCAGTTGTTCTTAATACTGTAGGTACAATGTTTCTTTGCTTGAGTGCTGGACACCACTTGTCATTCAGAATATCAGGCTTACCATGACCATGTATGATATCATGATCATATCTATTGATAGGTTGTTGCACTTTTCTGAGAGCAATGGGGGGATTGAAGCCAAGTGTCTTAACTGGGGCTTTCCTTTTTCTTTTGGAATTAGCTGCCCTAGTATTTCCCTTAAAACCCAATCTTGCCTTACCCTTTTGAGACACAAAGTCATCAATTAAGGGTATGACAGATTTTGGCTTAGAGAAACTAGCCACTAGATCCTTTTTCTTTTAAAGTCTGACTTCCAGACTTTTGATTTGATCACTCTTAAATGTGATTGTTCCCATCTGAATAACAGTTATGTTTTTCAGCTTGCCAATCTCATTCATCTTCTGATCCAGCAGCTTTTCTGAATCAGATGCAGCCAACTTAAGAGCTGCAATTTCCTTAGCCTGAATTTTGGTCAGGTTTTTGCATCTCTTAAATGTCTGCAGCAAATCACCATATTCATCTATAAGTTGATGAATATCTCCTTCAGATTCAGATCCATCCACATCTCTCTAGGCAGATGCTTCTGATTTTGAGCCAGTGTAATAATCAGAGTCTTCAGATAAGCTTTTTACCTTATTGGGACCAGGCTGATCCTAACAGTGATCTTCATCAGTCAGGGTCATCAGCCCTTTGCACTGATGATCTTCAGTTCCATTTATTGAGTCCAACAATTGCAAGAACTCAGTCTCTTCTTCTGTTGCAAACAGACTAATATAAGCTTCAGCATCAAATTCAGAATCTGAAGATGATGGATCTGTCCAGCTTTTCTCTTTCTTTGCTACAAAGGATTTCTCTTTCTTGTTCTTATATTGAGACTTCTTCTTATCTACATATACCTTTCTTTTGTCTGGACAATCAGCTACTACATATTCAGGTCTGTTGCAGCAATAGCACACAATCTTTGCAATTGTTGATTTGCTAGATTTTGACCTACTATTGTCCTTTCTAGATGACTTTCTTTTTGATAATATTCATCCTTGGACTGAGAGGAGGATGACTTAGTTCTCCAGTGCTTCTTCTTTAAAAATCTCTGAAACTGCCTTGTGAAGACAGCAAAGTACTCATCAGAATGATTGTTATCTGAGGTGTGACTATCAGAATTTTCAGAGATCACTTCTACAGCTTTCTTAGGAGGATATGAAGACATCCTTCTGTCCTTTCTTGTGGCTTCTGCCTTGAAGGCCACTGACTTTTCTCTATGGTCAACTTTAGTACTTTTCTCTTCCTCCTTTCTAGCCATGAGTTGCATTTCATAAGAAAGCAATTTGCCAAATAGTATTGGCGGAGAGATTTCTGTCAGTCTGGCCACTTCCCCGATGGCACAGATCTTGGTGTCCCAATACTTAGTTAAAGATCTAAGGAATTTATCATTCAACTCATATGTACTAGTGACCCTTCCATATGACATTAGTTCATTCACAATTCTGAAGAACTTCTTATCACATTCAGTGATGTCTGATTTGTTTTATCTGAAGCTCTCATATTCCTGATTAAGCAATGACTTTCTATCTTGCCTAACTTCTTCTGATCCCTCCATGTAGACTATCAATATGTCTCACATCTCCTTGGAGGTTTTACAGTGAATCAGATTTTGGAATGTTGAGTCATCTATGACACTCACTATAATATTCTGAGCTCTCTTGTCCATAGTAGTCAAGATAATCTCATCCTTAGTCATTTCTGAAAAGTCTTTTGGTGTCCTCTGATTAGCATCAAGAACTGAGACTTTCATTGGAATATAAGGCCCTTCCTTAACAGTTATATATATATTCTTGGATCAGATGCTTACATAAACAATCTGATCCTTTTTTCCATATTCTAAAGATTTCTTTTCTGCATATAGGCAACTTCTTGGAACCAAGTTCCTTATGATTTTCTCCCGAACCCATCTTTTCTAATTTATTCTGCCTCACAGATCTTACTCAGACTGTTAAGTCTATCTTTGAGCAACCTGGCTCTGATACCACTTGAAAGAATTGGTTCCAAGATAACCTAAACACCTAGAGGGGGGTGAATAGGTTCAATTCCTTTTTACTCTAAGGCAGAATATTAATTCAGTTAATCAAATAGAATCAAACAGTTCTACAGCTACCACATCACAGAAATCATAATATCACACACAATCACAGATGGCACACAGTTTTATAGTGGTTCCTCAAATGATGGGTACATCCACTTTCACCCTTCGCTTATCTAGCAGTGTGCTAGATTCGACCTAACTTCTTCCTTCCTTCTTAGATTCACAGATCTTACAGCTTAGAACCCAGTCAAGGTTCCTACAACTTAGAGTGAGTCCACACTCCTACGACTCAAGCAATTAAGCCCTACCTCAGCCTTCACCAGGCCTACAACTCAGAGAATTAAATCTCTTACTTCAGGCACACAGCCCTACCTCAGCCTTCACAAGGCCTACAACTCAGAGATGTAAATCTCCTACCTTAGGCACTCAGCCCTACCTCAGCCTTTATAAATTAGGCTTACAGCTCAGATCAATAATGATCTTACAGAAAAATGATATAAAATAAGTTTTATCCTTCACCCAAGTTGAGAGAGAATGGGTAGAAAGTTTTCTTGATCAGTTCTTGAAAAATCTGATTACACAGAAATCAACCTGTCTTTGGCTTTCTTCAAAGCATCTTGAATCTGAACACAGTAATGTTGAATTTCTTGAAGTTGATCTTCAATCAGCTTCCTTCTTAAAATCCAGAAATTAATCTGAATTCTTCTTTGCAGATTAGTTCAGAATTTGCTCTTAAGAGACTAGTTGATGATAGTCTCTTTCTTCACTTAAATTGTTGGAGCGCTCTCTCTATAAATTCTTCTGAAGATATTTTGAAATTCTTCACTAAGATCCACTAGAAATCTCTGATTGGATTTTCTTATGTATGTTGGATCTTCTGTTGTAATTGTGTTTTTGTGTACTTCTCCTCTTTTTTTCTTTGTCTTTAGTTGATAGAATCTGTCTTTATATAAACTTCATCCAAGGTTATTGGCTGATCCGTTTGCTAACCAACTACCGACAGATCTGACAGTTGCAGTAGACTTGTTGGTTATGGCAGTTGTCAAGTCTCCAGTCACTTCTTAAAACTTTGTCTTTGTCAGTAAAGTGTCGAGTCTGAACTTCACATGTGTCGACACAAGTAGACTAAATGTCGACACAATCCTTGGTGGTGTCGACACAGCTCTCATGGTGTCGACACTGCTTCTCGACATAGCTTCTGTAAGAATGTGTCGACACAAGTCCTGTGTGTCGATACAGTCACTTCTTGTCGTGACACAATTAACTTAGAAGAAATTCTGGTGTGTGTGTCAACACAAGTCCTGTGTGTCGACACAGTTGATGTCGACTGAACTTTCTGTGTGTCGACACAATTCCTGTGTGTCGACATAGTTGATGTCCACTGAACTTTTTGTGTGTCGACACAAGTCATGTGTGTCGACACAATTTCTTCTGTTATTGACACAGCTTTTCCAAGTGTCGACACAATTGACTCCAGGTGTCGATATAGCTTTTCTCAAGTGTCGACACAAGTCTTCACAAGTGTTGACACAGCTTCTTTTGGTGTCGACTCCTGAACTTAGAAACTTTTCCTGCATATTATTAACCTGCACATATAAACTCAAAACAACATCAAATACACATTGATGAATATCATTGAGCTAAGTGAGTGTACAACCCCATGTCCAGCGAGCGGGTCCCGCCAGGGAGGTCGAGCAGACCTAGCCCCGCGACCCGCACCCAAGCGGCAAAACGGATATACGGCATTAGGGCCGGACCGCTCCCGCCCATTTCAGGCGAGCGAGCCGGGCGAGGCGAGCGAGCGGGTCGCGCGAAGAATCACTGACCAAAGCAGATGGGTTTGGCGACCCGCGACTAGCGAGCCGATCGGGGGGTTGCGTTCACCGCCGGCCAGCCCCCACACGCGACCTGGCCGCCGGTCCGCCCCAGTAGAAGACAGGCAGGTCGCGACGGTCCGGCTCGCACTCGCCCAGGGAGAATAGGCGGGCAGCTGAAGCCAGGTCGTGCCCGCCTCCCGCGGAGGAGGACTGGAGGCGAGTTGACTCCCCAGGGGTGCGAATAGCCCCTCAGAACGGCGGAGCCATGCTGTTGGCAGACCAGGTTGGACTGCGCATAGCTGCTTAGAACAGCGGAGTTTGGCTGTTGGCAGACCCAACCAGGGGCGTTTTGGTATTTCCAGGTCAGTTCTTTTGGTTATTGGCAGTTCAGATTCCAAAAAACTATAAATAAGACCCAAGGGATACCTCAGAGGACACGCTTTAAGTGCCCCCTTACTCTCGTTTTCAAGTGTTCTCCGAGGTGCCTTAGCTCGGCTTCTGGCTAAGGAGGGGAAGCGCTCAGAGATCTTCTGGGTTTGTGGTGGGACCTCCCTGCCGAGCCCTTGGGTCTGTTTCTTCTTGTCTTCTTCGTTGTTTTTCTTGCAGGAGCAAAATAGGCGCGAGACCACCCCTTCCCCAAGGGTCGAACTCCACAAGAGGCCGGATTCCGGTTTCAACATTTTGGTGCGGTGAGCGTGGAGAGTGGTTAGTGCAAAAAAGCTTCTGCGAGCTCAATGACGGGAGGTCAAGGATCTGACAGGCAGGACTCGTCGCCCCCCCCCCCCCCCCACCTCTTGCAACGATGGGAATGTTTGAATACTTCAGGAATGAGGTGCTGACTCTGGTCAAGTGCGGGCTCGGCACGCGGGCCGAGTGCTCGACTCTGGCAGTGCAGATCGCGGCCGCCCCCTCCTTGGGCGAGGACGCCCCTGGCCGGCGAAGCTGGAAAAGAAGTGGCCGAGGAAGGCCGAGGGAGCGAGCTCTCGGGGCGCGAGCTTTTCCCCGGCTCGGCAAGCCGCGGCAGGTTCGGCGAGTTGGGCTCACGAGATTTGCCGGCTCGCCCAGTGGGGGGAGGCAGCCCTTTCAGCGAGCTGGTCTCCTCAGCCCCAGTACCAGACGGGTTCAGGGATCCTGAGATGTCCTACTACACCGAGAAGGGAGACCCGGTTCAGCACGTCCAATGGTTCGAAGACGTGGTCTCCATCCGTCAGATGTCGGACGGATTCAAGTGCCGTCTCTTCGTCATCACCCTCCGAGAGAAGGCGAGGGAGTGGTTCCACCAGCTCCCGGCCAGCTCCATCTACTGTTTTGCGGACCTACGCCGAGGATTCATGCTGAGGTTCACCACCTCGAAGAAGAGGAAGAAGGAGTCTGAGTCCTTGTTCCACATTAAGCAAGGAGTGAACGAGACATTGGGGAGCTATGTGGATCGATTTCAGGAGGAGGTCACCCAGGTCCAGGAGATGCCGGGCCATAGTCTGATGATGGCTTTCACCCTGGGCCTGCAGTAGGGTTTCTTCCGAATGGAGCTGAAGAGAGTTCCCCCTCTCTCCTACGAGGAGTTGATGGAGAGGGCGGCGAGAGAGGTCGACGGGGAGGCGTCGAACCCGGAATTCGCAAGGAAGCTGGCCAGGTGGGCGACGGAGGAGGAAAAGGAGTCGAAGGGAGGAAGTGGACAGGAAGAGAGAAGAGGGGAGCCTAGGCAGAGGGAGCAGAGGCAGCTCCAGTGGCAGCAGCAGCCGAGGTGGGGGCACCAGGAGCCCGACCATCGGCTGGGCTGGAGACCTGAAGGGCAGGGGCAAGGGCCACAGAGAGGGTACTTCGGAAGGGGTCACTATCAGGGGAGGCAGGATCAGTTCCACCCACCGGGCTGGAGGCAGGGTCAGAGGCCCCGGCTCCCCGATCAGGAGGAGGCCATGGCCATAGCTTTGGGAGCAAGGAGGGGGATCATGAGGAGGAGGAGAAGGGAGTTCAGGGTGGAGCTGCCCTATTGCGACTTCCATCAGGAAGAGGGGCACGCGACAGCCACGTGCCCAGAATTCTTGGAGATGAGGGGAAATCGTGAGCGGCAGCAGCAGCAGCAGGAGGCGAGGCAAGAAGTAAGAATCGAGGAGGTCCTGCCTCGGGCGGAGGAGGATCGTTGCGAGGACCGGGTTAATGTAGGGACCCGAGGAGGGATCAGAGTGATCAACGGAGGGGTGGGGATCGAGGCTTCCCGCAAGGCAAGCCTCCACACCATGAACCGGTGGAGCGTCGCCTCTACATCCCAAATCCCGCCGCCGGAGGAGAGGATCACCTTCTCCAGAAGTGATATGCCAGACCACGAGGATCCGTTCTGTGATGCGCTGGTCATCAAGGCCGCCATCGAGAACTTCACTGTCTCTCGGATCCTCGGGGACAATGGGAGCTCCGTCAACGTCATCTTCAAAAAGGCATTTGACGCGATGAAGGTGGAGGCTAAGAGGGTGTTGGCCTCGGACGGGCCCTTGTTCGGGTTCTCGGGAGAAAGGAAGGAAGTAGAGGGAGGAGTTGGCCTCCATGTCACCCTGGGGGGGCAGTCCCGAAACTGCAAGTTCGTCATTGTGGATGCCCCCAGCAGCTACAGCGCAATCTTCAGGAGGCCCCTCATCAGCGCCTTCCGCTGCGTCCCCTCATCTTTCCATCAATGCTTAAAGTTCAACGCGGAGGGGATCCAGGTCAGGGTCAGGGGGGACCCGAAGGTGGCGCGGGAATGTTATGTCACCGTAGTGAACACCATCTCTTGGCAGGAGGGAGCCGAGGAGATGGGACGGAGGATGGAGGAGGCCGAGTAGGAGGTTGTCAGCGAGGAGCTGGGGATAGAGGGTCGCGCTGAGGAAGTAGCAGGAGAGGATCTGGGGGTAGCCAGAGTGGTGGCTGTGGGGGAAGAGATGGAGGTAGAGGTCCTGTTCGGGAGGAAGGGGATGCCAAAGGATGGGCGGAGCAGTCCAGGCTAGAGGCCGTGGAAGAAGTGGTAGAGCTGGAGGTGCTCACCCGTGGAGGCAGGATGGAGAAGATCCGCGTCAGCGGGGGGCTGACACCGGAGGACCAGGGCAGGATGCTGGAGTGCATCCAAAAGAATGTGGACATCTTCGCCTGGAACGCCGCGGAGATGCCGGGGGTTGACGCGGATGTGGCTTGCCACCGCCTCAACCTGGACCCGGGAACACGCCACGTTCAGCAGAAAAAGAGATCCACGGCAACAAGCTGGCGGAACCCATCAGGGAGGAGGTGGCGAAGCTTCTCAAGGCCGGCTTTGTGTCCGAGATTCAGTACCCCGGCTGGGTCTCCAACGTTGTGATGGTCAAAAAAGGAGACGGTCGTTGGCGATTGTGTATCGATTTTTCCTTACTCAATAAAGCTTGTCCTAAGGACTGTTATCCTTTGCCTCGGATCGACGCGCTGGTTGACTCAGCCGTCGGCTTTTCCGTAATGAGTTTTTTAGATGCCTTTTCAGGTTACCATCAGATCAGGATGCACCGCCCGGACATCAAGGATGTCTCGTTCATCACAGGGGACGGCTGCTACTGCTACAAGATGATGTCATTCGGGCTGAAGAACGCTGGGGCCACCTACCAACAAATGATGGATAGGGTCTTCAAGGAGCAGAGGGGGAGGAATTTGGAGGTATACGTGGACGATCGCATGATCAAAAGCCGGGATGTGGACTCCCACCTCCGGACCTGGAGGAGACTTTCGCCACTCTGCGCAGATACAAGATGCGGTTGAATCCCCTTAAGTGTGTCTTTGGGGCCAGCCGAGGAAAGTTCTTGGGGCATCTCCTCACCCCCGCGGGGGTCGAGCCGAATCCGGACAAGGTCAAGGCTATCTTGGAGCTGGGGTCCCCGCGGAACACAAAGGAGGTCCAACGGTTGACGGGGAAGCTAGCAGGACTGAGTCGCTTCCTTTCTCGGGCAGGCGAGAAGTGCTCCCCCTTCTTCAAAACGCTGAGGGGTGGTCAGAGGTTTGAATGGACCAAGGAATGCGAGGAGGCGTTCCAGGCCCTCAAGGTGTAGTTGACACAGGCTCCGCTACTCCAAGGACCGAAGGAGGGGGAGGATTTGTTCTTATATCTCGGAGTCGGGGCAGAGGCCTTGAGCTCCGTCTTGGTTCGTGAAGAAGGGAAGAGGCAGCTCCCTATTTATTACGTCAGCCGGGTCCTGAGGAAGGCCGAGCTTCGGTATCCGATCTTGGAGAAGCTTGCATTTGCCCTAATCCTCTCGGCTCGGAGGCTGCGGCCTTACTTCCAGGCACACTCAATCCGAGTGGTGACTTACCACCCTCTCCGCAACATCTTCGAGGGTGTGGGGCATTCAGTCCGGCTGGCCAAGTGGTCGGTGGAGCTGAGCGAGTTCGATGTCTCCTTCGTTCCGCGGCTCTCGATCAAAGCTCAGGCGATGGCCGACTTTCTGGCCGACTACGTGGTGGAAGTAGCACAGGAAGAACTCACCCGCCCGATTCCTTGGAAGGTGAGGGTGGATGGAGCCTCAGGGAAGCATTCCCTTGGAGTGGGGTGGTCCTAGAAAGCCCCCAAGGAACTCAGATTGAGCAGACGGTGGTGGTGCACTTTCCCATTACCAACAACCAGGCCGAGTACGAAGGCAGTGATAGCGGGGTTGCGCCTGGCCAGGGAGCTGGGGGTGCGGGATGTGGAGGTCCTAACCGACTCCATGGTGGTGACTTCCCAGATCAACGGGGAGTTCGAAGCAAGGGAACCCACTCTGAAGCTGTACTTGGCCAAAGTGAAGGGGGTCATAGGGACCTTCCAGACCTTCTCCATCCGACACGTGCCAAGGGAGGAGAACGAACAAGCCGACCTGTTAGCAAAGCATGGTCCCCGAGCAGGGGGCACCATCACCGACCTGTTCCGCCCCTCCATCGAAGAAGGGGAGCTCATGGAGATCGACCAGCAAGCTTCGTGGATGGATTCAGTAGTAGTCTTCCTCTCCACGGGAGAATATCCGGAGGGGGTAGACAGGAAGAAGCTGAGGCACAAGTCAGCTTACTGCCTCCTTAAGGACGGACAGCTATACAGGAAGACCCTCTCCGGGATGCTGGCTCGCTGCGTAGCCGAGGGTGAGGCGCAGAGGATCTTGGAGGAAGTCCACTCCGGGGAGTGCGGGAGTCATTCCGGGAGTCGGACCCTGGAGGGAAGGATAGTCAGGCAAGGGTATTTCTGGCCCACCCTGGGCCGAGACGCCGCGGAGTTCGCAAGGAGATGTCATAAGTGCCAGCTGTTTGCCCCCCTCCAGCTACAGCCGGCCCAATAACTCAAAAGTATCACGGCCCCCTGGCCCTTTGCAATCTGGGGAATGGATTTGGTTGGACCGTTTCCCCAGGCCAGCGGTCAGAGAAGGTTCCTCCTAGTGATGATCGACTACTTCTCGAAGTGGATGGAGGTGAAGGCGTTGGCCAAGGTGACCTCCCAAGTGATCAGGAACATTGTTTGGGGGGAGATCATCTGTCGCCATGGGCTGCCCCAGGCCATCGTCACCGACAATGGACCCCAGTTCGCCAGTGCCGAGTTCACCAGCTTCTGCGAGCAGCTTGGAATCGACCTCAGGTTCGCCTCGGTCCACCACCCCAGGAGCAACGGGCAGGTGGAGGCCGCGAACAAGATCATCGTCAACCTCCTGAAGAAAAAGGTGGAGAATTTGAGGGGTGCTGGGTGGAGCAGCTCCCCGTAGTTCTTTGGGCCCTAAGAACCACCCCTAACACGGCTATGGGGGAGACCCCCTTCAAGCTCTCCCATGGGTGCGAGGCGGTGCTCTCCATAGAATTTGAAGTCCAAACGCCGCGAGTCGGGGCGGCCAGGGAGGGCCGAGAGGAATGGCGAGCCGAGAACGAGAGGGAGCTGAGACTCTCCCTTGACATGGTGGAAGAATTGAGGGACCTTTCGGCCATCCAACAGGAGGAGGTAAAAAGGAGGATGGCAAAATACTTTGACAAGCATGTCAGAGTCAAGCAGTTCGCAGAAGGAGACCTGGTGCTGAAGAAGGTGGACGCGACAGGGAGGTCAGCGTCCGTAGGGAAGCTCAACCCCAGCTGGGAGGGGCCGTTTATTGTGAAGGAAGCTTTGAAGTCAGGGGGCTATCGGCTCCAGAATGTAGAGGGCGAGACCCTGAGTCTCACCTGGAGTGGAGACGACCTGAAAAGGTTTTTTCCCTAAGCACTTGTAAGCAACACGTTGGTTATAATGAATTCCTTCCCCCCCCCCAGTATTGTCGTAGCCAGCCAGCATAGAGAATTGGAATGTGTTTGGACCCCGAGAAGATCCCGCTGCCAGGCTCCCACCTAGCTGGCAGGGCCGGAAGTCACTCGGTGTCATCCCTAGCCTCGAGAAGATCCCGCTGCCAGGCTCTCACTTAGCTGGCAGGGCCGGAAGTCACTCGACGGAATGTGTTTGGACCCCGAGAAGATCCCGCTGCCAGGCTCCCACCTAGCTGGCAGGGCCGAAAGTCACTCGGTGTCATCCCTAGCCTCGAGAAGATCCCGTTGCCAGGCTCTCACCTAGCTGGAAGGGCCGGAAGTCACTCGATGGAATGTGTTTGGACCCCAAGAAGATCCCGCTGCCAGGCTCCCACCTAGCTGGCAGGGCCGGAAGTCACTCGGTGTCATCCCTAGCCTCGAGAAGATCCCGCTGCCAGGCTCTCACCTAGCTGGTAGGGCCGGAAGTCACTCGATGGAATGTGTTTGGACCCCGAGAAGATCCCGCTGCCAGGCTCTCACCTAGCTGGCAGGGCCGGAAGTCACTCGGTGTCATCCCTATCCTCGAGAAGATCCCGCTGCTAGGCTCTCACCTAGCTGGCAGGGCCAGAAGTCACTCGATGGAATGTGTTTGGACCCCGAGAAAATCCCGCTGCCAGGCTCTCACCTAGCTGACAGGGCCGGAAGTCACTCGGTGTCATCCCTAGCCTCGAGAAGATCCCGAGCCAGGCTCTCATCTAGCTGGCAGGGCCTGTTGGGTATTGTATCCCCAATGTACCTGATTTGAAGAAGCTCCTGGACAAGCTAAGGTCAATAGACTATGTATTTGATAAACTCTTTCTAGTTGTGCTTGCAGTTTTTCCACGCTAAGTGCACACCAATGTCAGGGTGCAGTAGGTCAATATACACGGGTCTGCACGACGTAATCCCTCGTTGAGCAGATCAGTGTGTTGGCCTACGTGTACTCTCTCTATTGGAGTGCACTTATTTTCAAGCACAGGGCTGTAAATATGCAGGAGCAGACAAGGAGCAAGGAAGGGTCAAGGAGCACCTCATAGGTGGAAAGACGAAAATTCGTCTAAGTGAAAGTCGACGAGAATCACCAAGTGATTCTCGCCGAATCGTCGAGAATCATTAGTGATTCTCGCCGACTCCTTCCGGCTACCTTAAAATGGTGCCAAGTGAGATTCGGCGAGAATCACTAATGATTCTCGCCGAACCCGTCGCTGAGCAGGTCATGAATACCAAGTGAAAATCGTTGAGAATCAAAAAGTGATCCGTCGAGAATCACTAGTGATTCTCGACGAATCGTCGAGAATCACTAATGATTCTCGCCGATTCGTCGAGAATCACCTGTGATTCTCGCCGATTTTTACTTGGCGTTTTCTCTGGAAACTGCTGGACCGGATTCTGCCAATGGACTATTTTGAACCGGTTTTCGGGATTTTTCTTGTGGGTCCCATAACGGTCAAATTAGTAGTATCTACAGTATATATACGGGTATTTTGAACTGTAGAGATACGGAGAAAGAAGCCGAGAAGAGCAAACCATAAAATCGCGAAATCGCTCTGCTCCGCCGCCGCCGCTCGCGTCAAGTGGCCGCCGCTGTTGATCGTGTTTCTTCCCGATCTCCGGCAACAGAAGCTTAGCAAAGCTTGAGTCTCACGCATCTAACCAGAGATCCCTTGTCTCTCGATTTGTTGATCGGGAAAAACTTCCCATCCGAATCGATCGAGACGACCGATCCTCGTGTGACCGTTGGTAGACTTAGCTTGCTTCGCTACGAAGATTGGATCTCTATTTTCAGCAGCCGCTCATCATCATAGTCGCCGATCCCAAAGCTAGCCGCCGCTCGTGTTGCCGCCGCCGGTTCCGGGGAGATCCTCTCCAAGAGAGACCAAGGTTGTAGACTCTTTGTTGACTTCACGAACACGTCGTCGAACGAAGAGGAACACCGTAGTCTCCAAACGAAGTTTGTATCTCGTGTACATTCTATATTTACTTTTGTTGTAAAGGAACTTTTGTTCCGTGTTGTAAGGGTTGGGTGTAACCCGTTTTGTGGGAGTGTTGACTCTCACGTGTGGAAGGGTTCCTTCCGATAGTGCAGGGATTGGATTTCAATCCTGTTGGAGAAGAGACCGAGTCGTCCCTTATCGGGAGATAGGTCGAAGGGGGAAAGTGGATGTACCCAAGTCGGGAACCACTATAAATTGCCTGTATATTCTGTGTGCTGTGCTTTTTATTTTTATTGTGCAGGTACCGTTATAAATTCCGCAAAAGCGCTACACGTCACCTATCCCCCCCCCCCCCCCCCATAGGTGCACTTTGTTGACACTAGGTGGACTTTCAAGTGGTATCAGAGGGAGGTTACTCATCACAAAGGTTAACACCTTGAGTTGAATCCTACCACTAGTGTCAAGAAGGAGGCAAACATCTACTATGGACGGGCTCAAGTACTCCGACAAGATCCAGTGTGCAACAGGCTCAACTTTCCTATTTGGAAGGAAAGGATCAGGTTCTACATGGAAGCAGTGGATCCTCGACTCTTCATGATCGTGCTGGAGGGACCTTATGTCCCCACTAAGGCCTCCACCATTGATCCCACTGTACAACCCCGTATTCGCGAAGAGTGGACCCAAAATAAGGCGAACCCGTTTTTAAGCTTTTGGAGATTTTGAACTCTCGGTGGCCAATTTTGGCTCTGGCTTGGAACATACTATTAGGGGGAGGAAGAATTGGCTCCCCCCAATGGCCCCTCTGTTGGGAGGGCGGGTGCGCAAGTTGGCTAGCACCCGCCCCGGCCGGTTGAGTCTGTGGTAGGGGCAGGCGAGGCGGCCGCGGCCTGGCGCTCGCCCGAGCGGCCTGCTCGCGGGCGAGGCGGCCGCGGCCTGGCGCTCGCCCGAGCGGCCTGCTCGCGGGCGAGGCGGCCAGCGGCCGTCTCGCCCGAGCGGCCTGCTCGCGGGCGAGGCGGCCGCGGCGTGGCGCTCGCCCGAGCGGCCTGCTCGCGGGCGAGGCGGCCGCGGCCTGGCGCTCGCCCGAGCGGCCTGCTCGCGGGCGAGGCGGCCAGCGGCCTGGCGCTCGCCCGAGCGGCCTGCTCGCGGGCGAGGCGGCCAGCGGCCTGGCGCTCGCCCGAGCGGCCTGCTCGCGGGCGAGGCGGCCGCGGCCTGGCGCTCGCCCCGAGCGGCCTGCTCGCGGGCGAGGCGGCCAGCGGCCTGGCGCTTGCCCGAGCGGCCTGCTCGCGGGCGAGGCGGCCGCGGCCTGGCGCTCGCCCGAGCGGCCTGCTCGCCCGGGCGGCCTGCTCGCGGCCTGACCGCGGCCTGGGGCTGTCTCGGGTGCTTGGGGGGGGGTGTTGGCGGCGTGCTTTTACCGCTGTGCCCTTGGAGGCGTTTTACCACTCTGCCCCCCGGCGTGGGCGTTTCCTATTGGCCCAAGGCTTTTGGCGTAGGGGTATTTTGGTCATTTTTACCCCCAGGACTTGGAAAAACTATAAATAGACCCCCTTGGGTGCCTTGGAGAAGGATCTTCTTAGTCTTCTCCTCCCCTAGCTTCTTCTTGGTAGAGTTGAGAGAGCTCCTCCAAGGCACCCTAGCTCGAGCATTGGCTAGGGAGGGAAGTGCTCGGGTAGCCTTCCGGGTGTGAGGTGGACCTCCGCGCTAGAGCCGAGGGTCTATTCCTAGCTTCTTGATCCTTTGGTCCGTGACGTTCTCTTGAGTGTAGTAGGTGTGAGGTCACCCCTTCCCCGAGGGACGAACTCCACGAGAGACCAGGTTTCTGGTTTCAACATTTTGGTGCGGTGAGCGTGGAGAGTGACCAGCACAGAAGATCTCGGGAGAGTGTCATGACGGGAGGTCAAGGAGGTAGTGACGATCTCGGCGAGCTCCCCACCCCAGGACCCTTTGTGGGGAGGCAAGAGTTCATGGCCTCCATCCAGGGCATCATGGAGATGCTGCGAAGCATTGCTCCTCAGGGTGGCGACTCCACCCCGACCCCCCAGGAGCTAGCTCCCCCCTCGACGAGTCGACTCCCAGGGGTCTAGGCGAGATGACCCCAGCGGGGGAGAAGGAAGTGCACCAGGAAGAAGGCCAGGGAAGGAGAGGATGGGCGATGGGGTCGAGCGAGACCTCACCGGCCGGGAGCTGTTCTCCATCCCGGCGAGTGCCAACCTTCAAGGCGAGCAGGTCGCGCGAGTGGAGGTGGCAAGACCACCCCTCAGGGGTCACCCTTCAGCGAGTTGATCATCTCAGCTCCCGTTCCCGAGGGTTCAGAGAGCCAGACATGGCTTACTATTCCGGGAAGGATGACCCTGTTCAGCATCTGCAGTGGTTCGAGGATGCCGTCTCCATCAGACCAATGACGGACGCCTTCAAGTGTCGCCTCTTTACGATCACGTTGAAGGAGAAGGCAAGGGACTGGTTCCATCAACTCCCTCCAAGGTCGATCTATGGCTTCGAGACCTGAGCCGAAGCTTCCAGCTTCGCTTCTCCACCTCCAAGAAGCAGAAGAGGAGTCCTGAGTCCATCTTCTTGATAAGGCAGGGGGCTGAGGAGTCGCTGGCCCGCTATGTAGACAGGTTCCAAGAGGAGATCTTGGAGGTCCAGGAGATGCCAGGGTATGCTCTCCAGATGGCCTTCACCGTTGGGCTGAAGGAGGGCTTCTTCAAGATGAGCTTGACCCGGAAGGCCCCCCTTTCCTTCGAGGAGATGATGGAAAGGGCGGCAGAGGAGATGGGGAAGATCATGGAGAGCCTGAGCAGGATGGAAGTGTCCGGCGAGCAGGAAGCGGATGGTGACCACCGGGCCCAGACCCCTGAAGAAGCCTCGTCCCGGTAGAGTCCTGTATTCTTCTTATGTTGTATTGAGTCCAGCCCCCGACCAGCTGAGTCGGGGGGGTCATGTAACTCATCTTTTTCCCCGTTTGAGGATGTAGGATTCGGTATGGTTTGATTGTGTAGCCCAAGTCCTAGCTCCGATGACGATTCCGCCGCCAGGCTCCCACTAGCTGGCTGGGTAGGTTGATCTCTCGTGGTAGTCCAAGTCCTTAGCTCCGATGACGATTCCGCCGCCAGGCTCCCACTAGCTGGCTGGGTAGGTGATCTCTCGTGGTAGCCCAAGTCCTTTGCTCCGATGATGATTCCGCCGCCAGGCTCCCACTAGTTGGCTGGGTAGGTTGATCTCTCGTGGTAGCTCAAGTCCTTTGCTCCGATGATGATTCCGCCGTCAGGCTCCACTAGCTGGCTGGGTAGGTTGATCTCTCGTGGTAGCTCAAGTCCTTAGCTCCGATGACGATTCCGCCGCCAGGCTCCCACTAGCTGGCTGGGTAGGTTGATCTCTCGTGGTAGCCCAAGTCCTTAGCTCCGATGACGATTCCGCCGCCAGGCTCCCACTAGCTGGCTGGGTAGGTTGATCTCTCGTGGTAGCCCAAGTCCTTTGCTCCGATGATGATTCCGCCGCCAGGCTCCCACTAGCTGGCTGGGTAGGTTGATCTCTCGTGGTAGCTCAAGTCCTTTGCTCCGATGATGATTCCGCCGCCAGGCTCCCACTAGCTGGCTGGGTAGGTTGATCTCTCGTGGTAGCTCAAGTCCTTAGCTCCGATGACGATTCCGCCGCCAGGCTCCCACTAGCTGGCTGGGTAGGTTGATCTCTCGTGGTAGCCCAAGTCCTTAGCTCCGATGACGATTCCGCCGCCAGGCTCCCACTAGCTGGCTGGTAGGTTGATCTCTCGTGGTAGCCCAAGTCCTTTGCTCCGATGATGATTCCGCCGCCAGGCTCCCACTAGCTGGCTGGGTAGGTTGATCTCTCGTGGTAGCCCAAGTCCTTAGCTCCGATGACGATTCCGCCGCCAGGCTCCCACTAGCTGGCTGGGTAGGTTGATCTCTCGTGGTAGCCCAAGTCCTTTGCTCGATGATGATTCCGCCGCCAGGCTCCCACTAGCTGGCTGGGTAGGTTGATCTCTCGTGGTAGCTCAAGTCCTTAGCTCCGATGACGATTCCGCCGCCAGGCTCCCACTAGCTGGCTGGGTAGGTTGATCTCTCGTGTAGCACAAGCCCTTCGCTCCGAGATGGTCCCCCTGCCAGGCTCCCACTAGCTGCAGGGTCGGTGGTATCTCTCGTGGAGAGTAAGTCCCTTTGCTCAGAGATGGTCCCGCTGTCAGGCTCCCACTAGCTGGCAGGGTCGGTGGTACCTCTCGTGGAGAGTAGGTGCTTGCACCCCGAGGTCGTCTCGTCACCCAGACTCCCATTAGCTGGCTTGACAGGTTGACCCCTCGGGGAGGCTAAGTTTTTCACCCAGAGGAGGTCTCGCCACCAGGCTCCCATAGCTGGCATGGCAGGTTGACCCCAAGGGGAAGTTACACTCCGCGAATACGTTGGGTTGGATGTTTACAAAAACTATGCACCACAGCTACACCACAGCCAGCACCATCTTGTAGATTACAGTTCTCTAATGGTTGCTATGCTAAGATAAAACTGATAGGCAAAGGAAGGCCCCCATTAAAAACATATATGGATGAGGGGCATAAGTCTTTACAGTTTGATATGGCCAGGATATTAAGTCTACTAGATTTGAAATGAATCTAAATAAGAAGGAGATGACTGACTCGCTTCCCACTAATGGAGGGAATGCAGTGATATACTTAGCTACACATCAAGAGAAGATAAAAGCTCAAGTAGATGATATTGCACAGAAGCAAGGATTGTTCTAGAAAACCAGATAAGAATGAATGACAATTTGACTAAATCGGCAATGTGATAGTCACTGAGATGCAAAATCTGGCTGCTGCTCACACTACAGCCCTGACCACTGCCAAAGAAGACTTTCGACAAAGCATTGCCACGAGAGTTTAACTGATGTTACTTCTACCAATTCAGATTCTCAGAAGTTGATAACTGAAAAGCTTCAAAGGTTGAAACCTTGCTTTAAGATGGAGCGGCCGCTATTTGTATGCCCCCAGATAAGATTTCAAAGGATGATCTAAGAGATCACATGGAAAGAGAAGTCATAAAGGGGGGGAGGGTGTTTAGTCAAAGTCAGCTCTGATCATGCAAAGTGGATTTCTAATTCTATCCGAGCTACTCTTGGTTATCCTCCTTTATGTGATGATGAGAATGTAGCAGAGTCTGGAATTAATCCTGCCTATCTTGGAGGTGAGCACCCTAGCTGAAAGTAGCTCAGGTGATCTATCCTCCACCAGACTTTGATAGATACAAGCTAATATCCAGACATGTAGCCCCACCTGGAGGGAAAGCAAAATGTATCCTAGAAAAAGTGGTTCAGCCAAGTGCCAGAAGTTGTATTGAAAGAACAAGAAGCTTTGCTGCTGCAAGGAACAAGAGACTCAGCTATCTAAGAAGAGGTTCAGAGAGCACGTTGAACAAATGCCTAATTTTGAACAGTGGAGCCCCACTTCAAGAAATATTATTTTGACTGAGTGGAAGGTGCCAATGATAATATTCAAGACAGAAACAACGTGGTATTCTGAACTAGAATGCGAAAGCAGAGCTAGACAAGAAGACATAGTGCAATACAGAAGGAAGGCTAAGATGAGAAAGCTACCTCCTAATGCCCAGGAGCCTAGCAAGTACTTTCCAAAGCCTTATCATTACTGTGAGAGGCAGAAGAAAAGCGGAAGAGTATAGAAGAATGATCGAACAGCAAGAAGCCTGCTGCTGCTGAAGATGCTGAAGCCCCTGTGCAAGCAAAGAATAGTCTGGAAGGGCATACTGATCAAGGAGGGCTAAGCAAAAATAGAATAGCATTTATCTTTAGTTTACAATTGTAATCTTTGATTTTTAAACATTCTGTAACTTTGTATAATGAAATGACAAAGTTGTTAAAACAATGTGATGGTTATAAAACCTATTTCATATTTGTTCTGAAATGATATCTGTGTATACATGTTTTGTTTATGTACTTTCCCTGATTGTTAATCCTGTTACATCATACTGTGATTTTGTTATGTATGGTGTATATCATTGGCTAGGGGTTATGACTTCTCCAATAGGGAGGAGTGATTGTTGGATACATGGTTTAAATGTACCTGATTTGAAGAAAGCCTCACCCCACTCAATGATATACATCTAAAAGTATTTGATGTATTTTGAGTTGCCTGTGCAGGTTAAGTATTTGCAGGGAAAGCAGAAAAGATTCTAAGTTCATGTGTCGACACCCAGAGGGAAAGTGTCGACACTTAAGAAGACTTGTGTCGACACCCAGACAAGCAGTGTCGACACTTGGAGTGATTGTGTCGACACCAGGGATGTAGAGTCGATACCAGACAGAAGTGTCGACACACACCGGCTGTGCGACACTCAATGAAGAAAAGTCCAGTGAAGCTGTGTGACCACTTAGAAGCAGTGTCGACACCAAGAGGAACTGTGTGTCTACATCAGAAAGTGTCGACAATTGGAAGCTGTGTCGACACTCAGCAAATTTCAGCAGAGTCTAAGTATAAGTGTCGACATCCGAGGAATATGTCAACACACAGCAATAAGACTCAGCACTTGAGAAAGTGTCGACAAAAGAAAGAATGTGCGCACTCAGCAAAAGTTCTAACATATGAAGAAGTGTCAACACAAGGAGCTGTGTTGACAAAGCAAAGTTCAACAAAATTCTAAGTACAAGTGTCGACACAAAGGAGATGTGTCGACATCAGCAAAAGTCTCAACAGAGAAGGATGTGTCGACACAAGGAGAAGTGTCGACACTCAGCAAGTATCACACAGAAGGCATTTGTTGTCGACA
>CM077156.1:115161581-115294220 GCA_039583875.1 Platanthera guangdongensis
GTTGGAAGATTCTCAGGGATATGTTCTTTGGAGGAGCTGATTCTTTCTCAGCTTCTTCCTTTTCAGCTCTTTCATTAGCTCTGACACATCCTGTCCACATCTTTATACATAGAATCTTGGACCTGGAACATTCTCAGGGGCTTGGCTTCCATCTCTTTTATCACCACTTGACCTCCATAAGAAATAAGTTCTCTGCAGGTGTTCTCACTATTTCAGTGATCATGGGCACTGAAATCTTATCTGCTTGGACTTCTGGCTCAATAGGATCAAATCAATCTTTCTTGTAGATGAGTCCTCTAGGTCCTTTTGGATTGCCAACTAAGTGTGGGTTGCATCCTCAACCCTAGAACTGACTACCTTCTCAATCCCAAGAGCAGGGAGCTCAGCTGTAACTCCCCCTCAGTAGCAGCACAATCTTTTCTATTTCCAAAGCAGCTCTGTGCGGTCTCCCCTCAATCATCACATCATCCCTGTTTTTGATTCAGTATTCATACTCATCTGTTGGGCTGAGTCCTCTCTGAAAGTGCAACTAGATCTGATATACTCTAGAGCAGGGTGAATAGAGTATATGGTGTTTTAAAACCTTTTACAACTTTTACAACAATTGTTGTAATCTGTGTGAGCAGGGAAGCAAAATAAATCTAATCACAACACTAAGCTAAGCAAAAACTAAGCACAGAAAAATCAAGGCCAGAAACAAAATGAAAACAAGCAAAAAGAAGACACAAGGAAATATAGTGGTTCCCCAAACTTGGGTACATCCACTCTTCTACCACCCTAGTAGGAATCCACTGCAGGATGAGTTGATCAGGTGTCCTGGGCACCAATGAGCTTTTGATAAGGTGCTCAAAAACCAAAGCAGATTTTTTGATCAGTTGTCTTGCCACCAATGAGCTTTTGACAAGGTGCTCAAAAACCAGGTTCAAACTTTTGAAGGGAGTTTGAAAAACCCTTTACAGAGTGGGGGTGAGAGAGTGATGACAGTCTTCTCTTTCTCAACAACTGAGAAACTATGTGGATTGTTGTTGTCAAACTCCCCCTGAATCCTTGAGATCTTCAGGAGAAAAGCTTTGCTGAGGGTGATAGGCCTTCAAAGATTGACTCCAGCAAAAGATGTTTCAGCAATAGCTGAAATGTTGTATGTCTGGAGTCTTGGAAATGTATTGGCCTTGAACACTTAGAAAACTACAGAGATCTGAAGATATTGAGAAAGCTTGATCTCCTTGATGAGTGTTCTGAGAATTCTTGTGACAGAAGATTTTTGAGAGTGTCTCTGTAATCTGTATTTTGTGTGTTCTTCTATGTGAGAGATTCAAAAATCCTTCTTTTTATTCTCTGGTCAGAATAGAATATCATTCTCTGTCAAGGATAGCCGTTGGTCTGCATTGATTGCATCCTTAATTGCATAATCTCTTCTGGAGGAAGTCCACAGAAACATTTCTTGAAAAATCCCTTGAAACTTGGTCCAGAATTGAATGAAAACGGCTAGCAAATCTCTGAATTAATTGCAGAATAACTCCTAACTGATTTGAATTTGAATTCTGGAAGTTATCTGAAATCGTCGAACTGAGCTCTGCTATCGTCGAGCTGAGCTCAGCGATCTGGAAAACTTAGCAGCAAAATAATCGTCGATCTGAGCTCAAAGATCGTCGAACTGAGCTCAGAGATAAAGATCCAAAGCAGTCAAAATCGTCGACCTGAGCTCACCGATCGTCGAATGGAGTTCGACGATATTTGAAGTTGAGCTCAGCGATCGTCGAATGGAGTTCGACGATCTGTCGAAGTTGAGCTAGACGATCGTCGACCGGAGTTCGACGAATCGTCGTGCTGAGCTCGACGATATGACTTAGTCTCCAGACTGAGAATCCTGGTCTTCAGGGCAGCTTCCAAACCTAGACTTCTAACCCTTAGACTCAATTCTAATTGACCTATTAGCTATACAGAAGGTCAAGCAAAGGTTCCTAGAGACATAGTGATCCTGACCCAAATTAGTAATAGGGTGTTCCAACAATCTCCCCCTATTTGGGTTAGGATTACTATTTACAGACTTTGGAAAAATTTAAATAACAAATACAATAAAAAAACACAGAAAAGCACACTAGACAAGCAGAAAGAATCACAGAGATATATATTGCATCCAGATAATCAGAATTCACAGAAACTGTCACCTTACAAAGTCATTTCTTCTCTTTGCCTTAACCATTTTAATTTCTCTGTTTGGATTAAGGGCTTCTTTGTTGGACCTGGTGTCATCTGCTGCACCCAAATAAGTTTGCTTTGTAGGCCTGGGAACCACAGAGCAGCAATGTAATTCCATGTATCTCTCAGCATCAAAGAATTTACTGGAACCATATTTCTCTAATTCTTTTGTCTTGCTCAGACATTGTAGAATGTTGGAAGAATCCATCCTTGATCTCTGGCCTTCTTAATCTGATCCAGTGCAGCCAATTCCTTCATCCTGGCAGTCCAAGCAGCTGGATTGTTCTCAGGGTCCTCAAAAGGTACAGGTGGCTCATACCTGTTGGAAGGATTGTCTTGAGGAGGCCTGGCAGACACAGTCTCTTTCAGCTTGTAAGGGAAAGGACCTGATGATGTATCAGACATGTGTCCTCCCCTAGAATATGGGTGCTGCCTGGAGTACCCTTTGGAATATACTTGAATATCTCTCTGATTACCTCTATATCCTCCTCTCCTAGAATATGAACCCCTGGATTGGCTTTCCCTTTGATAGGATCTGGCATGAGGTTGATAGGGAGCCTGGCTTCTGGCTGGGGTTGACTTGCAGAGCTTCCACCTGCACCTGCATCAGGAGGAGGTGGTGGAGGAGGATGAGGGTGCTGTAATTGGAGAGTCCTTCTCATATTTTCTCTTTTTCTTCATGGCTTTCAGCTGGTTCTTGGAATACTGCATCCAGTGTTCAGAGATTGGGCAATTATGAAGGATATAATAAGGAATATCATTATTATCCTTAACTTTAGCAGGAGGAACCTTTTCATAGCCTTGCTCCTTGCCTTCCTTTTCCTGGCAATGGTAGCAGATGAGTCATCAGAGTCTGTTTTAAATTCATCAGATTCAGAACTCTGTCATCATATAGAGCATCTATTTTCTTCATCAAATCTTTCTTTAGTTGAACAACAGCAGATGAGCAGAAGTTGAGATAGCAGCAGGTACAGCAGCAGAGACAGCAGCAGATGGAGGAGGTGAAGCAGAAACAACAACAGCAACAGGAGAGGTGACAACAGCAGTAACAGTCTCACTTACAGCAGAAACAGCAGATTCACTCTCAACAACAAAACTGGAGAGTTGATAGCAGCAACTCTTCACTGACAGTAGCAGAAGCATCATCAAAAATTGCAGCAGGCTCAATTTCAGTGGCCTCTGACATCAGAAGATCCTTGGATATTGGTGCATCAGAAACAGTTGGAACTTCAGCAGCAGCAGTAAGAATATCTTCAGCAGCAGCAGCATCAACATCTTCAGTAGCAGCATTACTGAAAGTACAAAGAAGTGAGGATGCTAGGGTCACAGCAAGACAATGGCACAAGTGCCTTGGATAAGTCTTCTGGGGGCTGGACAGCATTACTCTCTGGCAGACAGCTAAAGAGGCAGAATCAAAAGCAGATAACAAAGACCTTAGGTCTTTGCAAGAACTGCAGTAGGAGGCTCAGCAGCAGCAGCAACAAGAGGGAGCAGCAGAAGAAGCAGAAACAGCAGCAGCAACAGCAAGAAGGCTTTCTTCATGTGGCATCTCCCCCTGCCTAGATGCAGAGACATCTGGATCAAGGCACACTGCTGTAGGTGCTGCCTGAGGAAGAGGGAGGAGAGCCTGGCAGAAAGAGCTGCCACTGACAGGTGTAGAGGAGCCAAGGAGGTCTCCAAGTAGAGAGAGCCTGGGGGCAATCAGCTCATACAGCCTGTCAGCTAGGGCTGAGAGATCTACTTGCTCAACAGCTGGAGCAGAGGTAGATGGAATGGAAGCAGCTGGGGATGCTGGAAGGGAGGGCTGGAGAATGTTGGTATGGATGGCTGAGGTGTTGGTAGGGTGGATATGGAGGACAGGGGAATGGAGATGGATGGGTGAATGTTGGTTGATCAATGATGTGGTGTAGGAGGTCTTGGAATGAAGTGGAGGAGGAAGGTAATTCAGGAGGAGATGAGGGGGAATCATCCATGAAGGAATCATCCAGAGGGTGAAGGATGGAATGGATGGTGAGAGGTGACATCTGGTGGAGGGTAGGAGAACAAGGGTGGAATTGGTCCTCTGGTGGAGGTAGAATGGGTGGGAGATGGAGTTGATGTTGGAGATGGGCTGGATATGGTGATGGTGGATGGAGCTGGAATGGTGGATGGTAGGGAGGGGATGGAATTGAGAGGAGGAGAGGCAGCAACAGCAGCAGCCAGGTCATCTGCAGGAGCAGAGACCTGTGGGGAGTGACTCTTGGAGTCCTTGTGCCTGAAGGAGCACTGGAGGAGGGCCTGCTAGGCTTGCTTATTTGCCTGTCCCACTTTCCAAAGAGGGCACAGGTTAGTCTCTTGGAGGCATTGATGTGAACTCCAGAGGAGACCAGCAAGGCAGGGCACCTATGCTGCAGGAAAACTCCAATAATCCTTCCAAAATTCAAAACTCTTGTTTATTTTCTTCTTGATGAGGTCAAAGAACACCTCTCCCCAGTTCAGATTTTTTTTATCCACCAGAGCTCCCATGAGACAGAGCTGATTCTGGATATAGTATCATGGCAGAGTGCTTTGCCAGCAGCACTTTCCCTACCACATCTGCCAGGAACCTGTATTCAACAGACAGATTTCTCTTGAATAGCTTGCTAGGGTTTCCCTCTGGATGACCCATCCTGGCAAGCAGGTCAGAAAACTCCTCTCCAGATAACTCAGCAGATTCTTCTCCATTTCTCAATCCAAAAACTTCTGTTAAAATTGTGGGGGTCAAGGGTACCTGATTTCCAGCAATAGACCCAACTATTGTGTTGTTATCTTGATTATGAGCAGTATAGACCCACTCCTTGATCTCATCTGAAGCCAGCTTGATCCTGGTGGTCATGAGGGCAGTTAGATTCTGATCCTTGACAAACCCAGTATGTCTTGGAAAATCTGGTCAGTGGTGCTGAATGATTCTATATCAATGTCAAACCCGCATCGAACTTCATTGCAGCTAGGACAGCAACTGACACAGCCATTGTACCTGCAAAAACTCAACAAACAAAACGACCAAGCGTAGAACTGTTTGGAGGGAAAGAAAATTCTTGCAGAGAAATCGAAAGCGCAAAAGAGAACGACGGCGAAAAAAGAGTTTTATATTAGGGTTCGACGCAGAATTGGAAAGATCGTTGAACTCAGTTCGACGATCGAGGCTTCTAAGGAATCTGAAGAGACTTCAACATCGTCGATCTCCGTTCGACGATATTGGAGAGCGTCGAGCTCCGTTCGACGATCGTTCAGAGAATAAATCGTCGAGCGCCGTTCGACGATCGTTGACCGGAAGAGATAGTTCATACTATCTGAGAGCGCTGAACTCAGTTCGACGATTTTGGAAATCGTCGATCTCCGTTCGACGATCTTGGGGTAAATCGTCGAGCGCAGTTCAGAGATCAGAGAAATTCTAGACACTAAAAAAATCAGAAAGTTTGCCTAGTATTGGTCATTTTTAGCTTTCAAAATCTTGGATATTATTTAAGACTTCCTCCATCTAACATTCCTAACTGATTTAGGAAGAAGGTGTGTTTCTTTTCATCCAAGGGCTTGGTGAAATATCTCCCCTTTGTAAATCAGTTGGGATATATTGTAATTCAATTTTATTCTTTTCAACATTATCCCTTAAGAAGTGATGCCTAATCTCTATGTGTTTTTTCCTACTATGGAGGACTGGATTTTGAGCTATGGAAATAGCACTTGTGTTATCACAAAAGATTTTAGACTTCTCTAAGTTGTAACCATAGTCTAGGAGTTGGTTTGAATCCACAATATTTGTGAACAACAACTGCCTGCAGCCATATATTCAGCTTCAGCAGTTGAAGTTGACACAGATGTTTGTTTCTTACAAAACCAAGAGACAAGTCTGTCACCAAGGAACTGACAAGTTCCACTGGTGCTTTTCCTGTCAATTCTGCATCCAGCATAATCAGCATCTGAGAATCCAGTTAAATCAAATGCTGAATCTTTTGGATACCAGAGACCTAGATTTGGACAACTCTTAACATACCTAGAATCCTCTTTACTAAAGTTAGGTGTGACTCTCTAGGGCTTACTTGGAACCTAGCACATATACATGTAGCCAAACATTATATCTGGTCTACTTGCTGTAAGATACAGTAAATAGCCAATCATTGCTCTATATGTTGTCTGATCAACAGGTTTCCCATGTTCATCAGCATCCAATACAACATTAGTAGACATGGGTGTTTTCATACAAGATGTCTCAGACATACCAAATTTCTTAACCAATTCATTTGCATACTTGGTTTGAGAAATGAAGATGCCTTCAGCATGTTGCTTGACTTGCAATCCTAGGAAGAAGGATAGCTTACCCATGCTACTCATCTCAAATTTAGAATGCATCAGGTTAGAAAACCTTCTGCACAATTTTGAGTCAGTAGAACCAAAAATGATATCGTCTACATAAATTTGTACTAGTAGGGTATGTGACTTATGAGTTCTAATAAAAAGAGTTTGGTCTACTCTACCCCTTATAAAACCATTTTCCAAGAGAAAGCATGCTAGAGTCTCATACCATGCTCTAGGAGCTTGCTTGAGACCATATAATGCTTTGTTTAATCTAAAAACATAATTAGGATAAGTTGGAGACATAAAACCTGGAGGTTGTCTGACATAAACTTTCTCTTTGATGTCTCCATTTAAGAAAGCACTTTTGACATCCATCTGATATACTTTGAAGACTTTGTGAGCTGCATAAGCTAGAAAAATTCTGATGGCTTCTAATCTTGCAACAGGTGCAAAAGTCTGGTCGTAGTCGATTCCTTCTTCTTGAGAGTATCCTTGAGCAACTAGCCTTGCCTTGTTCCTTATAATTACTCCTTGATCATCCAGTTTATTTCTGAATACCCATTTTGTTCCAACAATGGAATGATCCTTAGGCTTTGGCACTAGTTCACATACATTGTTCCTCTCAAATTGATGCAACTCCTCTTGCATTGCAATGATCCAGTGTGGATCTTGCTCTGCATCTTGAATGGACTGAGGTTCAATTTGAGATAGGAAGCAGGTGTGCAACAGGTTTTGGTTGACCTGATTTCTGGTTTGCACACCAGCTGAGATTTCTCCAATTATTTGGGAAATTGGATGGTCTCTTGATGTTACTACATCAACAGGGGGTGTTGATTGTTCACCAACCTGTGTTGTTGTTTCCACTTGTGGTACAACAACTGGCTTTTCAGGTTGTTCTCCATTATGTTGAGCATTCCCTTCATCTTCACTGCTTTCATCCTCTTGAGCAACCTGTAACTTGTTCATATCTTCAACTAGAGAGTGTTCCTGCAAAGGTTCTATGGTAGAAGAATTCTTCTCCTTGAAAGACATGTTAGTTTCATCAAATGAAATGTGAACAGATTTCTCAATTTTCAAAGATGATTTATTATGGACCCTATATGCCTTGCTGATCATGGAGTATCCCAGAAACACTCCTTCATCAGTTTTGGCTTGAAATTTTGCTAGATATTTCTTGTCATTATTATGAATGTAGCAAATACAACCAAATAATCTAAAATAGTCAACTTTAGTTTTCTTCCCTTTGAGTAATTCATAGGGAGTCTTTCTCTTTAGTTTATGTATCAGACTTCTGTTCAGCACATAGTTGGAGGTGTTCACTGCCTCTGCCCAAAAGGATAGAGGTAGATGAGCATCTGACAACAATGTAGTGACAGATTCAATAAGGGTTCTATTTTTCCTTTCAGCTACCCCATTTTGTTGAGGAGTTCTAGGAGCTGAGAAAGTATGCCTGATCCCTTCACTCTGACAGAACTCTTGCATAAGAAGAGAATCAAACTCTGTCCCATGATCACTTCTGATCAGGGCAATGTGAGTATTGAACTCAATCTGTATACATTTGAGAAACTCTGTCAGACACTTAAAGTTATCAGACTTCTTCCTTAGAAAGAACACCCAAGTGAATCTAGAGAAGTCATCTACAATTACTAAAGTGTAGGATTTCCCTCCTAGGCTTTGTACTGTGATGGGTCCAAAAAAATCCATGTTTAACAGATACAATATCCTAGGTGAATCACTCTTATTAAGTGACTTAAAACTGTTTTTAGTTTGCTTGCCTAATTGACAAGCCCTGCAGAGTCCTTCCTTCTTGTAGGGGCCAGAAGGTAGTCCTCTAACAAGGTTGTCCTTGAATAGCCTAGCAATAGTTCTAAGGTTTAGGTGTCCTAATCTCTTATGCCATAAAACATTTGGTCTACAGACTGAATTAAACAAGCAGATATCTACATCAGTTGAAAGAAAATCTACTAGGTAGATGTTACCTTTCCTTTTACCTGTCAACACTGTTGTGTTGTCCTCTGACTTGATTTTGCATAAGGCTTTGCTGAAGGTCACCTGATAGCCTTCATCACACAGCTGACTGATGCTAATTAGGTTGTGCTTCAGTCCTTCCACATAAGCTACCTTCTTGAAAGTTACTGAACCAATCTGGACTGCACCATATCCTTTAGTTTGTCCAAAGTTGGAATCACCAAAGATAACTTTGGGTCCAAGCTTGGCTCTGAAGGATGTGAGGTTGTCCTTGTTCCCTGTCATGTGCTTAGAGCACCCACTATCCAAATACCATTGCTGGTTAGATGTTGGATAGGTCTTCACCTGCACATAAGACAATTTATTTGTTTTTGACCCAGTTTACCTTGCGCCTAGGTTGATAGCCTTTAAATTCAGAAATGAAAGACATCCCATGTTGACTCTTATATCCTTCAGGATGATATCTACTTGGAGGTAAAATCCATTCAGTATAAGGGTTAAAGGTTTGGGATGAAGAACCCTTAGGATTCAATTTTGATTTGCCTTTGAAAAAGTTTCCAGAGCTCTGACCTCTGTTCGACGATCTTGGAGCTGCGTTCGACGATCTTGGGTCAGATCGTCGAGCTCCGTTCGACGGTCGACTATGACTGAGGTCAGGTATATGAGATCGTCGACCTGCGTTCGACGACTTTGGCTGAGATCGTCGATCAGCGTTCGACGATTTTTCCTGAGATCGTCGAGCTGCGTTCGGCGATCGTCGATCTTCATTCGGCGATCGTCGATCTACATTCGACGATTTCTGCTGGGACTTGGTTTTCTGAGGCAGGTCAGAATTTTTCCTAGCAACCTATACAACTCCCTTTCCTTTGTCAGAAATGAACTTGATGAGAGTTGTTAGGACTATAGGTTGGCTGGATGAAGCACCCAAGCCCAGTGTACTGTTAAATCTAGAGTTCACTGTGCTTGTGATGTCCATCAGCTTGATGCTTCTCCCATTAAGGGATTCTTCAAGCTTCTTGGCCTCAGAGAGCTCACTTTTCAGTGAAGCTATCTGTTCCCTACAGTTCTCCAACTCTTGAGAGAGTTTGAGGTTTTCTGACTTTAAGGTATTGTGTTCAGATAATTGATTTCTGAGAGAGATAATCTCTTTCTCAGACTTTAGCAGGTCTAAACACAGTGCTTTAAATTCAGTTTTAAAATCTTCTGAACTAAAATCAAAAGAACTAATTACCTGATCTTATTCAGGTTGAGTCTCTGAGTCTGACTCTGACTCCTCTTCCTCTGAATTGTGTTGTGAGTCATTGATTGCCATCATGCAGAACTCCTTTTCTTCTGCATCATCCTCATCATCACTGGAGCTGGAAGAGGCTTCTGACTCCTCTTCTGTCTCACTCCAGGATTCAACAACAAACCCTTTTCTTGTATGCTTATTTCTGCTTGAAGAAGGTTTGCTATTGCCATTTCTTTTGGAGTCTTTCTCCTTCCTTCTTTCTTTCCTGTCCCTTCTGTCCTTGTTCTTGTTCTCTGGACAGTCAGGAACTATGTGCCCTGGTTTCCTGCAACCAAAGCAAATAATGTCTTTATTATTACCAATGGACTTGTCATACCTTGGCTTATCCTGCTCCTTGTATGATCTTCTTCTGAAGTCCTTTCTGGCCATCTTGTAAAATCTTTTGGCCAGCAAGCTGAGTAGTTCATCATTGCCTGTGGCTTTATCTTCAGGCAGATCCTCAGTTGCCTTGAATGCTATGGTCTTCTCTTTTCTTGTGGCTGGTGAAGCAGCCTTCTGTTCTTCCTCTCTATTCTTGATAAGTAGCTCATAAGATTTGAGCTTACCCAACAAAGCTTCAGTGGTGATCTCATTCAGACTTCTGGCATCCTTAATTGACCAGATTCTTGAATCCCAAGTGCTGGGGAAGCACATTAGGATCTTGTCATTAAGTTCAGTTAGAGAAATCACTTTGTCCAATGTCCTTAGTTCACTGACAATTAGACTTAGTCTGTTGTACATGTCTCCCACTGACTCAGTCTCTCCCTTCTTGAAGTTCTCATATTGAGAGATGAGATGAGATCTTCTGTCTTTTCTCTCATCAGCTGAGCCTGAGACTATTTCTGATAGCTTGTTCCAAATTTCCTTGGCTGAATTACATTCAGCTACCTTTTGAAATATGTCATCTGACATTGTCTGGGCTAGTATGTTCATAGCCTTGGCATCAGCTACTTTCCATTTTTTGATGTCAGCATCTGTTCCTGATGGAGGTGGAACAACATTTGTACTTGTGCTCTCTGGGAGTCTTGGACACACTGTCAAAACAGAATTAAAAATATCTTCGTCAATGGAATTCATGTAAAGTCTAATCCTTGCTTTCAAAGTGCAAACTTTGACAGATTGCACACTGGAGGTCTGGTGCTAGCATAATCTTTGTTTTGGGCCATGATTTGTGCAAACAAAATCTAATAATAAAATACAAAAGAAAAACAGATCTAGGTTGGGATCTTTGGGTTCAGGTGTTAGCCTGTACAACCAATCAGGTATGGTATGTTTAACAAACCTCGCTTTGATACCAATTGAAAGTGCAACTAGATCTGATATACTCTAGAGGGGGGTGAATAGAGTATATGATGCTTTTAAAACCTTTTACAAACTTTTACAACAATTGTTGTAATCTGTGTGAGCAGGGAAGCAAAAATAAATCTAATCACAGCACAAGCTAAGCAAAAACTAAGCACAAAAAAATCAAGGCCAGAAACAAAAATGAAAACAAGCAAAATCAGAAGACACAAGAAAATATAGTGGTTCCTCAAACTTGGGTACATCCACTCTTCTACCACCCTAGGTAGGAATCCACTGCAGGATGAGTTGATCAGGTGTCCTGGGCACCAATGAGCTTTTGATAAGGTGCTCAAAAACCAAAGCAGATTTTTTGATCAGGTGTCTTGCCACCAATGAGCTTTTGACAAGGTGCTCAAAAACCAGGTTCAAACTTTTAAAGGGAGTTTGAAAAACCCTTTACAGAGTGGGGGTGAGAGAGTGATGACAGTCTTCTCTTTCTCAAACAACTGAGAAGACTATGTGGATTGTTGTTGTCAAAGCTCCCCCTGAATCCTTGAGATCTTCAGGAAGAAAAGCTTTGCTGAGGGTGATAGACCTTCAAAGATTGAACTCCAGCAAAAGATGATTTCAGCAATAGCTGAAATGTTGAATGTCTGGAGTCTTGGAAATGTATTGGCCTTGAACACTTAGAAAACTACAGAGATCTGAAGATATTGAGAAAGCTTGATCTCCTTGGATGAGTGTTCTTGAGAATTCTTTGTGATAGAAGACTTTTGAGAGTGTCTCTGTAATCTGTATTGTGTGTGTTCTTCTATGTGAGAGATTCAAAAATCCTGTCTTTTATTCTCTGGTCAGAATAGAATATCATTCTCTGTCAAGGATAGCTTGTTGGTCTGCATTGATTGCATCCTTAATTGCATAATCTCTTCTGGAGGAAAGTCCACAGAAATATTTCTTGAAAAATCCCTTGAAACTTGGTCCAGAATTGAATGAAAACGGCTAGCAAATCTCTGAATTAATTGCAGAATAACTCCTAACTGATTTGAATTTGAATTCTGGAAGTTATCTGAAATCGTCGAACTGAGCTCTGCTATCGTCGATCTGAGCTCAGCGATCTGGAAAACTTAAGCAGCAAAATAATCATCGATCTGAGCTCAAAGATCGTCGAACTGAGCTCAGAGATAAAGATCCAAGCAGAGTCAAAATCGTCGACCTGAGCTCACCGATCGTCGAATGGAGTTCGACGATATTATGAAGTTGAGCTCAGCGATCGTCGAGTGGAGTTCGACGATCTGTCGAAGTTGAGCTAGACGATCGTCGACCGGAGTTCGACGAATCGTCGTGCTGAGCTCGACGATATGACTTAGTCTCCAGACTGAGAATCCTGGTCTTCAGGGCAGCTTCCAAACATAGACTTCTAACCCTTAGACTCAATTCTAATTGACCTATTAAGCTATACAGAAGGTCAAGCAAAGGTTCCTAGAGACATAGTGATCCTGACCCAAATTAGTAATAGGGTGTTCCAACACTCTCCATCAATTTGATTTAGAGTCTCAGTCTCTTGGGGTGAGTCCTCCTTCAGACACTCCCCCTCAACTGTAGCACTCTTGTTTGCTGGAAGGTTGAGGTCTAGAATATCTTCATTTATGATTACCTCAGCAGCTGGTTCATTCTTAATGAATTATCTCATTCGTGATATCATGCTCATTTGATAAGGACACTTGTACAAAAAAATCTCTTTGCTCTTCCTCCCCCTCAGCGCTTGTAGGGTTTTGGATCACCACCTTGCTCATTGCTGTCATAAGAGCCTTCGTCAGACTCAACATGCCTCTTTCTTTTTATTGATTTGTTTTCTTCCCTGCCTTTTGGGAATCTTGACAACACCTTCTTCCATCTTCCTAGAATTTTTATGTCAATCCTCCTTATGTGATGAATTTTGGTTCCCATCTTCTGGAATGGAGTTCAGTATGTATAGGGATAGGATTCTTCCAAGATTTGACACTTAAAAGCTTTCTTGGATTCTTACAAACAACACCTATGCCATGGGAACCAATTTGTGTTTCTTGATTAGTATTACTCGTCATTAACTCAAACATTCTTTTAGACATTCTGTCATGGGAACCAACTTTCCACAAGAACTCTTTTCCTACGATGTCGGCCGGTAGCTTCCCTTGTTGGTTGAAGTTCTTTCTCTCCAGAGATCCATAAGCCTTATGTGAGTGCCCACACCACTCTAGGGAATCATTGAGGTTTTGTTTAGAGACTTCCTCATCTTCTTCTTCTGTGCCAAACTTAGGCAGGTGTAGAACCTTGGCTAGCCTTTTAGGACTGACTTTCAATTTGGTGTCACCAATCTTTGTCTTGAGCTGATTTTTGCATTTGAATAGAATTCTAGAACTTCCCTTTTCATTATCATTGTTGGCTCTGAGAGAACATATTCCAGGTCTACTGCTTCAAGCAGTCTGATAACAGTCTTCATGTCTTCAGGAGCATCTCTGAAACCATTTTGATCACTTCATATCCCTCACAGAGAATCCTCATCGTGTTAGTTGAAAGTTTCCTTAGCTCTATCGTTGCGTGCACTTGCGAAGGAAGAACGTATCGCGACGGCTTTTCGGGCAAATGTATTTTTTATTCCAAGTTTAATACATTTGGCCTATATATATTCTATCAGAATGCGAAAAGGCGCGTACCTGGTTGTGCAATCAATTTTAGATCTAAGGGCTGAGATTATTAAATCCAATATTATTGATTTGACGCTTGTCAGAGTTATATCATCGTGTTGTCACGACGCTATAAACTTCATCTTATCTAGTTAGCACGACACATGTATCAGGAGCTCTCTCAAGGCCTTGATAAAGGAGGTTCCGAGTTCTATCCCCGACCTCAACAACCTACTCAGGATTTATCAACCAGGAGATTTGGTTGGAGATGATCTCAGCCATTCGACTGCAGTCGGTTACGGATCTGGATATCATGTGCCCCCCTCAAATTGACCCCACCGTGGTTTCTAACAAAAGATGACCATCTTTTGTTAGAAATCACGGTGGGGCCCATTTGAGGGGGGCACATGAAATCCAGATCCGTGGCCGAATGCAGTCGAATGGCGAGAACATGCCCAACCAAATCACCCTAGGTGAATTTAACCGGGGTAGGTTGTTGAGGCGTGATCAAAAAGCACTTTTGTACTCCTATCTTCAAAGGAATCTAAGAAGAAAGAGTAGTCTTCACTGAAGTAAGTTTCTATTAGAAGATCATTGATCTATTGATTGGGACGGATTTCATTCCTTTCGCTGCAGAGCTTGCCTGCCGGGGTAAATGAGCACTTTTCAGGGTCTTTCACACTGGACACGAAACTTTGAATGCACGCCTTTCCTCAGAGGTGTGCGAATCACGCAGAATCCTTAGGGTGGGGTTCTTTATATTCTTTGGACATACCACATAAGCCTCAATAAAGCCACACATAGCATAATCTCGAATGTTATCAGATCCGGTATAGGCAGCCAAGCTAAGCGGCAGGCTTGACGTATCATCTCAGTTAGTAAAGCGGATTTCTCCCTTGAATTCACGACAACGAAATATCAATGATGTCTTTCTTTTTCCCGACCCTACGTTCGTTCAATCTTTGTATCTTTCACGCACTTTCTGAAATGAAAGAAAAGAGCAGAAAGGCCGCCCGTACGGGAAGAAACCGCCAAAGAAAAAAAGAACAACCTGAGACCGATATACTTGGCTCCAACGGTCGTAACAGACTATCTCTGGAACTACGCCGGAGAATTCTGGACTACGTTCCTGCGCCAAACCCTACCAAACATTCGGAATTGTGAAAGGAATTCCGAGCTTACTGGGACGTAGGCTTTCCAAGGTCTTCCTAAAAAGATCTCTGAAAAGTCACAAATTTCCTACTACCACGACGCTCTTATATGCTCCGAATCCGGGGTGAGAAGGTTGGTGGTTCCCAGTTTGAAGTCCGTCGCATGTGGGTAGACTTTATATACCCTAAGCTACTCGCTTCGCGCCTTCATCTCGCTTGTCAGCCGAATCTCTCTTAATAGCACTGGCTTTAGAATAGAACTCGAAGGAAAGAGAAAGACAGTTTTGGGATCGAACCCACGACCTCCTTTATCAAGTTTTTTAGCGGAGACTTGATACCCAACTGTGCTGGCCATCTTTTGTTAGAAACTACGGTGGGGTCCATTTGAGGGGGGCACATGATATCCAGATCCGTGGCCGACTGCAGTCGAATGACTGATCATCCCTAACCAAATCACCCAGGATGAATTTAACTGGGGTAGGTCGTTGAGGCGTTGGATCGAACCCACGACCTCCTTTATCAAGCTCCTTAACGGAGACTTGATACCCAACTGAGCTGCAACACAGTTCGAAAAGTACTCGAATTGCTGACTTTTGCCCGCCCACCCGTCTGCTCCATACCCGACCCATCTCTCTCGCCCGCATGCGCTCGACAAGTGCTTGACGCCCTGAACTCGATATCGCTCGGCAAGCGCTCGACACCGCTCAAAAAGCGCTCGATGCCGCTCGGCAAGCGCTCGATGCCCGACGAAACATCCGCTCTCGCTCGAAGACAGTTTTCCGCGTCTCCTCAATCCACTTCCTGCCGCCTACCGACGGCCTTTTGCCAGCTTACAACAGTATACAACAACATCCAGTTGGCCGCCGCACTTCCATCTGCTTCCCAGCGGCCTCTTGCGCCCCTTACAACATTTCGTTATCCCTCATCATCTCCACCACACCCATTTCAGCTCCTCTTCGCATCCTCTAGCCCTTGGCTGCTGTCCAGCAACCCCGACACCATTCCAACGCTCGTCAATGCCCACCGCCACTTCCAATTCAGCCCCGTCGCCGCCGTCTTCCCTTCTGCACCTCCGTTCCATGCCCGTGACTCATTTAATGACACCCCACACCGATGAGAATGGCTTCACCACTGCCTCCACTGAGTCTCATCGCTCGGATCAACTTAAACCACGATATGAGGATCTCATTTGTAACACCCCCATCCGTCACATGAGATATAACAGAAGGTCCGGCTTGTGCCCCACGCCATATTTCACGGACAGTTAGCGGAGTTACGTATTAATACCAAATTACTATGAAACATTATTGAAATCTAACGCAGAGCATTCTAGCGCAAGCTTTTAAATAAGTTATAAGAACCCATAAACATAACATGAATGTCCACTACAGCCACAGCAGGAATGAAATAACATACACAAAAGTCTTGGCCTTATGGACTTACAACATTCAACTTGAATTAAAGTGTTTTACATACATCGGCTCGCAGACCGACCATACATGACAGTATTAAAAGAAAAACATTTCGCTCCGGCCTTCAAGGGCCAGCACAGCAACAAGGGCTTCAGCCCGCTATTTGCTACTATGCTCACCTGTTCCTGCATAAGAACAATTCACAGCACGGTGGCAAAATAACGCAATGGTCAGCTAAAGCTGACCAAATTATAACGACCCCACCCCTTACTCGGGGCGGCGGTGCTCATTCCCTGCATTTGTATTAGCAAAATCCAACATAGAAATGAAAGTGCAATTTAAGCACACTTCACCACAGGCGTAGGCACGAACGACCACACACCCCGTGCTCTCAGGGCACATTCTTAGTGACTCCGGTCCAATCCGAGTCTTTATCACCGCCCCCAGGACGACAACCATCGTGAGCATTTGAGTCTTTCCGGCCGAAGCTTAAGACTCGTCCTTCTATGCCAACGGTAAGTGCCACATACTTTAGGTCTCTTTAACCGAACCACATAGAGCGGGTACTGTTTCACTCAACCCGTTGCTTACACCGCCATGTCAATTTAAGTAATCGGCGCGGATCAAGCTTCCCGATGCCCAACAAATCGATCAAACAATAGTACATAACCCGGTTATGCACAAGGTCGACTCTTAGGCCACCAAGCTGGGCTCCCAGAGCACGTAACTCCACACACTGGCCCCTAGGTCTCCGCGAGACAGGCCTCACAACAGCTCTTTCACAGAGCTACCGCCGACGGTAACACTACCGCAGCGCGGTACCTGACAGAAATGCGTTTCTATCCAGTTTTCTGGGTGCTCCTTGAGGTTAGTCCCCAAAGTTCCCTGCTGCAATCTACCGCGTAGAAACCCGAAAAACAAACGACACAGAGTCTTCTCCGGCAATACATGTATAATGAAAACATCACCAATCCAGACCAACCCGTTTGGATGGGCTTCACAAACCATGCCTATGTCCGTACTTTTATTCCGAACTCTATATGCAAAACTACGGGGATAAACCATATCTATCCGAAGGAATACCTCACGCTCACCGCACACTCGCGGGAGAGGGTTTCCTATGCAAAAGGAAGATGACTTCACATGTCCAAGTAGAGAATCGTTACCCTTTGCGATTTCTTTGGTGCCATGCTCAAGATCTAGACGGATGGACGCGACCTCAACGACCTTGCCTCCCCAAATCCGGACTCGACTTGCGAATCAGAGCTTCAGAACTCCAACGGCTGCGGGATCTCTTCCTTCTTCTTCCTTCTTCACTCTCCCTTCTCTCCAGAACTTAGAAAGAGAGAGCCAATGAAGAAATGAGTTGGGAAAACCTAACTCCCGGCTATAAACCCCCAGAGGCACGCACCAGCTGTCGGATCTCCAAATAGAATCAGTGGACGATCCTGATTCCTCCAAGAATAAAGTTTACGAGAGCTACCGCCGCGCGGTAGCCCAATCGTTTGGCTTCTCGAGGACCCCACTGCTTAGAAATCCAATTGGGCGGTGACGCGTGGACACATCATAACTGCTACGCTACCGCCACGCGGTAGAAAGCTATCGCCGCTCAGAAACGACAAAACTACGCTACCGCCTGCGGTAGGGTTAACGCCACGCGGTAACAACCCGAGAGCTCTATCAAATAAATCGTCCGGCTACCGCTACCGCCGAGCGCTAGCGGTTCTCGAGAACGTCGTGCTCTGAGTGCTGATGAGTCCAAATATTACACTGATTTTTGGACTCATTTGGGCCAGTTTTATCGTCTTAGCACTGCACTTGAGAGCTATAACTGCTTATATTTGCTTATTTGCCTATTTCATGATTAAGTGCACTTTAGACCCGTTTTCTGTGTGCTTTAGATGTTTCTGTATTTCCGTTTGTTTTACTTGTTCTCTCGCCGTGTCTTGAGAATGTGGTGTGCACTTTTGGTGGCCTATCTGTCTCTTTTGCTGGTGCATGGGTCGTGTGCGTGCTCCGGAACTGCTCGGGAGACCCCGACGATACAGGAACACTGCGCACGATCACTGGACTCACTGCGCACGACCACTGGTCGTGCGCCACTGATCGTGCGCATTACATTCTCCTTTTCCCCAGTTCTATCTTGACGAGCGCACGATCACTGGACCTATTGCGCACGCCCATTGGTCGTGCGCTGGTGATTGTGCGCTCTGTCCTCTTCTTATTCCTAGTTCTGCCCGGGTAATCGCACGAGCACTGGCCATTGTGCGCACGACCACTGGTCGTGCGCCACTGCTCGTGCGCTTTTACCTCTTGCTTTCCGCAGTTCTGTCTTAGCCAATCGCACGATCGGTGGATTCAGTGCGCATGACCACCGGTCGTGCGCCACTGATCGTGCGCATATCTGCTGATGTTTCTGTCCAAGTTGCAGGTTTAATTGGAAATTGCGCACGATCATCGACCGACAGTGCGCACGACCACTTGTCGTGCGCCACTGATCGTGCTCTCTGCTTATTCTGCCTCCGTATTTAAGGGCCTGCTCCGCGATTTAGGGCAACACTGGTCATTTCTGCGATCAGAGAGTGCACGTGAAGTGCCGTTCTACTTCTCCAGCTGCTCCATCCACCTCTACCTTCATCGGGAGTCCGTAGCCGGTGATTCCGAAGCTTTCCAAACCCTCCGACGAAGCTCCCGACCATTGATGACCTCAACTCCAAGCTTTCCACCGGAGTTGGAGAAGAAGACGACCTAGAGAACGAACTCAAAGGCCTTCGAGGTGACAACTCGTTGGTACCGGATGCCTCCTCGGACTGAGCCCGGAAGCGGATTGACAACTCGCTATTTCGGCCACGACCTGCGGTGGACCTTCACCCTCTAATGGTTTACTCCTCTTCCCCGTCCTCCGTTGTATGGAATGATTTGATATTGTAATGAACTACATTTTCTACTCTATATCTAAGTGGATGTTTGTAGTTTTCATTTGCTTTTGAGTTGTGTGTTGTGAATGTGCCTTGCCCACTCCACATCCACTCCATACCCTTGTTTCACCCGATTGCACTCCGCACAAGAACACTTCCATCCATTAGCTTTCCGTCCACTCGTCCAACCGAAGTTCGACATCGCGGCCGATACACTCACCTCACCTTGCGAAGCGGTGCCTTCGATCCACATAGTCTTAAGTAGTTTATTAGGGTTCCGACTTATTTTTGGAACCGCATGATCGGGCCTTAATTAAGGCCCGATTCATGCGGTCGTAACCGCTTGACCGGTGAAAATAAGTCCTTCCAAACGGAGCCTAGATCAAGAAACCACAATCTCACAAGCCCCCCTTTTAATCTTTTCTAAGTATACCCCTCATAACGATATTTTCTGAACTGTCGCCGCTCTATGCTAATTGCATTCCTCATGAGACCGACACTCGGGTATTTATTCCCAAATTTTATTACTTGTGCGACCGGTGCGCTTGCCGATTTCCACGCATCAAACTTTTGCCGCCGTTACCGGGGAGTGCACCTATAGAGCGACTCAGGATGACTGAAAATATTGTTATAAGAGTTAGTGTTTTTGACTGCTGTTTCCTTGTGTAGTTTGCCACAGTGAATGCAGGGTCGAGCCACAAGAGATCTTGTAGCCTACGACCCAGAGATCGAACGTACTATCCTAGAGCGAAGACGCGCCGCAGCCATCACTTTAGCCCCAATGGGAGACCAGCTGAATATCGATGCCGGCAACCGAGTTGGAGGGATACCTCCTGGCGACCGAAATGACGACGAAAATGAAGTGAACCCTCCCCAGGTCCGCACCATGAGGGATTACACTACACCTACCGTCGGGAGCATATACCCCGGTTTCGGACCTGCTATCACCAACCAACAGTTCGAGATTAAACCAGCTATCCTGAATATCATTCGGAACAACGCTCAGTTCTCTGGAATGGCCACTGAAGACGCTCATCTTCACCTGGCGGAATTCTCCGAAATTTGCGCCACGTTCCGCTACGCTGAAATCCCGGACGAAACAGTCAAGCTCCGCCTCTTACCTTTTTCACTAAGGGACAAAGCCAAGACATGGCTTCACTCCCTCCCACCTGGAACAGCCACCACCTGGGAGGCTTTGACCACAAAATTCCTAGCTAAGTTCCACCCGGTAGATCGGATCGTGAGCATGAGGCGAGCAATAACCAACTTCCGGCAAGCCGATCAAGAAAGTTTAGCCGAAGTTTGGGAGCGTTTCAACGAGCTGCTGAGGAAGTGCCCTAACCATGGATTCCAAACGTGGAACCTCGTCGAAAGTTTCTACTTCGCTATTGAACCCCACCACCGAGCCATGATCGATGCCGCCTCCGGAGGAACAATCATGAACCTTGCTCCAGATGATGCTCTGAGAATCTTACAAGACACCGCCACCCACAATGCTTACTGGACCGCTGGAAGAAACATCCCACGAACCACAAGCGGAGTATTCGCCGTGGATATCCTCAAGCCCGCCGCCGCCACCCCAGTGATGGCAATCTCATGCCAAGGTTGCGGAGCACCGACCACCACAGCTTCGAATGCCTAGGAGTCGAGGTACCAGACGAATTTTTTTTTTCTGAATGAGTCAGTTAATTTTGTAGCAAATCACAACAGGGGAGTGCCTTACGGAAACACATACAACCCGAGGGTGAGAAACCACCCCAACTTTTCTTGGAATCCAAACGCATCTGGCCAAAAATGGCAACCGGGGAAGCATCAAAACGATGCGTATGCCTCCGGAAGCCAACCGCGGCCGCCTCAACCAAATTATTCCCAAGGGCCCCCCGCCGTTAAAAAAAGTTCTTTGGAAGAGATGTTCGAGAAATTCGTTGAAATTTCCCAAACCAACATGACAAATCAAGCCGCCTCAATGCGCAAACTGGACGCACAATTGGGCCAATTGGCCCAAGTGGTCTCCGAGTGCACCCAAGGCACCTTACCTAGTAACACCGAAAAGAACCCCCATGAACAAGGTAAAAGCCTTGGGGAGGAAAATTTGGGAAAAAGTAACGAACTCGTCATCAATTGTAAAATAAACAACTTCGAAACCCCAGCATTATGCGACTCCGGGGCGTCCAGCAACATCCTCACCCTGCAAGATGCTGCGAAGATGCACCTACAAGTTGACACTGAAAACCGGAAGTCGCTTATCTTAGCGAATGACAATTTGGTTGACATCGAGGGAGGTGTTCGGGAAGTCGAAATCGAGGTCAACGGAAAAAGTATAAGCACTGACTTCCAGGTTTTGGGACCAAGAGAAAATAACTCTATTCCTATATTATGAGTCCCATTCCTGACGGCCAACGACGCATCCCTCGACTTTTCCAAAGGACGCGTCACTTGGCCGGCCGAAGATTCCGCCCACGATAACACATCCATACATCCCTCTCCCATCCAAAATAACAATTTTCTGAGTGTCACAGATACCAAGATAGATTCAGGACTCCCAACATTTGAAGAAGCACATCCGGAAGAGAAGACAAAGAAAGGACTCTCCCAGGAGATAGATGAGAATCAAGAGCTATTGGTCAAAGAAGAGATCGAGTGCGCCAAAGCCACGGCTGCCTTTCTACTTCCCGCCAACTCTGTTTTTGAGCATGGCGAACCGAGTTTTATCCGGGAGAAATCCCTAGACACTTATTTGTATAACACTGCTGATAACTTTGTTAAGCGATCTGTAGCTTGGGCAGATCCGGTCGCCGTCACAGTACCGGGCAGGACGCCGCCAACCACAAAAACAGGAAAACCCACAGACTACATCCATTGGAAGTCTCCCACGGTGGAGAAACTGAAAGAGGCAAAGCGTTTACGCGACGAGCGCTACGCTGCCTTCCGGCGCGAGGAAGAGCGCAATCGGAGTTAGGGGAAACTCCCTTCCCCCAACGCAAAAAGACAATCTGCCGTCCCCTCGCACCCCACCGGAGAGACTTACCACAAATCCGCTTATAGCTGATTGCAATACCATCATTCCACTTACCCTCCTCTTTCCGTTTTCTCGCTGCGTATGAAACTCTAGTTCGCTCTATTTTATTTCTTCCTTTTCAAACTGCAAAGAACTCTTTATTCTAACTGCTAATACAAGTATTTGGTGCACCTTAAAGACGGTAAACAAAAGTGACTTCTGGGAGACAACCCATGTTGGACCATTTGGTCCTGTGCTGTGTTTTAAGCTCTTTCTCTATATATATGTGTGTCCATCTTTTGTTTTGCGTACGTATTTAAATCGCAGGTCCAAGAATTTTTGAGGCGCGACAACTTGGCCGCACTTGGATATCTCGTCGCACGACCGGTATGCTCAATTTTGAGCATGAGTACTTCTTCCCCTAGCACTTTATTTTTATTTATATGTTTTACTTTTTCGTATTGTCATATTCTAGTCTGGGGGTGGAGTTGCCTGTGATCACTACACAACACAGTTTATTGCATACTAGTCTGCATTTATTTATTTCATGATCACTAATTGCACACACTGAATCACCCACATGAGTGCGCACTTAACCATGCGCGCGGCTCAAGGCAAATGTATTACTTTTGTGTAAACTATAAAAAGTGGTGCTGACTTAGGATTTTGGGATATAGTAGTTCGAAAGTCATGCAGTGCTCCAAATCGAGTACTCATGATTTGCATAGAAATAGTATATGATTACTTTTTCTTCATGCTCGCAGACTTAAATTTATTCTACAAAAGTAAATTTTGTTTGTGCTACTTAAAATTGTAGAATTTGGAGTAATCGAACGGTAGTGTAGAGATGAGTGTAGCCGTCACTAGACTCGTATTGCGAGTCGGGGGGAAGGATCATATTTTTCGGGGACTGAGAACTTGCCCCAAGCTACTCGCGAAGCATTGGTGCCCGGTTAGTCGATTGTGAGCGTGAGGTAGGCCATCATTTTGGCTAGTTTGAGCTTTTTTGTACCTAGTCCCAGCAGCTGACCATTGCAAGCCAAATTTGCGCCTACCCTCCTTTTGTTTCAGCTCCACCTATATTCACCAAAGCCTAAAAGCCAACCCTTTTGTCGTAACCAAAACCTTGAGCTTGATCGGTTTCAAAAATTTGATATGTTGTGATGTGGAGATGAATTCATGAATTGCTAATTTTAGATTTGGGGATTGCTGAATGAAAAAGAAGAAAAATGAAAAAGAAAAAGATGAATAAAAAAGAATAAAAAAGAAAATTTAAAATTATTACAAGGAGAATTGCAATCCCCATCTTGTGTGTTAGTTTTTGGTCGGGATAGGCCGTGTGCATACCCGGTTTTCAAGCCAAGTCTGGGGGTGTGTTATGCATGCATTTCTTAGTGGCTGTTTGGGTTTAGCTCTTGTTCGCTTGCTTTGGTTGCGTGTAGCCTCCTTGTTTATCATTGACTACCACACCTTAGCCTTAGCCTCATTCAAACCTACATGTCCTGCTGATTCACATTTGAGTCTACTTAGCATCGTGGAGAGAGTGTGAAAGGGCAAGCTTATGGTTCCTGACATTGATGGATTTCTTTGGAGGTGATCACGAGCCCCGGTCTCGGGCAATGCTCACCTTAGTGGTCTGTCTACTTTCTCCGTAAATATGACCGAACGATTCTCCAGAATTCTAATTTTAAGTAGACACAATATTTATTTACCTCTGTCGAATAATTTAAGCTCCGTAGTATAATTAAAAAGTTTTTCTATTCTATTTTCTATGCGCATGATGTATTTGATTTCTCGTCCTACTTTATTTTCAAGTTTCTAAGCCAGCTAACTGTTTTTACAGTACACGAAGTAATGATTTGCGCGGGACGCACAAATGGGTAAGTCTCGGGGTGTGATGAGTTCAAATATTACACTGATTTTCGGACTCATCTGGGCCAGTTTTATTGTCTTAGCACTGCACTTGAGAGCTATAACTGCTTATATTTGTTTATTTGCCTATTTCATGATTAAATGCACTTTAGGCGCGTTTTCTGTGTGCTTTAGATGTTTCTGTATTTCTGTTTGTTTTACTTGTTCTCTCGTCGTGTCTTGAGAATGTGGTGTGCACTTTTGGTGGCCTATCTGCCTCTTCTGCTGGTGCATGGGTCGTGTGCGTGCTCCGTAACCGCTCGGGAGACCCCGACGATACAGGAAAACTGCGCACGATCACTGGACTCACTGCGCACGACCACTGGTCGTGCGCCACTGATCGTGCGCATTACATTCTCCTTTTCCCCAGTTCTGTCTTGACGATCACACGATCTCTGGACCTATTGCGCACGACCATTGGTCGTGCGCTGGTGATCGTGCGCTCTGTCCTCTTCTTATTCCTAGTTCTGCCCGGGTAATCGCACGAGCACTGGCCATTGTGCGCACGAGCACTTGTCGTGCGCCACTGCTCGTGCGCTTTTACCTCTTGCTTTCCGCAGTTCTGTCTTAGCCAATCGCACGATCAGTGGATTCAGTGCGCACGACCACTGGTCGTGCGCCACTGATCGTGCACATATCTGCTGATGTTTCTGTCCAAGTTGCAGGTTTAATTGGAAATTGCGCACGATCATCGACCGACAGTGCGCACGACCACTGGTCGTGCGCCACTGATCGTGCGCTCTGCTTATTCTGCCTCCGTATTTAAGGGCCTGCTCCGCGATTTAGGGCAACGCTGGTCATTTCTGCGATCGGAGAGTGCACGGGAAGTGCCGTTCTACTTCTCTAGCTGCTCCATCCACCTCCACCTTCATCGGGAGTCCGTAGCCGGTGATTCCGAAGCTTTCCAAACCCTCCGGCGAAGCTCCCAGCCATTGATGACCTCAACTCCAAGCTTTCCACCGGAGTTGGAGAAGAAGACGACTTAGAGAACAGACTCAAAGACCTTCGAGGTGACAGCTCGTTGGTACCGGAAGCCTCCTCGGACTGAGCCCGGAAGCTGATTGACAACTCGCTATTGCGGCCACGACCTGCGGTGGACCTTCACCCTCTAGTGGTTTACTCCTCTTCCCCTTCCTCCGTTGTATGGAATGATTTGATATTGTAATGAACTACATTTTCTACTATATATCTAAGTGGATGTTTGTAGTTTTCATTTGCTTTTGACTTGTGTGTTGTGAATGTGCCTCACCCACTCCACATCCACTCCATACCCTTGTTTCACCCGATTGCACTCCGCACAAGAACACTTCCATCCATTAGCTTTCCGTCCACTCGCCCAACCGAAGTTCGACATCGTGGCCGATACACTCACCTCACCATGCGAAGCGGTGCCTTCGACCCGCATAGTCTTAAGTAGTTTATTAGATCAAGAAACCACAATCTCACAAGCCCCCTTTTTAATCTTTTCTAAGTATAACGCTCATAACGATATTTTCTGAACTGTCGCCGCTCTATGCTAATTGCATTCCTCAAGAGACCGACACTCGGGGATTTATTCCCAAATTTTATTACTTGTGCGACCGGTGCGCTTGCCGATTTCCACGCATCAAGTGCCCCGACCCAAACGTCGAGCGGACTACCGCCGCGCAGTATACATTACCGCCCGACGCTAGCATGCGCTGAGACGGCGAGAGCGTCGAGAGCACCGACCTACCGCCAACGGTAGGTCTACCGCCGCGCGGTACCTCCCAAAAAGGGTGTTTCCTGAATCTGGGGCGTTACAAATCACCCCCACTTAAAGAAATTTCGTCCCGAAATTTAAAGTTACAGGAAAACAGAAAGAGTAACAATACATCAGGTTACCTTAGGGAAAAAGCTCGGGCAACTCCTCCCTCATAGTTTGCTCGCGCTCCCAAGACAACTCTTCTTGGCCACAATTGTCCCAACGGACTTTGACCATCCTGATGCCTTTATTACTGAGTTGCTTGACTTCCTCATTCTCAATGCGAATGGGCTTGACCTTCGTCGTCTTCCCACTGTCGACCGGCACTTGATTCACAACTACCACTTCTGTAGGCTCTTGGATACCCTTCCGCAACACTGAGATGTGAAATACATCATGCAAACTGCTCAACTCCGTCGAAAGAGCCAAACGATAGGCGGCTTCACCAATCCGGCCCAAGATCTCAAAAGGCCCAACATACCTCGGACTAAGCTTCTTTAAGCGTCGAATCCTTGATACGCCTTTAAACGGTTTTATTTTGAGGTACACCCAATCGTTCACCGCAAACTCCACGTTCCGGTGCTTGACATTAAATTACTTGACCTGCCTATCTTGAGCGATCAGTAGCCGTTCTCGTATCAACCGTATCGTTGAAGTAGCATCTTCAACGTCCCTTCGCTTGTACAACTTCGATTCTCCCGTTTCTATCCAAGACAATGGTGTACAACACCTTCTTCCGTACAAAGCATCAAAAGGCACCATCTGTATGCTGGCTTGGTAGCTGTTATTATATGTGAACTCAATCATGTAGAGATGGTCTCCCACCTTTTCTTAAAATCCAACGCAGACATACGAAGCATGTCTTCCATCGTCCTGTTCACCCTTTCAGTTTGCCCATCTGTTTGTGGGTGAAAAGCTGTGCTGAAATGCAACTCGGTACCCAACAACTGATGAATGAGCCTTCAGTCATTAGACGTGAACCGACCATCTCGGTCACTTACTATGCTCCGTGGCACGCCGTGTAATCAGAGTATACTGTCCACATAAAGCTTCGCCAGCTTCTCCACTAAATCATCCTTCCTATTGGGTATAAAATGTGACACTTTCGTTAAAACGATCAACGACCACCCAAATGGCGTCGTTCCCCTTGTGTGATCTCGACAAATCATGCACGAAATTCATGGAGATGTCATCGAGCATTCACTCCGTTATAGGCAAAGACTCTAAGAATCCTCCGGGCTTCTGGCACTCTGCCTTTACCAAGGCGCACGTCTGACATTTCGCCACATAAAGTGCTATGTCTTCCTTCAGGCCCGGCCACCAGAACAACTTTTTCATAACTCTGTACAACCTTGAGCTCCCCGGGTAAACTGAGTATTTAGTATGAGGAGCCTCGTACATCAATTCCTCCTGTCGTTTACCCATACTTGGGACGCTCAAATGACTGTCTTTCCACAATAACCCATCATCGACGGTAAATTGAGTGTTTGACCCATCCAAAGCCTCATCCATGAACCGCTTCACGCTGTCATCCAACTGCAAATCATGCCGAATCCGATCAGCCAGGGCATACAACACTTCCGCCCGGCTCAACTGTGCTCCAACATCAGGCATCTTATCAACACAATATATATACAAGGCTTTTAAATTTCGAACGAGACGCTCAGCATGCATCATTAACCAATTGGCCCGCGCGGAGCTCTGCGACTTACCGCATCTGCAACCGCATTATCCTTCCTAGGTACATAGTGTATCTTGAAGGTGTAGTCCCCAAGGAACTCCGTCCACCTTTGCCAACCCATATTCAAATCCTTTTTATCGGATAGGTAGTTCAAGCTCTTATGGTCTGTGTAAATGTCAACCTTCACACCATATAGGTAGCGCCTCAAAAGCTTCAGCGTGGATAACTTGGCCGCCAATCACCAATTCATGGACCAGATAATTCCTCCAAAGCTTGAGAGCGAATACCACGGCCGCCAACTCCAAATCACGGACCGGATAGTTCCTCTCATGCACCTTTAACTAACGTGATCCATAGGCCATCACCGACCCGTGCTGAAGCAGAACACGACCTAAACCACTCCCAGAGGCGTCACTATAAACCTCAAAGCCTTCAGAACCACAAGGCGAACATAAGGCAGGTGTCGTGGTCAAGCGACACTTTAGATCTTCGAAAGCTTGTGTGCACGCTGGCGACCTAATAAATTTCTGATTCTTCCTTGACAGGGTTGTGAGAGGCAACGCTCTCCGCGAGAAGTTCTCTACAAAGCGCCTGTAGTAGTCGGCAAGCCCCCGAAAAGCCCGGACTTCCGCTACAACAAACCACACAGGCCACTCACGTATTACAACAACCTTTGTTGGATCCACCACGATACCCTGACCACGACTATATGACCATGGAATGCCATAGAAGATAGCCAAAACTCATACTCAAAGAACTTGACATACACTGATTACTTCTCTCGGTCTCCAGAACAATATGCAAGTGTTCCGCATGATCATACTCAGATTGGGAGTACACTAGGATATCATCGATGAACACAGTCACGAACCTATCCAAATACTCCACAAACGTTCTGTTCATTAGATTGATAACCACCGATGACACATTCGTCAGCCCGAAAGACAGGACAGTGAACTCATAATGCCCATAACGCGTGGTGAACGCCGTCTTGGGACATCACTCTCACTGATTCATGACTGAAAATAACCAGACTTCAAATCCAGCTTCGAATACACAGTCGATCCAAACTAACTGATCGAACAATTTATCGATCCTCCGAATCAGATACTTATTCTTCTCTATGAGATTATTGAGTTACCGATAATCGATACACAGTCGCAGACTACCGTCTGTCTTCAAAAAGAGGACCGGGGCACTCTAAGGTGACGAATTTGGACGCATATGCCCCTGCTCTATCAATACTTGAAGGTGCGCTTTCAACTTAGCCACTTCTCTCGGTGCTAATCGTTAAGGAGACCGCGACACGGGCTTGGCACCAGGAACCAACTCAATGGTGAACTAAATCTCTCTTTCTCAGGAGGAGCTCTTGGGAGAGCTTGGGGAACACTTTGACAAAATCGACACCAACGAAACACCGACCAACCCAGGCTTGGGGTTCTTAGTCTCTAGTAGAGTTAATAACAACTCCGCCCCCTTTAAGGACTGCTAACTTGGTCTCACTTCCTGTGGGTTTTGCCCTAGTGTGATGCCACTTAAGGTTGTAACCAACCTATGCATGCTGCTCCGAGAGTCAGTCCACGGCTAAAATCAATCCACCTACAATCTTTAATGACAATGTTTTCGTTTGATTTGAATACTCAGAATCGGGAAGTACTTGGACGAACCACAGGAACATCTTGGGTGCTAAGGAGCGAGAAGTCCTGTAACAAACAATACTCTCCACCACCAAGAGACAAAGTCCACTTACACAAATCATAAGCCAGTAACTAATCATGTCCTGAGTATAAAAGCTATAAGCTAAACCGTACCTGTCATCTTGTCATATTGCTTATGGTGTTCTGTCTTTTTCTTTTTCTTCGGCAACCTATCCCAACAGTCACGGGCCATATGTTCCGGCTTGCCACAATTATAACAAGTAAGTGGGACTAGCCCTGCAGATTTTCCTGACTTAACTTTCTTTGTCTTTGGGGCATCAACACGACAATCACGGGTAAGGTGTCCTGACTTGCTACAAGTATGTCAAGCATAAGGAACTTGACCGATAGGGGTTCTAGACCTCTTATGCCGTCTCCTATGGTATGCAGACTTTGCAGAATCTGCAGAGTTCGGTACCCTGCACACTGACATCTGGTGAATTTTCCCTATTCTACTTCCAACGATCTAGCCGACTCCACCAACGCTAGGAATCCCAACAACTTCGGTCCTACCAATAGAAGTCGTAAATCATCACGCAGACCGTTATAAAACTTGTTTACCATAGTCTGCTCATCTTCCAACACAACCCCTGGGTAGCGCCTTAACATGACAAACTCATGCAAATACTCGTCAACAGAGTGCGTCCCTTTGCGCCAAAAGCATGTTCAACTGCTGATCGGATGATCTTCTAATTTCCACTTGCTCCAGAGAACCAACCGGCATTGGAGCCACCCCGGGGATAGGGGGTTGCTCATGTCTTCTCTGTTGGGCATTGATCATAGCGAACACTACTTCTGCTACCTTTCAGATGGTTTCCGTAGAAGGAGGGGTCGTAGGCACGTCGTTAAGCGCACTTCCCTCCATAGAGTGCTGACCTCGCGACAACACTGCACCACTCCTAATCACCTAAAATCGGGAAAACGTTCAATTATGTGACAAACAATTACCAAAAAGCAATCATAGGAACACTCAGGTTCCTCAAACATGTGTAATTTCCATTCCTAAGTGGACATTCATGGGCTATAACGATGACGCACATGACTGTGCTCACCACCCCTTAAAAAGAATTCGATCACGAATTCTCCTAAGAAAGACCGACACCGTAGTCTGATACCAAATTGTAACACCCCCATCCGTCACATGAGATATAACAAAAGGTCCGACCGGGGACCCACGCCATATTCCACGGACAGTTAGCGGAGTTATGTATTAATACCAAATTACTATGAAACATTATCGAAACCTAACACAGAGCATTCTAGCAGAAGATTTTAAATAAGTTAGAAGAACCCATAAACATAACATGAATGTCCACTACAGACACAACAAGAATGAAATAACATACACAAAAGTCTTGGCCTTATGACATTACAACATTCAACTTGAATTAAAGTGTTTTACATACATCGGCTCGCAGGCCGACCATACATGACAGTATTAAAAGAAAAACACTTCGCTTTGGCCTTCAAGGGTCAGCACAGCAATAAGGGCTTCAGCCCGCTATTTGTCACTAGCCTTACCTGTTCCTGCATAAGAACAATCCACAACACGGTGGTAAAATAAAGCAACGGTCAGCTAAAGCTGACCAAATTATAACGACCCCATCCCTTACTCGGGGCGGTGGTGCTTCTTCCCTGCATTTGTATTAGCAAAATCCAACATAGAAATGAAAGTGCAATTTAAGCACACTTCACCACAGGCGTAGGCACGAACGACCACACACCCCATGCTCTCAGGGCACATTCTTAGTGACTCCGGTCCAATCCGAGTCTTTACCACCGCCCCCAGGACGGCAACCATCGTGAGCATTTTAGTCTTTCCGGCCGAAGCCTAAGACTCGTCCTTCTATGTCAACGGTAAGTGCCACGTACTTTAGGTCTTTTAAACCGAACCACATATAGCGGGTACGGTTCCACTCAACCCGTTGCTCACACCGCCATGTCAATTTAAGTCATCGGCGCGGATCAAGCTTCCCCGAGGCCCAACAAATCGATCAAACAATAGTACATAACCCGGTTATGCACAAGATCGGCTCTCAGGCCACCAACCTGGGCTGCCAAAGCACGCAGCCCCACACAATGGCCTCCAGGTCTCTGCGAGACAGGCCTCACAACAGCTCTTTCACAAAGCTACCGCCGGCGGTAACACTACCGCAGCGCGGTACCTGGCCGAAATACGTTTCTATCCAGTTTTTCGGGTGCTCCTTGGGATTAGTCCCCAAAGTTCCCTGCTGCAATCTACGGCGTAGAAACCCGAAAAACAAACGGCACAGAGTCTTCTCCGGCAATACATGCATAATAAAAACATCACCAATCCTGAGCAACCCGTCCGGATGGGCTTCACACACCATGCCTATGTCCGTACTTCGATTTCGAACTCTATATGCAAAACTACGAGGATAAACCATATCTACCCGAAGGAATATCTCACGCTCACCACACACTCGCGGGAGAGAGTTTCCTATGCAAAAGGAAGAAGACTTCACATGTCCAAGTAGAGAATCATTACCCTTTGCGATTTCTTCGGTGCCATGCCCAAGATCTAGACGGATGGACGCGACCGTAACGACCTTGCCTCCCCAAATCCGGACTCGACTTGCGAATCAGAGCTTCGGAACTCCAACGGCGGCGGGATCTCTTCCTTTTTCTTCCTTCTTCACTCTCCCTTCTCTCCAGAACATAGAAAGAGAGAGCCAATGAAGAAATGAGTTGGGAAAACCTAACTCCCGGCTATAAACCGCAGACGCACGCGTCAGCAGTCGGATCTCCAAATAGAATCAGTGGACGGTCCTGATTCCTCCAAGAATAAAGTTTACGAGAGCTACCGCCGCGTGGCAGGAAGTTACCTCCGCGCGGTAGGAAGTTACCGTCGCGCGGTAGCCCAATCGTTCGGCTTCTCGAGGACGCCACCGCTTAGAAATCCAATTGGGCGGTGACACGTGGACACGTCATGACTGCTACGCTACCGCCACGCGGTAGAAAACTATCGCCGTTCAGAAACGACAAAACTACGCTACCGCCTGCAGTAGGGTTAAGGCCACACGGTAACAATCCGATAGCTCTATCAAATAAATCATTCGGCTACCACTACCGCCGAGCGCTAGCGGTTCTCGAGAACGTCGTACTCTGAGTGCCCCGACCCAAACGTCGAGCGGACTACCGCCACGCGGTATACATTACCGCCCGGCGCTAGCATGCGCTGAGACGCCGAGAGCGTCGAGAGCATAGAGAGCACCGAACTACCGCCGTGCGGTACCTCCCAAAAAGGGTGTTTCCTGAACCTGGGGCGTTACATCATTATCCTCCTTCATGACCTCGAGAACACGAAGGTAAAACACCAACCGGCCCCTCCGCCACCACCACCACTACCACCACCATCACCGCAAACTCTTCGTCCCGTCCCGGACTACATGGGATTTCTCCACACAGCTGCGGACATCCACCCGGCCCATCTCCGTTGGATCGAGATCTCTGTGTTCGACGACATCGACCCTCTCCGTTGAATCACCCACGCCGAACAGTTCTTTGACTTTCAGTCTACGCCCACCAACCAGAAGGTTCCCCTGACCACTATCCATATGGACTGTTTGGTGCTTCATTGGGTGCGTTGGACGTGCCAATAGGTTTCTGACCTATCCTAACCCACGTTGAAGGAAGAACTCCTCCGCCACTATGATGCCCACCACACGGGCAATGCCTACGTGAACCTCAACTCCGTGCACCAGTCCGACCCCGTGGCCACTTGCATTGAAGAATTCATCGAGGTCGCCACACACGTAGCCGGTCTATTTCCTGACCACTACCTTGGATACTTCTTTGGGGGTCTCCAACCTTACCTTCGGGCACACCTCCGGGTCCACAATCGGGCGACTCTTTTCCGTTCCATAGAGCAAGCTCGTTGCCTCGACGAGGAATTTTACACGACCCAATCGTTTTCCTTTGCCTGACCGCCTCACAAGCTGTTGCCGCCAAAATCTCAGTCGTCTTCTGCCTGCGCGGATCACCTGTCCCCATTGCTTGGCCCATCTCCGCTGCCGCAAATTCCGCCATCCCCGCCTCTACTTGCGCCTCGACGGCCCCACCGCTTATCTCACGAGCAACACCTCAAACTTCTCCGTAAGTGCCTTTGAGGACAAGGTCATTTTTTTCCAGGACAGGAGTGTTGATACGTATGTTGTAATGTTGTGTGTTTGTCCTGTAGTGGGGCCTCCGTCTATATAAGGAGCCTCTTAGGTAGTAAGAGTTATCTTTGAGGGTTAGTAGTTTGGTCTCTCTTTGGAGAGAGGAGTGCCTTGGAAGACCTAATCTTCAGGTACTTGGCGGGATCTTTGTCTCCCGATTGTATCTTTTATTTCATGCAATGTAAATTCGCGTTCTTTGTTTTAAATCTTGATATGACCTCCACACATCACTGCTGTGGTCCATAATTAGAGTTAGAAATGAGCAAAACAACCACTATCGATCAAATCAGCAAGCTAAGGGTAAGGAGAAGGAAAGTACTTCAGAGTAAAAATTTAGGCTCCATAAGGCTAACTAATTAAGGTCAATTCATTTAAACCATCAAAGCAGTCCCCTCCTAGGGACCATTCAATGCTTTTGGAGTAACAAAAAGCCTTCTTTAAATGGTGCCAATTAACAATCAAAATCCCAACCAACATACTTATTTTAAAGGGGCAGCAAAACCACAAGAACAGGACCAAAAAACCCAAATCCAAACAGCCCAACCAGCTTAGGGCTTATGATGGGTATCCGGTAGATGAGGGAGGTGGGCGGCGGTATTGAGTCCGGAAGAGGGGGAGAGAGAGAGGGAGATAGGGAGGGAGGGAGAGAGAGAGAGAGAGGAGTTAGGGTTACAAATTTAGAAGAGAAAAGAAAACATGCATTCATCCGACATACCAATACAATATTCACGCGCCCTCTTATAGAGGCGAGAGACGAATACAAAAGGAAAACCAAAATTAGGAAAAACATGAATTACTTAAAATACGACAACCAAACATGGAACAAAATAAATAGTTAAAATACGACAGTCAAACATAGAACGTAGTAAATATTAAATATCCTTTGCTCCGACGCCTGGGTCGTCCTCGTCGGTCCAAGCCGCTCCCAACGCGCCCGGTTCATCTTCATTGGTCCGCGCCACGTTCGCCGCCAATATCCGTAGCAATGCCGTTGTCTGAGAAATATGCCTTGTCATCAAGGCAGTAGTCTGAGTGGTGGCGACAACAGTAATCCGGGAACAACCTCGTGGCTTCGTACTCCAGACGGTAAGACCCAACAACCGGGACCTCCTACGGCTGGGCTGATAGTAGTGTCTCCTTAAAATCTAGTCCCTTGCCAAGGGGAAACGAAGAGCGTAGGAGGGCAGAGTCACCGCCGAGCCGACATGGTTGTCCCTTGTGTAGGAACTGCATGGACAGTCTCCCAGTTGACTCATACCTCACCGAGCGTGCGGAGCCAGGACACACCCAACACGACGTTGAGGCCGCATAAGCCAAATGTGTAGAAGTCCGCGATCATGAAATATGTCCCCATAGAGAGAGAGAGAGAGAGAGAGAGAGAGAGACATCAGTGCAACAACCCTGAGTCGGGCGGTGGTTCCCATCGCCCATGCAGGACTGCAATGTCCGGGGAGGGAACCCAAAGAAGATGGAGCTGCTGCACTAGGTGCTCAGAGATGAGGTTGTGGCATGCGCCACTGTCCACCATGATTATGATCGGGCGATCTTGCAGTGTGGCCAAAAGCTGCATGGTCTGCTGGCTGGAGATCCTTCCCGTCGAAATGCCAGCGGTAGTGTCGGGAGTGGTATCCTCCGGTGTGAGCTCCAGGGCCACAAAGTCAGCCAAGGTAACCTCAGGGTCGACGTCGTCGATGATGGCGCAGAACTCCTTGTCCGCGCAGATGTGGGTAGGAGAATAGGCCCGACGACATCGAAAACACAACCCCTTGTGACGGAGATCATCCAAGTCGCGATTGGAGAATCGCTGAGGAGGGCCCGGTTGGCCTGACGGAGCGTCAGGGGGAGGCCGAGGAGCTGATGTCGCTGGAGTAATGGTCTGCCACGGTTGGCCCCCCGACGGAGGTCTGCCTGACGACAGCGGTGGCCCAGGAGGCAAATCTGCCTCCATGAGGCGGGCCATGTCGAGGGCATCAGAAACCGTCCGGGGATGGTGAGTGCGGTGCCGGGAGCGGATTGGGGCAAGATGCCCTGCATGAAGAAGCCGAGATAATGATCCGGCTGCAAGCCCGGAACATGGTTGACGAGAGCCACAAATTCATCGATTTAACCATCCAATGCACCGGTTTGGCAGACCCCGCATAGTCGTTCGATGGCAGATCCAGAATAGCGGCTGTCGTAGAGGCGGATCATCTCCTGTTTGATCTCCAACCAGAAGATTGTTGGGTTGGACTGCCGTAGCCATCGGGCCCAATGTAAGGCGGAGTCGTCAAGTCCCACGACGACAGTGGAGACCTTGTCCTGCTCGGGGGTGTGATGGAGGCCTGCTCCGCCTTGGCAATCCAGCCAAGTGGATCCACATCAGCAAAGGTTGGGAGGTCCAAAGCGAGGGATGGATGGCCTGACGGACACGGGGCCGCGGATCCGTGGACGGAAGAGGCGGCAGAGGGTTGGAGGGCGTCGAACTTGGCCTACGGGGTGAGGAGTGAGGCATGCATGGAGGCCATGAGGGACTCCTGTGCGTCGACGCGGCAGAGAAGGGCCTCATTGGGGTCCGCCGCGGGGGTTTCGACGGTGGGAGGTGGCTGGTGCCATGGCCGAGGCTGAGTGGTGTGCAGGGAGGCGACACAGGCAGCAAGGGCAGCACAGCGTCGGTGGCGCGCCGAGGCGGTGCGGCGCGGGGAGATCCGGTGTGGGAAGGTGTGGCCCGACGGTGCGGGGCCCAGGTAGCGGCGGTGTGGGCGCTGGCAACGGAATGCGGGCGGACGCGTGCAGCAGGGTGTGGCGCGGTGCGGGGCTCGTGTCGTTGGGTGCGTCGTAGTTGCTGGGTGTGGCGCGGTGCGGGGCGCGGGTCGCAAGTTGCGGCACGGTTGCTCGGTGCGGGATGCGGTGTAGATAGGTGGTGTGGCCTCGTGCGGGACTGCGGGGTACTCCGGAGGCCCGTGCGGCTGGCGGATGGGACAACAATTGTTGTGGTGCTGGGGTGGCGTGGTTGGGCGGAAACGGACGTGCGGTAGCTGGTTCGTCAGTAGAGGAGAGGGATCCGGCGGCCTGCGGCTGGCGGAGCGGCAGGTTGGACCAATTTGATGGGTATCTGGTGGATGAGGGAGGTGGGTGGCGGTATTGAGTCCGGAAGAGAGAGAGGGAGATATGGAGGGAGAGAGAGAGATGAGTTAGAGTTAGAGATTTAGAAGAGGAAAGAAAACATACATTCATCCGACATACCAATACAATGTTCACGCGCCCTCTTAGAGGGGATAGGCGAATACGAAGGAAAAACCGAAATTAGGAAAAACAGGAATTATTTAAAATACAACAGCAAAACATAGAACAAAATAAATACTTAAAATACGACAGTCAAACATAGAATGTAATAAATATTAAATATCCTTTGCTCCGACCCCGCCTAGGTCGTCCTCGTCGGTCCAAGCCGCTCCAGAAGCACCCAGTTCATCTTCATCGGTCCGCGTCACGTTCGCCACCAATATCCGTAACAACTTAATGGGTAAAAAGAATACTAAAGAAAAAACATTTAAAATGGGTATAATATACTGACTAATGAGCTGCAAGAAGCTAAGGATCAGTTCAATAGAAATCAGCCAAGAAACCAACAATAAATAATTCTGCCTGGAGTGATTTATGAAGAGCCAGCATCTATCAACGCTGCAGAAACAGCCACAACAGAAAACAGAAACAGGGAAGAAAACAACAAGGATCTGCTGAACCAGTGAACTAGAGCCAGATTTGGAAGACAACAACCAAGTCCAGAACCAGAGAACCAGAAGCTGGACGCTGAAAAAACAAGATCCCATGAGGAAGAGGAGGGAATAATGGAGGAGAAGATACCAACTTTATTCCATTTCGCAGAGCAATTCCCCAAAATCAGCCATAAATTCTAAGTGCAAGGGGTAAGATCACACCACATTGTCTCCACGAAGGGCAATTATACCCCGTCCACTTAATCACGCTACCCAAGGTAGTCGATGATTTTATTAAACTTTTTAAATCCCATGACCTGATAGTCCAGAAATCAGGGCATGCTTAAAGAGCCACCCACTTGCATTAAGCCCATTAACAAACTTACGTAAGGCCAAACCAATTAAAAGCTAAGCGACCATATAAAGGCCCACTTACTTAAAACCCAACATCAAATAAAGGCCCGCATGAAACATTAGCATAAGGACATACGCTCATTATAGTTGATTCATGAAATCAAGTCATAATTAAAAACATATACTAAATCATTAGATTAAGGACCAGACTAACAAAACTAGCCATGCTGTTAAGGCCCAAGACAATGGGGATTAATATACAAAAGATTAAGACTGAAATAAATCAAATGTAAAAAAGGTTACAAATCCTAAATACATAAAAAACCAACGTAGAATCCATTTGGTACATCCTTTGAATTGCATTCATCATTAGGGAGGAGTTTTTAAATATTTATTTCATAATATTTCCTGTATTCTCTTCGTTATATATGCTTATGTGGATATCGACAACTTAAGAACATCGGGGTCTGACATAGAACACATGCTGCTGTCTGCCAAGAAATAGCGAAATTGTTTAATGTATATTTCACGACTAACTTAAATCCTGTTATGAAAATATTCAAATGTTGGTTTTAAGATGTACAACACTTTTTCATGATTATGGAAGTCTATCCTTTGATTTGAAGGCAGTCTTCCATAAAGTCTATCCTTTGATTGTATAGTCACGAATGTTGATTGTCGGGATACAGTCGCGAATGTTGATTGTATATTCAAATGTTGTCATTCAAATATACAACGGTCAACTATTTTTCATGATTATCGAAGTCTTCGAGATGTCTTTCCATCTATCGTCGATTAATCACGTCTTTTATTTAGTATGCCATCTTCTGTATTTTACCCTTCAAGGGATTTAGGTATTTTGCCACTTAGAAATTGTCCCCTATATAAGGAGAGTAGATGGGCATTAGAGATTATCTTGTCTAGTTTTTTGTGAATTTTCTTGGGGAGGGATCCTTAGTGGGAACTAGCCCCCGAGTGTTTGGTGCAAGTATACCTCGCGAGGGTGTATCCAATATTCTCAATTAGCTTGCAATCCGTTATTGTTTTGTTATCTATCAGTGTAGTTCTAATGCATCTCTCTACTGCTAAATGCCAGTGTTACTGCTAGTTGTTTGAATTAGTTTAGCGTCTCTTTATTTGGTCGATCATGTTTCCTTGATAGAGAAGAGTTTTCTACCTGTTGCTGAGCAATGTGCTTGGGCATTGGGAAATGTTGCCGGTGAAGAAGATGAACTGAGGATCATCTTACTTGCACAGGGAGCTTTGGTACCCCTTGCTCGCTTAATGTTATCTAATAAAGGTTCCACCGCACAAACAGCAGCTTGGGCACTATCAAATCTCATTAAGGTTCATATTTCATTCGCTCTTGTCCTAAAGCATTTTGTTTTCCTTTTGTGATGAAACACATGCTCTGTCTATTTATATCCTTAATCTACACGATCATGAAACAATTAGTTTGTGAATTAGTGTTTTTTGTCTATTTATATCCTTAGTGTAATTCTTTTTCATTCTCTTGTGTTTTGATTTTGCTAGTTTGCTTAATAAATTGACCATAGTAGCCAAAAAATTCTATCCAATATAGCTATGCAGATCATTTTCTGGAAAAATACCATTGCTGCATCTCTTTTTATTCCTTTTAATTTAGAATAAGCTTGTTACAAATGTTTAAGATTATGATATTATGAAATTTGTTTTTGATATCATTCAGGAAAAAATGTTAGGGAACTGGTTTACACCATTGTTTAGACAACTGCATTTGAACTGCTATATGCAAGTTAAGTTTTATTTTTATTTTATGCTGGAAATTTATGAATGGAGCAGCCAGTTGCCTTTATTTTGGCCATTCATTATTTTTCTATGTAACATGGCTCAAACCCAAACCATAGTAACTATGAAGGTTAAATTGTTGGTTACAAACCAATCCGTTTTGGTTTCTTAATTTGATTTCTGGTTAACGAAGCCCGAGATTATAGTTTTTTCTCAAGCATTTGGCCTTTTAAGGTGGCTTCGTTGTCAAATATTTCTTTTGAGGGCTCTTGCTATATGCTTCAATTGAATCCAACCATCCCACCCAAGGTTGTAGATGTCGGATGTCGGGTTCATATCGGTTTGAGTTTGAAATGTCGGATGTCGGATTGCGGGGGATATATCGGGGATATTTGACAATATCAGATTTTAATTTTTAAATAAATATAACAGTATTTATAAACACATTTTTTGCAAATAAGTAAAAATGTACAGACAAATAACTATTACAATGTACAGACAAATAAGTATTTATAACATTTTGTTTGAAATAATTTTGAAAGATAAAGACGAAGCCCATGTAATTATGCAAAGTTGGAGGGGAGTTTTTCATAGTTACTGCAAAAATCACTATAGCAAAAGTTAACAAAATAATGTTAATATAAGTTAGAAGTGCACAGGAGAAACAAAAAATATTGCAGATTTACACAAGAAAAAGTATAAACTTAGCTGTTGCAAGAAAGAAACCTAACTATAGCACAAGTAAGAAGCTTACAGTAACACAAGTTTAATAAACTTTTAGATCTTATGACTTGATCAATATAACTCCAAATAAAACTTTCAATTGACGCAGAAACAAGAAGGAAGAAGAAAGAAGAAGGTGGCTTACAGTGGAGTGAAGTAGTAGAAACCCTAAAGCCCGGCGTCGACTTCTCGCCTGCGATGCCGAATCGTAGAAAGCCTGACGTCGTCTTCTACTCCTCGCTTGCGATGCCGATTCGTTGAAAGCCCGACGTCGTCGTCTACTCCTCGCTCGCGATGCCGATTCGTTACCTCGTCGTCGGAGAAGGAGCTGTCAAGTGTCGACCACTCCGCCAGAGAGACTCTCCCGTAAAATTTAGGGTAGAGCGAGAAATGTTGAATGCGTGAAATGGACTCATGAAGTAGAAAAATACGGGTCCCGTGAACTTTGTTTTTTTATATATTAAATATAATAACCGAAATATCGGGTTAGAGATATATCGGGATATATCGCCGTTTTTATACAAAACAATATTTTTGTCAAACAAATCTGTTTCGTTGCGGTTTGCACCCAAAACCTTTATGTCGGCCGACATGTCCGACATGTCGGCCGACATCTACAACACTGATCCCACAACACTAAAGGTATCACCACTTAACCCTTTTTATGCTGGATCAAAAGTCATTAAATTATTTTAGTCAAATGAAATAGGAATAACCAACTGCATATATGATGCCGACTATTCCTAGAGAGATCATAAGGATTGAGCCATCTAACCATCTATTTGTCGAGGTAGATAACTTTAGCTAGATGATTTGTCTTGCATCTCGCCAGAAAACCGTTTCATACAATGATGATGACAATCTTTGTTTTCACTGTTTTTTGGAAATAATTTATCCTATCTTCCCTCATCTCATACATAGAGAACCAATTTCCCTGAGAGTTCAAGGGTGATCTTTTGGATTTTGATGGAAACAACTGAATAAGAGCAACATCTTTCAAAAGTGACTAAAGTGGCGAGTTAGATGATGATTTTAAATTTAGGAGCTGTAATTAATAATTTTCTAAGACTTGGTATGGAAGTCTTCTTTTCATACATGTAATTTTTGCATTGAACAACAACATATTCTTTGGTTTTTCCCCACTGAAATGGTGTACTTAAAGTTATTTGTTGGCATATATGAATATGGAAACAGTGAGGAAGAAGCACCGCAATGAACATAGTGATTTGGAGGGAGAGCACAATATTTAACATGAAGTGGAGTAGAACTTGTTGAAGTTTCAAGAAAAAAGTACAAAGCTCATCACCACTAGCACAAACAGAGTGCATGTGCAAAGCAGAATTTGTTTTGTTGCACTTGAGGGAGGAGATATTGAAAGGTGAAGCAAAAAGATCATGCCTATTTGTTATGACCCATTTCATGGATTGCAACTGATTGAGATAATACGTATACACACCATTAACAAATATAGACGATTCTACTCGGCATGGGACCAAGAGTATATCTTATTACCGTGTATTAGTGTTTTCATTTCTTGTATTGTGGAGTATACTAACATTTTGGTAAATTAAGTGATGTTGGGTTCCCTCTTTTATATACCGATGGATGAGTCTTTGGGTTATTCTTTTGAAAGTTTTGTCGTTCTCTAAGAGATTAGTTCTTAGAAGGATCCATTCATCAAGAACGTTGGTGTGAACATACCTTGCGGGTTTGTGCTCTTTTTTTATATTGCAATCTTATTTCGAGTCTGTATCAATTTGTCCGACATACCACCACCATCTGCCATATCCAATGGCCATGCACTCCAAACCCTTTCCCTACCATTTAGAATTTTTACTTTAGGTTGTGAAGTCTATTCCGATTCCTGCCATTGGTCGTTAAGTCCCGTCCCATTGTGCACGATGCCCGTATCTACATGTGACTCATCTTGGCGTAATCATCTTGACTTATTGAGCAAAACAACCAACGCTTTGTGATGGCTTATTGAGCAAAGTAGTTTAAACCACTAATGCGGCTCCACCATCTTCAATGCGTTGTCTCCAACGCTCGTCCCCAGCAGATGTCTACAACTTCATTGCACGATCCACCCTTTATGCCCATTTGCCACCCCCATCCTTAACGATCGTCTCCAACAATAGTCTGTTACGGGTAAAACTGTAGAACACCGATAATCATCATCAAAGTTGTTGGAGGCGGGACTATGGAGCCGGAGCCGCGATTGCTTAAGCAAGATAAAATATATTTCATTTTGATCATTCATTCAATAAACCACTTGCCGTCAAATAGGCTTACAGGACATTAATGACACCTAATGACTCCCAACACTAACATACTCTTAATGAAAATAAAAGTCATTAATAAAAAACAATAATAAAAACGGTAATAATCAACAATAATGAAAGACAATACTAAGCAGTCCTAAGGCCCGAAATAGAGGGACTAGCCTGTGCTCATAATGTAACACCCTCTTTTTTTTGAGCTTCTCCTCAAGCTTGGAACCATGGTAAGGCTCTAGTCATGAAGTTGTGACTGATCTTTTGGTTTCTTAAATTTGCACCAAAACATCGTGTTGTATTGCCTTGTTAAGAAAACATCGTTGTTGTATGGCTGTACTAGTTGAAGGGTAACTAATATTCCGTGAGTGCTCGATGACAACTCAGAACCATATCTATTTGCATGTGTGTGAGAGTGTCATCAACGATCTTCAGACATTTGATGTATAACTGAGGGTTATCCTTCTGAACGAGCACAATACTAGGTGATGATTGTTGGGTGACTACTGGACTGCCCGGAGTATTGTTGACTTGCACCTGTTGGGTAAAATCGCTGGTCGTGTTGATGAGCAATTGTTTACTTTTATGTGCAACTATAAGGTCATTGAGTTCAGTGAAGATGGAGGCGTAGATTGCCAACATCTTCTTGTGAGCTAGTTGTTTGCCATTGCTTTGTTTCATTCTATCATGGCCTTATGTCTTAAGCTGTAGGCTACTTGTTGAAAGTGGGCCCGCCGACCATAGAAAGGTCAAGGCCGACCATATAAAGGTCAAGACCCGGGCCCACAGCCCGACTGCAGTCGGCGCACCCCAACCAGCTCTTCGCCTTGGATATATGCCGTGCGGCGGGTTGTTGAGTCCGGGAATCGATCCCAGGACCTCCTTTATAAGAGGATTTTATCTCCTACTCTCATACCCATCTGAGCTGCAGATAAAATCCTCTTATAAAGGAGGTCCTGGGATCGATTCCCGGCCTCAACAACCCGCCGCACGGTTTATATCCAAGGCGGAGAGCGGGTTGGGGTGCGCCGACTGCAGTCGGGCTATGGGCCCGGGTCTTGACCTTTATATGGTCGGCCTTGACCTTTCTATGGTCGGCGGGCCCACTTTCAACAAAACTGCAGCTCAGATGGGTATGAGAGGAGGAGATAAAATCCTCTTATAAAGGAGGTCCTGGGATCGATTCCCGGCCTCAACAACCCGCCGCACGGTTTATATCCAAGGCGGAGAGCGGGTTGGGGTGCACCGACTGCAGTCGGGCTGTGGGCCCGGGTCTTGACCTTTATATGGTCGGTCTTGACCTTTCTATGGTCGGCGGGCCCACTTTCAACAAAAGTGCACCCACAACCCGATTGCAGTCGGTGCACCCCAACCCGCTCTCCGCCTTGGATATAAACCGTGCGGCGGGTTGTTGAGGCCGGGAATCGATCCCAGGACCTCCTTTATAAGTGGATTTTTTAATCAATAAAACTTATGAATTTTCATAGTCTTAGTAGTTGGTGGTTGCCTGAACGTCGACAGTTATCCCCTGCTCGACGTGGTATCACAACACGTGTTTTCTCACACTCTGATATTCCTTATTTTCGGAGAAAATGCGGGTTGTGACAGTTTTGTCCATCTCTAGTATTAGGTGATTCTTTCCGCTCTAGCTCTATGTTAGGAGGTTATTGTTTTTGCTAATCCTTCTTGTAGAGATTCTTGAAGCTTGGCTTCATCCGTGCACTTGGTGCACCCCCTTTTACTCACCTTTGATGAGTATTTTCTTTACCTGGTTACTTTATCCCTTATCTGTTTTATTTCCTTTTAAAACTATTGTCTCATTTTTCCTATTGATAAATTGTTTTGCTGATGTGTTCTTCTCTTTCTGAATACCTCAGGTACAGGTTTATAGCCGACTGTGCGGCTAGATTCTTATGGAGATTGCTAGTGTTTTAGCTGCTGCTGTGACTTTCTTTCCTTCATTCTTGGGAGGTAGTTTCTTTAGACTTGTATTTTAGACATGCCTACTCACCAGTGGATTAATGTCAGTTGTTGACGCCCACTGGTGGTTTCTCTTTTATATGCTTTGTACTTTGCTTATACTACTAAATTCCTGTTTTGGGTTTATTCAACTTGCTCTTGGGAACATTTATGCTAGGTTGCTAGTTACTTTTAAACCTGGGTATGAGAGGAGGAGATAAAATCCTCTTATAAAGGAGGTCCTGAGATCGATTCCCGGCCTCAACAACCCGCCGCACGGTTTATATCCAAGGCAGAGAGCGGGTTGGGGTGCACCGACTGCAGTCGGGCTGTGGGCCCGGGTCTTGACCTTTCTATGGTCGGCATTGACCTTTCTATGGTCGGCGGGCCCACTTTCAATATCCAAGGCGGAGAGCGGGTTGTGGTGCACCGACTGCAGTCGGGCTGTGGGCCCGGGTCTTGACCTTTATATGGTCGGTATTGACCTTTCTATGGTCGGCGGGCCCACTTTCAACAAAAGTGCACTTTTGTTGAAAGTGGGCCCGCCGACCATAGAAAGGTCAAGGCCGACCATATAAAGGTCAAGACACGGGCCCACAGCCCGATTGCAGTCGGTGCACCCCAACCCGCTCTCCGCCTTGGATATAAATCGTGCGGCGGGTTGTTAATGCCGGGAATCGATCCCAGGACCTCTTTTATAAGAGGATTTTATCTCCTCTCATACCCATCTGAGCTGCAGCTCAGTTGGGTATGAGAGGAGGAGATAAAAGCCTCTTATAAAGGAGGTCCTGGGATCGATTCCCGGCCTCAACAACCCTCCGCACGGTTTATATCCAAGGAAGAGAGCGGGTTGGGGTGCACCGACTGCAGTCGGGCTGTGGGCCCGGGTCTTGACCATTATATGGTCGGCCTTGACCTTTCTATGGTCGGCGGGCCCACTTTCAACACTACTTAAAGGAGAGCACACAACTCAAAATCTCAAGGGTCAGGCGGCTTGACGATGAAGAGGCCGGGATGACGCTGTGCTTGATGGTATAGAGCACATGCAAACTTCGAAATAAAGAAATGGATTGATGTCTGGTGGCGTGGTGCTTGAAATGAGAAGGCGTGCGATGATTCATGCGTGTGCAATGGAACATAGACTGCGGCTGGAGTGGCGTCGTAGTGGTCTTTGGGAAGAAGCAGTTGTTGTAAGGGAAGGTCGACATACAGAGCCGTCGTGTGGAAATTCTTGTTGGCACGCAGTTTGGGATTGCCCTTCGTTGGGGCTCGATGATGGCGAAGCGCCCGCTTCTCAGTCTTTTGCATTCACGTGGTGCAGGCGAGGTGGTCGTGGATTCATGCTGTCCTTATGGAACATTGATAGGGCGCGGAAAGTCGTTGGAGCTGACGATCATCAGAAGATCCTAGATGAGCGAAACGATGATTTGCGATGATGAAGAGGCAAACAATATTCGATGGAAGTGGAGTTCAATGAACTTGAGAAACGTCTCCTTAAGAGTTTGAGCTTGAGGAAGACGATACTGCGCGTGTTGGCCGCAAAGAAGATGAGGGCGTCGTGGGGCCATTTCGAAGGAATGAAAATGGTGATCGAAGGCAAATAACTAGCGCTGGGTAAAGCTGAATATCTTCTTTTGAGGTAGATGCGACAGACGCAGAGGGAAGTCGATCCGAGCTTAAGGATGATCGAGCAGGGTCTCTGATACTAAGTTGTTATGGAAAAACCTGTAGAACCTTGGTAATCACTGAAGGAGTGGTTGGAGCCTTAAAGTCGGAGATATGAGGATACCAAGGTTGTAGATATCAGATATCAGGGACACGTCAGTTTAAGTTTTTCATGTCGGTTTTAATGTGCCGGGGGATTTATCAGAGATATTTCATATATCGGGTTTAATATTTAATTATTTATATGTGTAATTATATATTTATTTAATCATATTTAATATATATACATATTAATATATTAATAATTTGATATTTATTGAACTTTTAAATTTATCAAACTAATATAAAGATTTTGTGGTACACAAAAATAACGGTATAACGCCGGAAATAAAACATTAGAAAGAAAAATGTTGGGAAGTTGTCGATAACAATGAAAGATAAAGAACCTTTAGTGCATAATTCAAAGACCATGCATAATTGAAGTCGATGACTGATTTGAGCAAAAAAGAAAGCTAGAGGAAGGAAAAAACAACATCAACAATAAAATAATTTTGGTTTATTGTCTATTAGACCATATACACTACAACAACAACAACAACACTCAAGCCTTTATCCCACTATAGTGGGTTCGACTATATGGATCCTATGTCTCCATTGTGCCCTATCTTTTGTCATAATCTCACTAATGCGTAAGTACATCTTGTCTTTCCTTGCAGTTTCATTCCAATTATTTATTGGTCTGCCTCTCCCTCGTTTAACATGCCTAGTGACTAGACCCTCACAATGCCTAACAAGTGCCTCTAATGGTCAATAAACCAGTCAATAAAATGTCGTGATATATCCGCTGATGTATCAGCGAATATATCGGTCAATAGTAGATATATCAGATGATATATTCTAAAGGGATATTTTGCAAAAAATTATTGGAAATGTGTCGTTTTGTTTATGAAACCTCTATGTCGTCCTCCATGTCGGTCATATCAGAGGATATCCACAACACTGGAGGATACTATGGAGACAGAAGCATGGTTGCTTAAACAGGGTGTGCTTGGGAGAGAACTACCACAATCTAATAACATGACGAGAAAATAGACTTGATTCTTTGTTCATTCAGTTAATGCACCACTTGCCTTTAAATAAATTTACAAGACTTTAATGGCACGTAACAACTCTTAACAGCCAACAACCTTTTAATGACAATAAAATACTGTAGAAAGAAATGAAAGGTGCAATTTTATTCTTCCACAAAGGGGTATAATATAGGAGATACAACAAGACACCCAACACTGATAGACGATGTGGGACTAAACTCAATAATATAAATACCACTAACTCTAACGCTCCCCCTCAAGTTGGAAGGGAAACCTACAGCTTGAATACAACATAAAACGAAAGGTAAAAGAAAGTTGGCAACATGGGACAAAACAACAGTCAGTGGCGGAACTAGGATTTTGAAGTCGCACGGGCACAATCTAAGTAATGTCAATTCGGGGGGGGGGGGTAGCGCACCATGAGCAGGGGTTCGGGGGCAGCGACCCCGAAAAAGTTTTTTTTTGCAAATATATTTTTGTAAGGAAAATATTGAACACAATATTACAATAAAAAATCTGGACTGAAATATTGAACACAATATTGAACAAAAACTAAATGTACCCCCACAAAGAACAAAATCTCACCGCTCTCGTTCACATGTTTCTTAGAAACACATATTTTAGAAAGATATATTTTAGAAACACTGTTAAAAATCCCCCATGAAAGAAATTCATAGCAACCCAATAAAATGAATCAGCACCGAGAGATAATAAAAACATGAGAGTACAATGTTGAGATGCATAGAATTCTCATTAATTTAATTTGGTGAGAGAAGGTAGACATTTACGCAAACACCTAGGGTGCAACAAGTAATTCATTTGCTATGGCGAGTTTCTCACAAATATGTGCTTCTAACAATTGATGCATATAACTGATTTCATGGTACTCAAATCAAAGTAGCTTTGGGTAGTGAAAAATAAATCAAATTATACTAACCTGGAGTTGAGAATAAGTGTTGGGAAGAGAAACTGCGTTTCAGATGATTAAAAGCTCGCAAGAGAAGATGATGCTATGACAATTTTGATTCCTGCAGAAAAATTAGGGAGTCTTTTTAGGATGATAATCTGGACTGATATTTTTTTGCAAAGATATTTTTTGCAAAGATATTGAACACAATTTTAGGATGAAATCAGTCCAGATTTCACAGAAATCTGGACTGATTGAAGACAATTTTAGGATGAAATCAGTCCAGATTTCTGTGAATGTGAAATCTGGACTAATTGAAGACAATTTTAGGATGAAATCAGTCCAGATTTCAGGTGAAATCTGGACTGATTGAAGAAGAAATTTTAGGATGAAATCAGTATTGAAGAAGAAGAAGTAGAAGAAGAAGACCTAGGCGGAGAGCAGCCGAGCGGGGAGCAGCAGCCGAGCGGGGCTGGGATCGGGTCGGAGCAGCCGAGTGGGGCCGGGATCGGGACGGGCAGCCGAGCGGGGCCGAGATCGGGACGGAGCAGCCAAGCGGGGCCGGGATCGGGACGGGCAGCCGTGCGGGGCCGGGATCGGGATAGGCGACGGGATCGGGAATGGCGGAGACGGGATCAGGAATGACGGAGAGAAGAATACCTGGGCGGAAATATCGGTCGGGCATGTGCCCTATCGTGCCTGACTGTAGTTCCGCCCGTGACAGCAGCTACCGAGGCTCAACCACGTGTCACCGAGGATACTACAACCAGACAAAGACCACACGACGTTGGTTCACAAACCGACCATGATCACGCTGGATACACCCGGAGCAGAAACTAGGTCAACCAAGAATGTCAAACCATTCCTACCACAAAGCGAAGAAAAGAAATGGGGAGACACAAACAACATACGAAATCAACCTAGGGGCCATGTGTGACTAAGGCAGGAGTCGGGAAAGAGACAATCGAGTCGCTGTTATCACAAATACTCCCCCTCACGTGAAATACGTGCAAGAACACATAGGCTACGCCTGGAGCCCATGTGTGACTAAGGTAGGAGTCGAGAAAGAGGCATCCGAGTCGCCGTTATCACAAACATTTCCCCTCACGTGGAATACGTGTATGAAGGCATAGACTACGCTTGAAGGCCGTGACGTACACTCCCCCTCACGTAGATCACGTGCAAGAAGACGAAAATCGCATAGAGACGCAGACAAACACACCAACATACCAACAAACAACTAAAAAAACAGCAGCTACGAAAAAGCTAGACCGGAAAGAAGAAGACAAGAGCCGCAACGGGGCATGAAGGAGGAGACAAGATCTGCTCCGGGATTGAGAGCAACCAGCGGATTCGACGAAGGAGAGTGTCGAACAGCAGGAGAAGAGCAGCGGTTCGACGAGATCATCGACTGGAGAAGCAGAGCTGTCAGAATCGATGAGAAGTAGACCCGTCAGCATCGATGGGAAGCAGAGCCGTCAGAAGCAGAGCCGTCGGGAGAAGCAGCGGCGGAAGCAGTCGGCGAAGTCGTCGGGAGAAGCAGCCGACGGGATCGATGACGATGGAACAGCTTAGAGGAGCAGCACAGAGAAGCAGGCGTCGACGTCGTCGTTGATGAAAGGGCAGACGTCGTCGGGAGAAGCAGCCGACAGGATCATCCAGCGACACGACGTCGATGGAAGAAGCGGCCACTCCCGTCGATGGAGCCAATCAGACACTCCGTCGACGGGAGCGGGTGGGATACTTCCCGTCGGAAGCCCTATCAGCCCGGACGCGGTAGGACGGGACGAGGGAGAAGCACATGGAAACGGAAGCTCGGGTCGGGGAGGGGGAAAAAGTGGTCGGAAGAGAAATCGGGAAAAACAATTCTAACGGTGCGGGAAACCACGAGAGAGAGAGAGAGATAGAGCAGAGGAAGCGGTTAGAACGACCGTAACCGCACGGGAAGCCGCAGTTAACAAAAATTCTGACCACCCGGAAGCGGTTAGAAAGGGAGCAGGCCGCAAGACACTGCGGCTAAGCAGGAGAACAAGCCGCCCGGTAAACAGGCAGAGCAGGCAGTTAGATAAAACCAGGCCGGCCCGTATCCCTCTGATACCATGTAGAAAGAAATGAAATGTGCAATTTTATTCTTCCACAAAGGGGTATAATATAGGAGATACAACAAGACACCCAACACCGATAGGCGGTGTGAGACTAAACTCAATAATATAAATACTACTAACTATAACAAATACAATAATAAAAAAAACAATAAGATACAATAATAATTATGTCTGAGGCCCATAATAGGGTGATTAGCCTATGGCCATAATACCTTATGACCATCTTTACTTCCATTTGCGGCGCCTACCTTCCGCATCGGCACCATGCTGGGGTTTTAAAATCACACCAAGTAACCGACAACTTCTATCTTGAGGAGATAAACTGTAGACGCCCTAACTCTAATGGATGGTCTGTGTAAATAAGGATGAGGTGAAATATGCTAAATACATATAACGACTCAGATTATCCGATCAAATCTTTTGACATAATCTCCAAAATACAATTTTAAAAAATAGATAAATATGCAATGAAAAGTCTAGCTGGTTGCTTCGGCGGGCTTTGATAGTCCAAATGACGATCTTATAGTAAACAATAGTGTAAATTGACTTCGATAAAGTCCTGATGTGCGAGCCCGAAGTGATGCCACTTCTCTCCATCACTGGATCTTCTCCTCTAATCAACCCTTGCTACCAAGCATAGAATTCCTTCCGCAGATTCTTCCAGCTTAAGGCGGTGATCTATACTTCTCCAACGACTGCTGTACAATATTCTTTGATAACTATTTCTGAGCACTTTTTCTTTGCTCTTCCATTATTATCTAGGTGCCAATATTGCTTCAGGTACTTAGATCTCTATTTCTAAACTGTACCTTCATCCCAATCCGAAGAGGCATTTGCGTCTTTGACTCATTTCTGTAATAAAAAACACGGTCTATATCTCTAACTCTTCTCATGGATGGTGTTAGGTACATTGATCACAATGTTCCAGATTTGAAGAAGGCTAATAAGACAATGATATACACATAATTGTATTTGATGCATGCTTTAAGTTCTATGTATGCAGGTTGCTCCTTGTTCACTGTTTAAGAAGGTTGTCTAAGCAACAATGACAGGTGGACACAAGACAGGATGCTGACAGAGCAGAAATCTGCCAAAGTCTAAAAGCATTGAGTGAAGGTAGTTCACTCAACGCCAGATGACTTTAAGCGTTGAGTAAAACCTAGACAGTCAAAGCCACAGCATTGCCAAAGCAGAAATCTGTTTAAGTCCAAAAGCGTTGAGTGAAGACAGTTCACTCAACGCCTAGAGTAAGAAGCGTTGAGTAAAGCTCAAACAATCAAAGCAAGAGAGAAGCTGACAAGAATTCTGGCTAAGTACAGAAGCATTGAGTGAAGACAGTTCACTCAACGCTCTGAAGAGAAAGCCTTGACAGAACACAGTTCAGTCAGAGCCGCAGTGTTGTTTGACTTGGAAATCTATCTAAGGACAGATGCGTTGAGTGAAGACAACTCACTTAACTCCTATTCAACAGAAAATCTATCTAAGGATAGAAGCGTTGAGTGAAGACGATTCACTCAACGCCTATTCAATAAAACAGGTAAAGACAAAAAACGTTGAGTGAAGACAACTCACTCAACATCTTAATATAGAGAAAATCGACTAAGTTCAGATGCGTTGAGTGATGAAAGCTCACTCAATGCCCAGTCAGTCTGACTACAATCGTCAATATTCGTTGAGTGATGAATGAACACTCAACGCCTGGTGGTGCAGAATTCTGCCTAAGTGTTTTGGCTTTGAGTGACAAGCCTTCACTCAATGCCTATGCAGAATGGTCTAAATTTGGCTAAGTCCACAGGTGCCGAGTCATGATGACGTCAACAGAAATTCAAATGTTACGGGAACAGAACAGTAGACGACAAATGACGCCGCTTGCCTGTTGTACAACAATTAATGCTAAAGAAAAGTCGCAGCTACCAACTCCAGGTAGTCCCACTGCTCAAAGAGCCGTTGGACGACGAGATAGAAAAAGAAAATATCGAGGAAGAAGAAATCAACTTTCTAAATTATTAACTTTTGAAATACAGAGCTTCATCTTCTTCCTCTTGACTGAGTTGCAGAGCTTGAAGACTTTGCTCCATCTGGTGATCTACAAGTTCAAGCAAGTTGGCTGTTGACATTTTCATCTTCAACAACAAGTTCAGAGAGTAATCTCTCTGAGGTAGAAGAAGGGACAGAGCAAGCCCTAGCTGTACTTACTTCACAGTTCAAGCAGAACATTCTTGAAGATCCATCCTTGGAGGTGTGAGAAGATATGACTGATTCATCTCAGTTCAGGAAGAGGCAGACTCAGAGATATCTTTTCTGGAGTCATTCAACATCAACTACCAACCTTACTTTCTGTAGGATCTTAATTGATCTGAGTGTAACCCTAAATTATAAAGGCTGAGTTAGGATCTTTCTGTAGATCCGGGCTGTAGGGCATTAGTGTCTGAGTTGTAGGATCCTCCTGTGGATTTGACGTAGGGCCCGTGTGCCCGAGCTGTAGGAGAGTTTCTCTCTTAGGTAGGATCCAGTGGTGGATCTGAGTGTAGGGCTAACCTTATAGCCTGAGTGTAGGACTTTGAGTTAAAGTCTGAGGTAGGGCCTGTGTGCCTGAGTTGTAGGAGAATATTTCTCTGAGTGTAGGGCCTTGGGCCTGAGTGTAGGACTTGAAGGAGTCTGAGAAATCCTGAGGAATTTGTGTTGTAAGCTCTTGGAGCCCAGTTTGAAGAAGTTGACCTTGTCTAACAAACTGTTGGAAAGGTGAGAGGGACAGTAGATGTACCCATGCTCTAGGGAACCACTATAAACAACTTTTGTGTTGATTGTGTTATCTTGAAAGCTAACCTAAACTAAAACACAACTCACCAAATCAGAAGAAAGTATCAAAAAAGACAAAAAAAACTATTCACCTTCTCTCTAGGTGTTTAGCTACTCTTGAAACTAAAGACTTTCAGATGAAACATCTACTCTGATTCCTTCTAATTGTTACTTCTTAATGGGCCTTTGACTTACGCACATTTTTCTTGTTAGAGCCCCACTTACAAAGTGTAGTAAAAATGCTAAGTACAAAAAAGCTTGGAGGGCCAGCGAGATCGCACATGGCACCAACGAGATCCATTATGAGGGTCAATGAGTACCGATTCGGGTGCCAACTAGTACAAGTTGGCTGAGATGAAGAAAGATGCCTCCTCCCTTGACCTTTCAACAACGAATGTGGAGGAATTGGCTAGACAGAATTCCCGCGTTTTTTCAAATCTCTGGCTTGAGATTTCGAAAAATAGTGTCTGCAAGTACGATTCCGCCACGAACACTCTTCATGTCTATAAATAGTGTGATCCTTGGCTTGCTCATTATCTCTCTACAACAACCCAAATTTTCCCCTTGCTGTGCGAATACTTTCTTCGTATATGACAAGAAGCAAGTTTATGTCGACTACCAGTGTTTGGGAGTACGTCTTGCCGTCTTGACGAAGAAGGAGATGAAGTTGAAGCACTATTCCATGTTTGGGGACTCAGGTGAAACAAATACTTTTGTACCCGCAACAGTTTCTCCTGCAGTGATACATGTTTCGATCAGTTTTGAGGAACGCGAGGTGTGCACCCCTTTCTTTGAGATCACAGATTCAAACTTTAGTTCGAGCTCTTTGTTTGTTACATTTTACAGACACTACTTTGTTGATCTTGTTGGATCTTACGACGCCCCTAACGGGGGGGGGGGGGGGGGGGGGGGCGGTGAACAAGGGTTGTATGGAATTTTAAAATTTTAATAAAAATACCAGACTTTATTATAAATGAAGTTTTAGATTATTTTATAGAAATCTTTAATTAATAATTCAGAAAAGATTATATTGGATATTAATTATAGAATATGTTTAAATTCAATATTTTTTCACTACTGTCAGCGATAAGTTTTACCACCAAGCGATAGCTTGTACATATTGAATTCAAGTGTTTCTTTTTTACAAAACAAACCTTCCAATATATTTTTCAATAAAGATTCAGAAGAAATATTTATTAAAACATTTTATACATAGATATAAAATCAAGATATGAATACAAATAGAGATATGATTTTATTTCTTTAGAATTGAATACAACATGTTTGATTTTTATAACGCTATAAATCAATGCGAATATGACAAATCTTTTTTTGATGATTCACCGGTCCTTCTCCCAAGGACCGACTGGCTATAGCCTATCTTACCTCAGATACGATCTCTTGACTCCCCCTAGATCCAACCTCGAGCTAGTCGCTGCACAGAAGGCGACAAATTCTCCCTAAACCGCACAAGGGCCTAGCTGCACAAATAAGGAGAAATTCCTATGGAATCCTTTCTCGGAATCCTATGTTCTCCCTGAACGATTTTTCTTCTCCCAATATAAAACGATGAAATAAAAGAGATGTGAAGATAATAAAAAATAAGAGAAATTCCCCAAGGCTTTTTGAAGGTGAAGACGAAGACGGTGTAGACGTCGGCGTTCTTGATGCGTTTGCCCTTCGTGTTGAATGTGCATTGTAGCCCTTCTTTTTCAAAATCTCTTTTAGATCTTCGTATTTGCATAAAAGATTTCTCTCTCTATCTTTGGAGACAACCCTCTCTCAAAAGAATCAGAGTTCTGGCTTGGTGGAAGAGAATCACTGCTTCAAAAGGTGTCTAATTTGAATGCACGAAGTTTTTAGCCTTTTATAGAAAAATGGCTATCCCCGGTCGATATCTAGCTATCGCAGACGTTAACTCCTCAAGCTGTCACATGTCCCACACTGGGGTGATTGTGTCGGTTGAAAACAAATGTGTTTGGGTCGTGGGGCTGTCGCGGGACGATAGCCATTATTGCCAGGCGATAGTCCCGGGTAGTGCGCGTTATGACGATCATGCGGGATATGACCGTCATCATTTTCACTATCGCCGAGCGATAGTTGCTATCGCCAGCGATAACTGCTCTTCACTTTTGTCATCCGAAACTTTTTTAGATTGTAAATGACTTTGTTCTCATTCTGAAATGAGGTGACACGTTCCGTAACTCTTCCCGGATTAAAAGTTATGGTTGTTTGAAGTTTAACACACAAAACTCATCATTTTGTTTTTTCTAAAGTGTACACACTCCTGGATCATGCCCATGACTGAGGACTTGTCTCCTCATTCAACTCGAACAACGTGCATACTTTAGACACACAAAAGACTAGATCAAATACATCACGGTATTTGTTATTCTCAAACAAAGAGACGCGGAACACATGCTCCAACAATCGCCCATTTTGATGATAACAAATACCTATATGAGAAATTAGTGAGTTTAAGATCATTTGTGTTTATAGGTAAGTGCGACAAAAGATATACATGAATAACAAGTTTATAACGTTGTAACTTTAAAGCATAAATGCGTATTCTTCCTATATAAAGGCTCCCCCTCCATAAGTGATATATATATATTGTACTCCCCATAAATATAATAGAGTTCACTAAGTTTCTTAATTTATTTCTCCCCTTTTGTTATTAGCAAAAGTGAGTTGGAATGAATGTATACCTTTTAAAATTGATTAGGGACAACCTATTGAAAGAATAGTCATGATCGAGTAATGAATAAAGTATGCGCCTCCTATAGATACTCCCCTACATAGTTGCTTCCTATGAAATTTTAATGTACTGCCACTTGATAATTAGAATTATGCAATTTATTCTCCTCTTTTGATAGTATCAAAAGAAGGTATTAGACGAGTTTATGCAATAAGAATTAATGTGTTTTATGCAGAAAATAAAATGAGATGTAATATATAGCTTGTTAAAGACCACTTATTAAAAATAAATATGATGAAACATAAAGTAGTTTAACAAGATAACTAAAATGATAGAGTAAATATTTTTTTTCTCAAAATACCATTTGTTAAAAAAATAGTCATGAATAAGCGCAAATAGTAATCATAATAAGAATTATAATAAACATTTTTAATAATAATCATCTTTTTTGAAAGTAAAGACATATAATTGATAATGAGTTTTAAGACTAATAAGAAGTTGTTTTCAATTATAGTCCAAGAGATGTTATTTCATTAAGATTTTAAAATAAAATTGCCAGCATAAAAAATATCAAAAAAAGATACAAAACTACAATATGATAAAATTTGCATCTTAAGTAAACATAAACATTGTAGCGGCTATGCTTTGTAAACTTATGCATTTACTAAGATTTGTACAGAATAATGTAGATATTCATTAGGATTTAATTCTCATGAGTAGAAGTTTATATAGAATAATGATGTGTACAAAAGTAATTTGATAAAAATTATAAATGCATTAATCAAAATAAATGACATATATAAAGAAATAACACAACATTAAAATACTTAAATAAAATTACTTCCACAATATTTCAATGCACATACATAAAAAGTATAACTACTAATGTGGTTCGCACACACAATGCTCATTAAGACTTATTAGGGAGTGAAATAGTGGTTGGAGAATCACTTTTATTCTTTTTAACTTTGTTTTTTATTTTTGTGATCCAGCGTAATAAGAGAAGTGGTGAATACTTTTGTTTGCTACAAGACACTTTACAATCCTTTACAAGGTGTTCAACCTCACAATGCTCATTAAGATTTATCAGGAGGGTGAGTAATGTTTGATGAAATTTTTCTTGTCATTTATATGTTTTTTTGACTTGTGACCAAATACTCCGAATTTACTTGTTTTGCAAACAATTTCATTTATTTTTTTAAATCACTTTTCTCTAATGAATACATGCATGAAAAAACAAAGAATTGAAATAAACAATTCAATGTAGTGTATGTTGAAACCGAAAAACGGTCTCCTGTGGAGTTCACCCTCGGGGAAGGGGTGATCGCGCGCCTACTTCACTCCTGCAAGCAAAACAACAAAAGAAACAAGGAGAACCGACCCAAGGGCTCGGCGGGGAGGACCCACCACACACCCGGAAGATCTGAGAGCGCTTCCCCTCCTTAGCCAGAGGCCGAGCTAAGTTACCCTCAGAAAGCACTTGAAGACTGGAGCAGGAGAGCACATGAAACATTCCTTCTGGGGTACCCCTTGGGTCCTATTTATAGTTTTTAGAATCTGGACTGCCAATAACAAAAAAGAACTGACCTGAAGTTGCCAAAAGACCCTTGGCTGGGTCTGCCAACAGCCGAACTCCGCTGTTTTGAATGGCTATAGGCAGACCAGCGGGGCAAAACAGTAAAAAGTACCTCTTGTATCTGGGCGAGCTGGAGAGCCTGGCCACCTTGGCAGATCCTGCTCGCCTGCTGTTGCTGAGCTCCTTTGCGCGAGCACGATTCGGGATGGCGAGCTCGCCCATCAGTCGGCTTCCATTAGCCGACCTCAGCTCGACGAATCCTGGCTTAGCTCGGCGAATACCGAGCTCGCGGTCGACGAGTGCCGAGCTCGGGTTCGGCTTCTCCTTGCCGAGCTCGCCCACGATCTTCAGAATCCTTTGCTGGGCTTGCCTGTTGCTTGGTCGATCTGAACCGCCCGGTATGGTTCTTGGCGACCTCACTCGCCAGACACGGGGTTGTACATAATCCCCGCTCTTTTTGAGCTTGGCAAAGCTCGGAAAGAAACATCCAACCCCAAGTGTTTGGCGAGTGCGCGGTGGGCTGGAGGGAATCTTCGGGTGGGGTCCACCCGTGGCTATATATATGCACCTGCTTACCTGCCTGACTCTTGCCATTCCCTTTGCTCTAATCCTGCCAAGATGCCGCTCCCCAAGGAGATTCAAGAGCGCCTCGACCGAGCTCGCCAGTCTTCTGCAGCTCGCGTAGCCGCCCTGACGGCGGTCCCTGCCACTGTGCCGCAGGGTGGCTCTGCCGGGCCCAACTCCAAGAAGATGAAACCGTTCCTTCAGGCGGCCGAGCCCATCTACGACGACCTGAGGGACACCTTGGAGCACGTGATCGGCTCCTCCACTCTGCCTGCCTCTGAAAGAGGGAGGAACGTTGTCGAGATCTGCGACGGCCCAGACAGCCGCCCTGATGGTGTAGAAGACGCCGCGCCGCGAGACGCCACCCTGCGAGCCACGACCACTCTTGGGGACTCGCGGTTCATGACTCCGGAAAATCCCCACCGAGAGCCGTCCCCTCCCTTTGGGACCTTGGGGCTGAGCTCGCAGAGGCCGAGCTCGCCGATGCACGCCCCCTCTCCTCGGCAAACTGTCGTGGCCGCGGGGGCGGGTCTGGAAACCATCCCTACCCCGGGATTCGAGCTTCTCTCACCGGGGACTCGCGACCCAGGTCGCGGGAAGGATCTGAGGTTCATTCCTCCCCGCATCTCCTTCGAGTTGCCGAGCTCGTCAGATCAACTTTACTTGGATTCCTGCCCCACGCGTTTTTCCTGCATTCCTCTTTTTGCTGACGTTTGTCTCCACAACTCCCCCAGCCAATCCGCTGCCAAGGAATCTTCGCGGGCAGCCCACTACTCTCCCCTCCCCTCCCCAAGCGCGCTGGACTCTTACCTGGGCCCCGAAGTGGATCAAGGCGAGCTGACGAGGAGGGAGGTTAAGCTTCGCAAGAAGCTGATGTGCGGGCTGCGCGAGGTGCAGGGGGTCAACAGGACGCTACAACGCGACTACGCGCGTCTCGCTGACGAGGTGCGAAGCGGCCAGGCTGGCGAGCTGATGTCCCCTTCCCGGCTTCTGGACGAGATAGATGATGGCCTCTCAGTGGCTCAGAGGAATTCAGGGAGGATCCGCGAGCTGCTCCGCGCTCGGCAGTCTGGGGGGCGGGAGCCGCGAGACCGGGGTAGATAGGAGGGCGGCTCCTTTGCCGAGCCGACCGGTACTCGCCTCCGGGTGTTCCCCCTGCTCGGGCGCCCCGCTTTTTTATTCCTGCACTTGGTCTCTGTAATAAGTAACTTTAGAATATTCTTGGACATTCGTTATTCAAATAATATATTGCTGTTTGACTTAGCCTTGGTGGGGACGCGCCGGAAGTCGGCGAGCTGGGGTGGCGAGTTGGGGGTGGCGAGCTGGGGCGGCGAGCTGAGCCGATTGGATGGCCTGACCCCAGATTTCTTTTTCTATAAATAGCCCCCCCACCAACCCCCGTACTGTGCTTTTATTGCTTTCTCTTTCTCTCTACGCTTCTCTCCTTTTCTACTCGCGCCCCATCTTCTTTCACGAGCATGGGCAAGACCAATCCCGACGCTGATGGCCGTAGCAAGTGCGCCCAACACTTCACCGACTACTGCTTCTTCGAGAGGCATACCAGCGAGGAGGAGCTCGCCGAGTTCGAGGCAGAATACGTGCCACCGGGCTTCAAGGCGCGCCGACCGAGGCAATGGGAGGCCATCAACACCTTCTACGACGATGAGCTCGCCTTCCCCATTTCTCACTTCGAGGTGGGGTTGCGTCTCCCCCTCTGGCCGGAGGTCCGACAAATTTTGAAGTACTTTGGCGCGGTACCCGCGCAGCTAAGCTCCAACGCCATCGCCATGATGGTGGCGTTCGCGAGCTACCTCCGGCGAGAGAGGATAGAGTTCAACCTGACAGTGTTCAGGAAACTCTTCTCTTATAAGGCGACGCCGGATGGGGTTGCCTACTTTGGCGGCTCGCTGATCAAAGTTCGCGAGATCGCGAACAAACACCATAACTGGATGACCAGGATCGCCTTTATCAAGGGCGATCTCGGCAACATCCCGTACTCGCCGCAGCAGAAAGGCGAGGAGGTCTACCCCCCCGCCGGCCGTATTCGGCAACGATGCCGAGCTCCACAAACACTTCCTCCACAAGGACTTCGAGGTCGCCTACCTGCGAAGGGGCCTTGACGCGCTTCTCCCTGTCCTACCCGGCAAAGGTATTGTTCCCCCCGTATTGCCGAGCTCGCCCGATTGCCGAGCTCGTCATACTGCTGTTGAAAGTGCTCTAACTCTTCCCAAGTTTTTTCTTGCAGGGGAGCGGTTGATTCCCGCGAACCCGTCGTTTACGGACCCGGGGTCGCACCCGGACCCCCTTGCTCGCGAGAAGGCGGCGGCGGCGGCCTGCCGAGATGAGGCGGCCTTCTCCCAACCCTCTTCCAGCAAGAGGCGGCCTGAGGATGCGGGGTCGAACCCGCCACACCGCCAGCCATTATCAAAAAAAGATGAAGAAAGCCGTGCTCGCTTCGCGGGGAAAACAACATCAACAACATCAATCCAGCCCCAAATACATAAGCTCGTCTGAGACCCTCCCCGACGCGTCGCCGGAGAGCCCGCTGAAGTAGATCACCAGCAAAGGTCGAAAGGGCAGCGAGGCTCCTTCTTCCGCGGCGGCGATCTCCCCACCTCCTTCGGCGAAGAGGGCGGCTCGCGAGCGCGGGGCGCCGAAACAACATCCCCTCTTCAACTTTGGGGGGCGGTGGAAGGACTCGGCGGGTGAGCCCATGGTGCAATGGGATGAGCTGGCCCATCGGGTCTCTGTCTCCACCCTGCATCCTTCCTGGCATGACCGCGAGCCCGCCACCGGCCACGCCTACGCCCTCGGCTTCGGCCTCTATGGCCGCGAGGATGCCGAGGCTTACAAGAACATGACCGTGCGGCAGCTCGGCCATGAGGGTCTGCAGTCCCATCTGCGGGCCATGGAGCTCCACCACATGCTGACCCGCCACAGCTTTGCCCTCAGCAATCAACTCCTAAAAGCCGAGCAGGCTCGCGATGTCGCCAAGGACAAGGTCACCGACCAAGCGAGGCGGCTCGACATCGCCGAGGGTCTCCTCGCTCAGGCCGCCGACGGATTGGTGAGTATCAAGCTTCTTCCCTCTTTTACTTGAAATATTTTGCGCTGTTGACAAATTTCTCTCTTTCATCAGGATGCCAAGGCTGCCGGGGAGCTGCGGGCTCGCAATGCCGAGCAGGAGGAGGAGATCGGCCAGCTGCGCGCCCGGCTTTCCGAGCTGGAGGGGGCGAATGCGAGGCTGAAGGAGGAGAATCAGAACCTCAGCCGCGAGGCCCGCCGTCAGGCGGAGATCTTCTTCCCGGCCAGCGACGTCGACCCTACCCTCCCCTATAAGAGGCCACGGGTCTTTGGAGAGGCCGACCTCGCCGAGAGGTTGCGGATCAACTCCATCCAAGCTGCCGAATGCACCCTCCAAATGATGAAGGACACTGGGGTGCTGGTGGAGGGGTACGAGGGGATCTCCGCCATGGACCTGATGCCGAGCTTGTTCTCGGAGACGCCGCCTAGCGAGAAGGAGGATAGCCTGGACGCGATGTTCGGGAAGGGCTTCCAGGATCAATCGGGCGAAGGGGACCAGTCCGGGGGGGGGGGGGGGGCGAGGCCTAAATGTGTATGCTTTTCTTTTTTTTCCTTGCCGAGGCGAGCTCCACCTGTAAATACTATTTCTCAATGAAAAAAGATTTTTGATCATACCCGGACCATTTTTTTTGTTTTTCTTTTTTCTGTGTTCCGTATATCCGCGAGCCCTTCCCGAGGCGACATCGCATAGACATGTACTGCGAGTAGGATAATCATTAGTACGCGCCCGCGAGAGAGTACCTTGAGTGCTCGACAATTCCCAGGGCTTCGCCGCAGCTCGCGAGCTGGCCTTGGTCTTCTTAATCAAAAAATCAAACTCACTGAATTTTCCCAAGTAAAATACAGCGGGGGGCGGGGCCTCTCGCCGGGATCCGCCTCCCCTTGGCGAGGTCCCAGGGCCTGGCTTGCCAACTCTCAGGATTCCCCCCAGCTTGCTCGCGAGCTGTCCGTCATCTTATCGATGTGAGACCAAATTCTCTGAATCTTCCCAAGTAAAACATAGTGGGGGGGGGGGGGGGGACGAGGTGGCCCGGCTGGACCCGCCTCCTCTTAGCGAGGTCCAAGGCTCTACCTTGCCGATCTTCTGCCGAGTCCAAGCTGGATCAGCGAGCTCGAACTCGCCCATGCCGAGCTCTCCTCTCTTGGAAGGGCCAAGTTTGTTAGGCACTACCTGGGGGGATAAGGACTTCCCTGGATGACACCGAGTGACTTCCAGCCCTGTCAGCTAGGTGAGACCCTGACAGCGGGGTCTACTCGGGGTCTATTACTAACACCATCGAGTAACTTTCAGCCCTGCCAGCTAGGTGAGAGCCTGACAGCGGGATCTGCTCGAGGTCTAAGGATGACACCGAGTGACTTCCAGCCCTGCCAGCTAGTTGAGAGCCTGACAGCGGGATCTGCTCGTGGTCCACTGCCAACACCATCGAGTGACTTCCAGCCCTGTCAGCTAGGTGAGAGCCTGACATCGGGATCTGCTCGAGGTTTAAGGATGACACCGAGTGACCTCCAGCCCTGCCAGCTAGGTGGGAGCCTGATAGCGGGATCTGCTCGAGGTCCACCACCAACACCATCAAGTGACTTCCAGCCCTGCCAGCTAGGTGAGAGCCTGATAGCGGGATCTGCTCGAGGTTTAAGGATGACACCAAGTGACTTCCAGTCCTGCCAGCTAGGTGAGAGCCTGACAGCGGGATCTGCTCGGGGTCCACTACTAACACCATCGAGTGACTTCCAGCCCTGCCAGCTAGGTGAGAGCCTGAGAGCGGGATCTGCTCGAGGTCAAAGGATGACACCGAGTGACTTCTAGTCCTGCCAGCTAGTTGAGAGCCTGACAGCGGGATCTGCTCGGGGTCTACTACCGACACCATCGAGTGACTTCCAGCCCTGCCAGCTAGGTGGGAGCTTGACATCGGGATCTGCACGAGGTCTAAGGATGACACCAAGTGACTTCCAGCCCTGCCAGCTAGTTGAGAGCCTGACAACAAGATCTGCTCGGGGTCCACTACCAACACCATCGAGTGACTTCCAGCCCTGCCAGCTAGGTGAGAGCCTGACAGCGGGATCTGCTCGAGGTCAAAGGATGACATCGAGTGACTTCCAGTCCTGCCAGCTAGTTGAGAGCCTGACAGCGGGATCTGCTCGGGGTCTACTACCGACACCATCGAGTGACTTCCAGCACTGCCAGTTAGGTGAGAGCCTGACATCGGGATCTGCTCGAGGTCTAAGGATGACACCGAGTGACTTCCAGCCCTGCCAGCTAGTTGAGAGCCTGACAGCGGGATCTGCTCGGGGTCCACTACCAACACTATCGAGTGACTTCCAGCCCTGCCAGCTAGGTGAGAGCCTGACAGCAGGATCTGCTCGAGGTCAAAGGATGACACCGAGTGACTTCCAGCCCTGTCAGCTAGGTGAGAGCCTGACAACGGGATCTGCTCGGGATCCCAACTCTCTTCACTTCCTCATGCAAGCCCATTGTGACAGTATTGGCGTGTTAAAGAACTTTCATTAAAAATCAAGGCACAACTTAAAAGCTTCAAGTGAAAAAGCGTTTTAAGTCGTCACCACTCAAGGTGAGACTTAGGGTCTCGCCCTCCACATTTTGGAGTCGATACCCCCCTGATCTCAAGGCTTCTTTTACAATGAATGGTCCCTCCCAGTTAGGGTTGAGTTTCCCCACGGTTGTCGACCTTCCCGCTGCATCCACTTGCTTTAGCACCAAGTTCCCTTCCGTGAACTGCTTGACTCTGACGTGCTTGTCAAAGTACTTAGACATCCTCCTATTCACCTCTTCTTGCCGGACGACGAAAAGGTCCCGCAATTCTTCCACCATGTCGAGGGAAAGCCGCAGCTCTTTCTCGTTCTCCTCCTGCCATTCCTCCCTGCCTTCCCCGGCCGCAGCGACTCGAGGTGTCTGAACTTCAAATTCCACGGGGAGCACTGCCTCGCACCCATGGGAGAGCTTGAAGGGGGTCTCTCCTGTAGCTGTGTTGGGGGTGGTTTTCAGGGCCCAGAGAACCGCGGGGAGCTGCTCCACCCAGCTCACCTTCAGGTTTTCCACCTTCTTTTTCAGGAGGTTGACAATGATCTTGTTCGCGGCCTCCACCTGTCCGTTGCTCCTGGGGTGATGGACCGAGGCGAACCTGAGGTCGATTCCATGCTGCTCGCAAAAACTAGTGAACTCAGCGCTGACGAACTGGGGCCCGTTGTCCGTGACAATGGCCTGGGGCAGCCCATGACGGCAGATGATCTCCCCCCAAATAAAGTTTCTGATAACCTGCGAGGTCACCTTGGCCAGTGCCTTCACCTCCAACCACTTGGAGAAATAATCGATCATTACTAGGAGGAATCTCCTCTGCCCACTGGCCTGGGGGAATGGTCCAACCAAATCCATTCCCCAAATGACGAAGGGCCAGGGGGCTGTGATACTTTTGAGTCGTTGAGCCGGCTGTAGCTAGAGGGGGGCAAACAACTGGCATTTGTGGCACCTTCTTGTGAACTCCGTTGCATCATGACCCAGGGTGGGCCAGAAGTACCCCTGCCTGACAATCCTCCCTTCCAGGGTTCGACTCCCGGAGTGACTCCCACACTCTCCGGAGTGGACTTCCTCCAAGATTCTTTGTACCTCCCCCTCGGCCACGCAACGAGCCAACATCCCCGAGAGTGTCTTCCTGTTCAGCTACCCGTCCTGGAGGAGGTAGTACGCTGACTTATGCCTGAGCTTCTTCTTATCTGCCCCCTCCGGATACTCTCCCGTGGAAAGGAAAGTTACAACTGGGTCCATCCATGAAGGCCGTTGATCTATCTACATGAGCTCCCCCTCTTCGTTGGAAGGGCGGAATAGGTCGGTGATGGTACCCCCCCCACACCCGAGGACCGTGCTTTGCGAGCTGATCGACCTGCTCATTTTCCTCCCGGGGCACGTGCTGGATGGAAAAAGTTTGGAACATGCCGATGACCCCTTTACCTTGGCTAAGTACAACCGCAGGATAGGCTCTCTTGCTTCAAACTCCCCGTTGATCTGGGAAGCTACCACCATGGAGTCGGTAAGGACCTCCACGTCCTGCACCCCCAGCTCCCTGGCCAGGCGCAACCCTGCTATCACGACCTCATACTCGGCTTGATTGTTGGTGATGGGAAAGTGAACCACTAACGTCTGTTCAATCCTAGTCCCCTGTGGGCTCTCCAAGATCACTCCCACTCCTAGGGAATGCCTCCCCGAGGCGCCATCCACCTTCACCTTCCAAGGAGTCGGACGAGTGAGCTCTTCCTCCACCACCTCAATCACATAATCGACCAAGAAGTCTGCCATTGCTTGAGCTTTGATCGAGAGGCGCTGGACGAAGGAAACGTCAAACTCACTCAACTCCACCGACCACTTGGCCAGCCTGCCAGAATGCTCCACCCCCTCAAAGATGTTGCGGAGGGGATGGTCAGTCACCATTCGGATTGAGTGTGCCTGGAAATAAGGTCGCAACCTTCGGGCTGAGATGATCAGGGCGAAAGACAGCTTCTCCAAAATTGGATACCGGAGCTCGGCCTTCCTCAGGACCCGACTCACGTAGTAAATAGGGAGCTGCTTCTTTCCCTCCTCCCGAACGAGGACGGAGCTCAAGGCCTCGGCCCCGACCCCGAGATACAAAAACAGGTCCTCCCCCTCCTTGGACCCTTGGAGCAGCGGAGCTTGGGTCAACTGCGTCTTGAGGGCCTGGAATGCCTCTTCGCACTCCTTGGTCTATTCAAACCTTTGACCGCCCCTTAGCGTTTTGAAGAAGTGGGATCACTTTTCCCCAGCCCGGAAGAGGAACCTACTTAGCCCTGCCAGTTTCCCTGTCAGGCGCTGCACGTCCTTGGTATTCCGTGGCGATCCTAGCTCCATGATAGCCTTGACCTTGCCAGGATTCGGCTCGACCCCCGTAGGGGTGAGGAGATGCCCCAAGAACTTCTCCCGGCTAGCCCCGAAAATACACTTCAGGGGGTTCAATCGCATCTTGTACTTGCGCAGGGTAGTAAAGGTCTCCTCTAGGTCCTGGTGGTGGGAGTCCACATCCTGACTCTTGATCATGAGGTCATCCACGTACACCTCCAGGTTCCTCCCCTTTTGCTCTTTGAAGACTCTATCCATCATCTTCTGGTAGGTCGCCCTTGCGTTCTTCAGCCCGAAGGGCATCATCTTGTAACAGTAGCATCCATCCCCCGTGATGAACGAGACATCCTTGACGTCCGGGGGATGCATTCTGATTTGATGATAACCTGAAAAAGCATATAGAAAACTCATTACAGAAAAACCAACGGCTGAGTCAACCAGCGCGTCGATCCGAGGCAAGGGATAACAGTTCTTAGGACAAGCTTTATTAAGTAAAGAGAAATCGATACACATTCGCCACCGGCCGTCTCCCTTTTTGACCATGACCACATTGGAGACCCAGCCGGGGTATTGGATTTCGGACACGAAGCCGGCCTTGAGAAGCTTTGCCACCTCCTCTCTGATGGGCTCTGCCAGCTTGTCCGCGGTGGACCTCTTCCTTTGCTGGACGGGGCGTGTTCCTGGGTCCAGGTTGAGGCGGTGGCAGGCCACATCCGCGTCAACCCCCAGCATCTCCGCGGCGTTCCATGCGAAGATGTCCACATTCTTCTGGATGCACTCCAGCATTTTGCCTTGGTCTTCTGGGGTCAGCCCTCCGCTGACGCGGACCTTCTCCACCCTGCCTCCACGGGTGAGGACCTCAAACTCCACCACTTCCTCTGTAGCCTCCAACCTGGACTGCTCCCTCCATCCTTCAGCATCCCTCTCCTCCGGAACGGGGACCTCCACCTCCACCTCTTCCTCCACGACCATCACTTCGGCCATCTCCTCCTGGTCTCTTCCTGCTGCCTCCTCCTCTGCGCAGTCCTCCACCTCCAGCTCCTCCCTGCATGCTTCCTGCTCTGCTTCCTCCATCCTTCACCCCATCTCCTCGGCTCCCTCCTGCCAAGAGATGGAGTTCACGGTGGTGACATAACATTCCCGCGCCACCTTGGGGTCCCCCCTGACCCTGACCTGAATCCCCTCAGCATTGAACTTCAAGCACTGATGGAATGATGAGGGGACGCAACGGAAGTCGCTGATAAGGGGCCTCCCGAAGATGGCGCTGTAGCTGCTGGGGGCATCCACGATGACGAACCTGCAGTTCCTGGACTGCCACCCCAGGGTGACATGGATACCGACGCCTCCCTCCACTTCCTTCCTCTCCCCCAAAAACCCGAACAGGGGTCCATCCGAGGCCAACACCCTATTCGCCTCCACCTTCATCGCATCAAACGCCTTCTTGAAGACGACGTTGACGGAGCTTCCGTTATTAACGAGGATCCGGGAGACGGTAAAATTTTCGATGGCTGCCTTGATGACCAGCGCATCACAGAATGGATCCTCGTGATCCAGCATGTCGCTCCTGGAGAAGGTGATCCTCTCTTCTGGGGGTGGGGTTTGGGATGTGGAGGCAACGCTCCGTCGGTACATGGTGTGGAGGCTCGCCTTCCGGGAAGCCTCGACCCCCACCCCTCCGTGGATCACTCTGATCCCTCCTCGGGTCCCAATGTCCACCCGGTCTTCGCAACGGTCCTCCTCTGCCCGAGGCAGGACCTCCTCGATCCTGACTTCCTGGCGCCCCTGCTGCTGTTGCTGTTCCCTGTTCCCTCTCATTTCAAGGAACTCTGGGCACGTGGCTGTGGCGTGCCCCTCCTCCTGATGGAAGTCGCAATAGGGCAACTCCACCCTAACTTCTCTCCTCCTCCTCCTCCTCCTGGCTACTCTCCTCCTCTCCCCCATGGCTATGACCATATCCTCTTCTTGATCGGGGAGTCTGGGCCTCTGGGCCTGCCTCCAGCCCGGGGGGTGGAATTGATCTTGCCCCCCTTGATGGCGATCCCTTCCTTGGTACCCTCTCTGTGGCCCCTGCCCTTGCCACTCAGGCCTCCAGCACAGCCGACGGTCGGGCTCCTGACGCCCCCACCTAGGCTGCTGCTGCCCCTGGAGCTGCCTCTGCTCCCTCTGCCGGGGCTCTCCTCTCCTCTCCTCTTGTCCCCTTCCCCTCGAATCCTCCTCCGTGGCCCACCTGGCCAGCTTCCGCGCAAACTCCGGGTTTGACGCCTCCCCGTCAACCTCTCTCGCCGCCCTTTCCATCAGCTCCTCGTAGGAGAGAGGGGGGGGGGGGGAACTCTCTTCAGCTCCATCCTGAAGAATCCCCGCTGCAGGCCCAGGGTAAAGGCCATCATCAAACTATGGCCCGACATCTCCTGGACCTGAGTAACCTCCTCCTGGAACCGATCCACGTAGCTTCCTAGCGTCTCATTCACCCCCTGCTTGATGTGGAACAGAGATTCCGACTCCTTCCTCCTCTTCGAGGTAGTGAACCTCAGCATGAACCCCCAACGCAGGTTCTCGAAGCAGTAGATGGAGCTGGCCGGTAGCTGGTGGAACCACTCCTTTGCCTTCTCCTTGAGGGTGATAGCGAAGAGTCGGCACTTGAACCCGTCCGACATCTGCCGGATTGAAACCACATCCTCGAACCATTGAACGTGTTGGACCGGGTCTCCCTTCCCGGTGTAGTAGGACATCTCGGGTTCCCTGAACCCATCTGGAACTGGGGCAGAGGAAACCAAGTCACGGAAGGGGCTTCCTCTCCCTACTGGGCGAGCTGGCGAGTCTCGCGAGCTTAGCTCGCCGAACCGGCCTCGGCCTGCCGAGCCAGTGAAGAGCTTGCTCCCGGGGAGCTCGCACCCCGGCCTTCCTCGGCCACCTCCTTCCCAGCTCGCCTGCCGGGGGCGTCTTCGCCCAGAGAGGGGGCGTCCGCGATCTCGGCTGCTGGAGTCGAACATTCGGCCCGCGTGCCGAGTGCGAACTTGACCAGGTTCAGCACCTCACTCCTGAAATCCTCGAACATCCTCACTGTGGCGAGAGGAGGGGGGGGGGGGGCGGCGAGTCCGGCCTGTCAGATCCCTGTCGTCCTGTCATCGGGCTCGCTGAAGCTTTTCTGCACTGACCACGCTCCACGCTCACCGTACCAAAATGTTGAAACCGAAAAACGGTATCCTGTGGAGTTCACCCTCGGGGAAGGGGTGATCGCGCGCCTACTTCACTTCTGCAAGCAAAACAACAAAAGAAACAAGGAGAACCGACCCAAGGGCTCGGCGGAGAGGACCCACCACACCCGAAAGATCTGAGAGCGCTTTCCCTCCTTAGCCAGAGGCCGAACTAAGGTACCCTCAGAAAGCACTTGAAGACTGGAGCAGGAGAGCACAGGAAGCATGCTTTCTGGGGTACCACTTGAGTCCTATTTATAGTTTTTAGAATCTGGACTGCCAATAACAAAAAGGAACTGACCTGAAGTTACCAAAAGACCCTTGGCTGGGTCTGCCAACAGCCAAACTCCGCTGTTTTGAAGGGCTATAGGCAGACCAGCGGGGCAAAACAGTAAAAAGTATCTCTTGTATCTGGGCGAGCTGGGGAGCCTGGCCACCTCGGCAGATCCTGCTTGCCTGCTGTTGCCGAGCTCCTTTGCGCAAGCGTGATTCGGGATGACGAGCTCGCCCATCAGTCGGCTTCCATTAGCCTACCTCAGCTCGACGAATCCCGGCTTAGCTCGGCGAATACCGAGCTCGCGGTCGACGAGTGTCGAGCTCGGGTTCGGCTTCTCCTTGCCGAGCTCGCCCACGATCTTCAGAATCCTTTGCTGGGCTTGCCTGTTGCTTGGTCGATCTGAACCGCTCAGTATGGTTCTTGGCGACCTCACTCGCTAGACACGGGGTTGTACAGTGTAACTAATCTATTTATGCATTTTAATTATTATGTTATTACACTACACAATCATGCAAGTGTAAAATTAAAAATACATGAAGATTATCAAAATAAATGAGTGTGTAAATTCATTATCAAGCATAAAACATTACTCATATTTAGAGACATGTTAAACAATCATACACATGTTTTCTACAATCAATTTCATTGCACATAAGAAGATAATATTCATGACATGACATACTCAAAACAATGTTTTAAGACTGTTGAAACTTAAATTAAACATTGTATTTAATCTTTAATTGATATAATTAGTCATCATTGACAATGACAGTGAATAACAAACAGTTTTTATGATTTTTGAGTTTTATAAAAGAAATTCAAAAACATCAAACACACACAAAGAGATATTAAGAAAAACAAATATTTTTTTTGTTATTTGAAATCATTTTATAATTTTTATATTTGATTTTCTAATATTTTAAAAATATATAGTTTTCTGGAAAACATGAAATTCTTTAAAAAGTTTGTCAATAGTATGATTTTCTATGTCAAAAAAATAAATAACAATTTATGCTACCTCTAACGTTAGTACTAACACGTGCGCTAGTTACAAAAAGTATGTTATATTGCATAGAAAATATGATTTTTGATAATTTTTCATTCTAATTTTTCTAGATTCATGTTTTCTAATATAAGTGACACCAAGTATTGTAAAGAGTTTTGAATTAAAAAAATGCGAATAAAAGATTTTTGACATAAGATGTCAAAAAGTTATCTTTCAAAATACTTATATTTTTCAAAATTATGAATGCCCAAATTGTATATAGTATGAAAAAATACAAGATGATATGTTCGAGCAAAAGATATAATATGCATGACATAAATAATAATATATATTATAATAATGTTCATGCAGTGATAGTGATGTAGTATGTCCTATATTAAAAACACTCAAACTATATGTCTATATTCTAGCCCCGTATTAAGTGATAGATGGACATGAGGAGCTGCACACATGACGTAGGTTGAGGTGTTAATCTCATATGCATACAAAAGACGACGCTCAACCTAGCATTATTTCCCCCCCAGTGCCTCGCAAGGCCCCACTGGAGCCCTCTCCGCTTAAGGACAAGACATGACTTAGATGTTAGATCTCTAATGTACACAATTCTACGCCCTCGTTAATGTGAAACACAAACTATGGATAAATAATCATGAATATACTAAACGTTTAATCCTAATAATGATTTCATAAAGTATGAGTTTATTTGATTTTTAAAATTATAGTAGATTTTAAAACCATATAATTATTATGAATTTAACTTTTAATTTATTTTATCATGACAATATGAAATAACTAGTATGAATAATAATATTCAATATGTGTGGATAATAATATTCATTATGTGATAATGCTAGAATTTTGAGTTCAATGTTAGGGTATAATATTAATAAGTGATAATGTTGTATGTGAAAGTCCACCTAGTGTCAACTATCTTCACCTATGGGGGGGGGGGAATAGGTGACGTGCAGCGTATGTTCGGAATTTAATATTGAACCTGCACAAGAAAATAAAACGGCACAGCAAAGAAAGTACACAGGCAATTTATAGTGGTTCCTCGACTTGGGTACATCCACTTTCCCCCTTCGACCTATCTCCCAACAAGGGACGACTCGGTCTCTTCACCAACAGGATTGAAATCCAATCCTTGCACTATCGGAAGGAACCCTTCCACACGTAGGAGTCGACACTCCCACAAACCGGGTTGCACCCAACCCTTACAACTAGGAACCAACGTTCCTTTACAACAAAAGTAAAATAGAATGTACAAGAAATACAAACTACGTGTGGAGACTACGGTGTCCCTCTTCGTTGACGACGTGATCTTGAAGTCTACAAAGAGTCCACAACCTTGGTCTCTCTTGGAGAGGATCTCCCCGGAACCGGCGGCGGCAAGAAGGGCGGCGGCTAGGTTCACGGGATCGGCGGCGACGACGATGTGCGGCTGCTGTTCTTTAGAGATCCAAACTTCGTAGCGAAGCTAGCTAGGTCTACCAACGGTCACACTAGGATCAATCGTCTCGATCGATTCGGATGGGGAAGATTTTCCCGATCTACAAATCGAGAGACAAGAGATCTCCGATTAGACACGTGAGACGCTGAGCTTAGCTAGGCTTCTGTCGCAGGAGGATCTGGGAGAAACCACGATCTACCAGCAAACAACTTGGCGCGAGCGGCGGCGGCGGCGGAGCGGAAACAGCGATCTAGGTCACGTCGCGGCTCGCGTTTTTCTTTTCTTCTTCGTTGATTTTTCTGTTCAAAAATACCCGTGTATTTATACACTGTAGATACTACCAATATGACCGTTGTGGGTCCCACAAGTAGAAACCCGAAATCCGGTTCAAAATAGTCCAGCGGCAGAATCCGGTCCAGCAGCTTCAAGAGAAATCGCTAAGTAAAAATCGGCGAGATTCGCAGATGATTCTCGACGAATCGGCGAGAATCAGTTAGTGATTCTCGACGATTCGTCGAGAATCACTTGTGATTCTCGCCGAATCACTTGTTGATTCTCAACGAATATAACTTGTATTCAAGATCTGCTCAACGATGGGTTCGGCGAGAATCACTAGTGATTCTCGCCGAATCTTACTTGGCACCGTTTTGAGGTAGCCGGAAAGAGTCGGCGAGAATCACTAATGATTCTCGACGATTCGGCGAGAATCACTAGTGATTCTCGCCGAATCGGCGAGAATCACTTGGTGATTCTCGTCGAATTACACTTAGACGAATTTTCGTCTTTCCACCCAAAAGCTGCTACTTGACCCATCCTTGCTCCTTGTCTTCTCTTGCATAAACACGGCCCTGTACTTGAAAGTAAGTGCACTCCAATAGAGAGAGTACACGTAGGCCAACACACTGATCTGCTAAACGAGGGATTACGTCGTGCAGACCCATGTATATTGACCTACTGCACCCTGACATTGGTGTGCACTTAGCGTGGAATAACTGCAAGCACAACTTGAGAGGTTTCATCAAATACATTGTGAATTCATCTTAGCTTGACAGGTGGCTTCCTCAAATCTAGGTAATTGTGGATACAATACCCAACAATATCCCCCTATTTGATGAAGCCAAAACCCTACTAGCTAAGATGAATAATACCAATCAAATAATATAAACAGTATTCAGAATTTAAATATGCAGCACATGATAATATAGGCAGACAAATCAAGACTTGAGTCATTCATAATTTCAAATGCATATATATATATATATGTATATATACATAATCTCAAGATTGTTCAAATAATAACAATAACCATTAATCGTTCTTAATAGAGAATGACAAGCTATAACGTTTTGACTATTTTTCTTTGGCTAAGTCATCCTTGAGTTTTTGCGCCAAATACTTCTTTCTTTGCCTCTCCATATACTCTTTGGGCTTCGGATAATATCTGGGAGGAGGAGCTTTATCTGCCGTCGTGTTGGTTCTGAAAAAGATGTTTCTTTTGGCTTCATACGTCTTATGCATTTCCCACTCATACTGGCTGTATACTTCGTTTCGATTTATTTCTCCTCTTTCTTGTAGCCAGAAGGTGTCCAAGATGATATTCTTTGAAACTGGACTCCACTTTTCATTTCTTACTTCCTCCTCACTCAGTCGAATTCTCTTTTCAGCTTGTGTCTCCTTGGAGGTCCCTTCTTGAGCTTGTCTCTTTCCCCTGGCTTTTGCTAGGGCCTCTTGATCAAACATGCTCATCAGTTTTGCTTTAGAAATAGCCCTAGCATCAGCTTCACTCATGGGAACATCTGCAGCAATTACTCACTCAGCAGCCGTAGTAGTCTCAGGAGCATGAATACCTGCAGAATTCAAATCGACGCCTAACGCCTGTTGGAGCATCCACCAGCAGCTGTCATAGACATATTTGTTTGACTGTTCGAAGTTTGTGATCATGATTTCTTGAAGTTCAACCATCTTAGCTATATACTCTTTCTCTCCCTTTTTGGCTTCGACTGCGATAGAGTTTGCATAAGAATGCAGTGACTCATCAATATGCTTTGAAGTCCTGGAGAATTCATTGACTAAGGCTTGCTGATTGGCGTTGAGAGTTACCATATTACCGTCAAACTTTTGAATGTTGTTTGCTACAACATGAGCATTCTGATTTACTACGACGAGAGTGTCGGTGTTCTTTTTCAACCCGTCCATAAGAAGAGTGACCGCTTGGCCGACCGCTGTATACTTTTCTTCAAATTTCTTTTCCATCACGTCAAGTTTATGATTGATCTTCACCATATTCTTGAGCATGAGATTTTCAGATTCCTTAATCCTTTTCAGCATTTTATTTTGAGATTTTTCAAAAGAGGCCTTAAGCTCATCCACTATGCCCTGAATGATATTCACGGTGTGAGTGGCTATATCATCTCGTAGATGAATATTCCGAGGCACTTCTTGGCCTTGCTCTTCAGCAGAAGCACCAGTAAAGCTAGACACCAGCACAGTCTCTAATGGGGGAATGCTGGCGGCCTCTGTAGATTTCTCTGACTCCCCCTCCACTCGTGCACCAATGTTCTCAGGAGCCATCTCAGGTGCGTGCTTGTCAGATGGAGGTTCAATGATATCCTGAGTCTCCACTGCGTCCTGTCCCTCATTTCCGTTTTCCTCTCCTTCATCATCCATGAAATCATCTTCATCAGCATCCTCTTCCAACTCTTGGTCAGCAGTCCCCTGTACATCAGCTTCGGCTCCTTGATCGTTCCGGTTCAGGGCCTCCTCATTCTCCGGCACAGCTTCACTGTCTTCTTGTATATCTGCCACAGCATCTCTGGTCATTTGGGTGATGTCAGCTACGATATCAGCATGAGTGGGTAGAGGCTCCCCCTCAATTCCTGCAGTCAAAGTATCAGAAATTTCACTGGGGGTGACTGCTGGAGATACGTCCTGTTGTTCTTCCACGGCAGCCTGCCCAATTCGTCTCTCCCATCTGTCAAAAACACTTGAGTCCATCTTCTTCAAGTAGTGTAGAGGAACTCCTTTACTCATGTCATACTTGTCTCCATTCAGCTGATTGAGATACAGACTTATGATGCGGCCAAAGCTCGGAGAGCTCAGGGTGTCCTTTATCTTCTCAAACAGCAATGCCCCCCAGTTGAATCTTTTTCGGCAGACAATTGCCACCAGGATCTTGAACATATCCGCAGAGATATGGTCATGAGACCCCGGCTTGCAGATAAGTACCTTTCCAATTATGTCAGACAGAAGCTTCCCTTCTTCATTCATATCCTTGCGCTTGATCGACCGTGTTCCTCGTGGAAGACCACAAAATAAGAGAGTCCTGTTTTTGTCTTCTTCCTCAAGATAGTCCTCGTGCTCCGAGCTAGAGAGCTGCAGGAAGCGGGTCAGCTTGCTGGCAGACATCTTGATCTTTGCCCCAGCCACCTTGCTTTTGATAATAGAGTCGCCATTCCGGAGTTTTGCGGTAGCGAAGAACTCCAGCACCTCTTTGTCTAAGATTTTGCACGGGTGCTCTAGGACGAATGAGAGTCCAGCCTCCTCTAGCATAAGGATGATGTTCCTGAATTCATCTGAGGCATGACAGAACCCTGTGCGAACCAGCTCGCATCCAGTGACCAGCCCAGCAGTTGTTCTTGGAGCCATCGTAAATCTAGGGAGAGAAAACACCTACTCTACGCTTAATCAAAAATCAAAAAGGATGCGACACTAGTGATCAAGTCCAAGTAAGGGTAAAAGGGTGGTTACCTAACGGCGTAGACGGTGAGTTAGTTCGATGAAGATGAGGGGCACCGGACGGGAGAGATCGTCGGTGAGAAACTTCGGCGGGATTCTTGCGAGAAACCTTCGGTGAGAAACTAGCGGATTCGGTGAGTTTCCTGAGGAGTTCGGCGGGATTCGGCGGGATTCGACGGAGCCTGCACGATTCCTGGCGAGTTTCCTGCGGAGTCCTGCGGAGTTCTTCTTCGCTCGACGAAAATCCTGCAGAGTTCGGCGGGATTTGGCGAGAACCTTGCGGGAAGATGATTCGGCGAAGACCCTGCGGGATTCGTAAGGAATGTGAAGAGTCGGCGAGTTCCTTCAGCGTTTCGGCGAGTATTCTGCGGTAAGTTTCCCGTGGAAATGAAAGGTCGGCGGGATTTTTTTGCGTTAACGACCGGTTTTAACAAGGGTTTAACAGGTTTTAACGGGATCCCTTTGCTAAGAATCGGTGGGAATATGTCTACGTTGAAGTCGAAGGGTTTCTTTAATGGGAATCTTCAGGTTAAGAGGCATGCGACATTTTCGAAGTCTTCTGATGTCAAGTCAATTTAAAAATTATAAATATATATATATATCTTAAAGCCAATCTGTTTGGGTTTGAACGGGGCTTTTCCAAACACTTCTTGACGTCAATTGAAAGTTGTCTAGATTTACAATGACATATCTTCGTTAAATCTTTATTGATGTATATAAGGTTTATATGTATCGTGTTAACCTATCCTTAGATGTGCATACATACACGTATAAATATATATGTATATGTATATAAAGATATATATATATATATATATATGTAACTGTCGATGGAAAACGACTCAAGTCTTGGAACTGATCAAAAGTACCTGGGATTTTGAGAGTCATCATTTAGTCCCTCAGGTAGAACATATTAGGAGCTCAATGTGAGTATGCCCAAGTAGATATCACATCTGTTATTCCAGACGCTTGTGCCAGTTTAGTCTTGAGCCCTCTACTGTCTAGTTCCCCTCATAGTTACGGGAACCTAGACTACCCTGCAAGAAAGAATTACTTTACCTTAGGAACCCAAATCATATTGGGTCCTAGGTTCCTGTTAGCATAAGCACTTGACTGCCTTCCTTCAGAAAACCTGTCAGGAAGACTACCTCTGCCCAGAAAATGTGGATAGGCCCTTGCCCTTGACACAGAGGGGTTGTGCCAACAGTCGATGGCAAAGTGTCCCACTTTGCCACAGCACCAACACGGGTGAATGTTGTATCGCCGTTTGTGACCTGATCTAGTGACTGAGGTAGTCACGGTCCTAGGTCTCAACGGGATAGGGCATGATCTTCTCACAAAATGTCCTCTTCCACCGTGACACGTGGAGGGGTGGAAGGAATGCATGTTGCGAGCGTCATGAGGCCGGGGAGGGGTTGCCTTCCTTTCAAGCATCCCCCTTCCTGAGGCCCCATGAAAACTTACACCATGACTTCTAACCTCCATATCTTGTGTCCTCGGGTGGTGAGAAGTCTTCTGTGAGCTGAGACATGCAGATTCACATCGAGTTGAGGCAGTGACAGTGAATACAAAGGGCTCAGAATGAGCCTTAGGTATTCTTTCATGGGTGGCCACGACGGCCCTTGCACTACGGGTGTCTCCACAAGGGGACAGATCACCCTTGAAGTGACCACGACTATTCCTGTGGTCATACCTGAAGGCATGATGAGTTGCCTTCCTGCTTGGAGTGGGGGTCGGAATACCGTTTCCCCATTTCTCCACGAATTGATAATCCGGGAGATGCACCCATTTTCTTGCTTTCTCTTTATAGCATCAACCTTAGAAAAGTTTGATACTATTCTTTTCTCATTCTCTAGACTACTCTCTAGAGCTGAGATTTTAGAGTCCTTGACCTTGTTGGATGCCAATTGGAGAACCAACAAGATCTTCAGTCGAGCAATCTCTTAAGCTTGCTCCTCAGCAAGTAGGTTGCTTGTCTGAAGGGCTCTCTTCAGGGAATCAGCATTTTCTGAAGGAAGGCAGTTTCTGTCTTCAGAAACTTCAAGAGATACGGGGCAGGATGAAGAAGTTACCTGCTCTTCAGTGATATTGTCATTAGAGCCAGTGACCATTGTGTCATCCTCATCAGAGCTGCTTTCCTCACTGGCCTCTTCAGTCTCTAACACGGACACTGGAGCTCTGATGCAGTCCGAGAGATCCTTGCCTTCATCTTCAGAAGTGAGGACCCCCACATACGCTTCATCCTCTGATTGACAGCAGATTCCAGCTTTCTCTGACCCCCCCATCAGCTCTGAGATCATCACCCACATAGATTTAGCCGTCCTACATTTTTCCAATCTAGAGCGAGAAACTCCAGACCAGATATCCAAGATAATTTGACGAATCCTCTTGTCCAAGTTAAATAGTGACAGTTCCGTCTCTGACATCTCTGCAATGCTCTTGAGCACTTCGATATTCTTTCCAGAGCAGGAGGTCTTCATAGGAATAAAAGGACCCTCTTCCAGGATGAAAGATGCTCGAGGATCGATGACCTCCAAGTGATATGACACCCTCATCCTCTAGACGGGATAATACTCCTTTGTACATGCGGGAAGTCTTAGTGGCGATATCTCATAATCCAGCTCCATGCTTCTGACACCGGTGGCAGGATACTACTCAAGGTGTAAACCTTTTTGATGAGCAACCTCGCTTTGATACCACTTGAAAGTCCACCTAGTGTCAACTATCTTCACCTATGGGGGGGGGGGGAATAGGTGACGTGCAACGTATGTTCGGAATTTAATATTGAACCTGCACAAGAAAATAAAACGACACAGCAAAGAAAGTACACAGACAATTTATAGTGGTTCCCCGACTTGGGTACATCCACTTTCCCCCTTCGACCTATCTCCCAACAAGGGACGACTCGGTCTCTTCACCAACAGGATTGAAATCCAATCCTTGCACTATCGGAAGGAACCCTTCCACACGTAGGAGTCGACACTCCCACAAACCGGGTTGCACCCAACCCTTACAACTAGGAACTAACGTTCCTTTACAACAAAAGTAAAATAGAATGTACAAGAAATACAAACTACGTGTGGAGACTACGGTGTCCCTCTTCGTTGACGACGTGATCTTGAAGTTTACAAAGAGTCCACAACCTTGGTCTCTCTTGGAGAGGATCTCCCCGGAACCGGCGGCGGCAAGAAGGGCGGCGGCTAGGTTCACGGGATCGGCGGCGACGACGATGTGCGGCTGCTGTTCTTTAGAGATCCAAACTTCGTAGCGAAGCTAACTAGGTCTACCAACGGTCACACTAGGATCAATCGTCTCGATCGATTCGGATGGGGAAGATTTTCCCGATCTACAAATCGAGAGACAAGAGATCTCCGGTTAGACACGTGAGACGCTGAGCTTAGCTAGGCTTCTGTCGCAGGAGGATCTGGGCGAAACCACGATCTACCGGCGAACAACTTGGCGCGAGCGGCGGCGGCGGCGGAGCGGAAACGGCGATCTAGGTCACGTCGCGGCTCGCAGTTTTCTTTTCTTCTTCGTTGATTTTTCTGTTCAAAAATACCCGTGTATTTATACACTGTAGATACTACCAATATGACCGTTGTGGGTCCCACAAGTAGAAACCCGAAATCCGGTTCAAAATAGTCCAGCGGCAGAATCCGGTCCAGCAGCTTCCAGAGAAATCGCTAAGTAAAAATCGGCGAGATTCGCAGGTGATTCTCGACGAATCGGCGAGAATCAGTTAGTGATTCTCGACGATTCGTCGAGAATCACTTGTGATTCTCGCCGAATCACTTGTTGATTCTCAACGAATATAACTTGTATTCAAGATCTGCTCAACGATGGGTTCGGCGAGAATCACTAGTGATTCTCGCCGAATCTTACTTGGCACCGTTTTGAGGTAGCCGGAAAGAGTCGGCGAGAGTCACTAATGATTCTCGACGATTCGGCGAGAATCACTTGGTGATTCTCGTCGAATTACACTTAGACGAATTTTCGTCTTTCCACCCAAGAGCTGCTCCTTGACCCATCCTTGCTCCTTGTCTTCTCTTGCATAAACACGGCCCTGTACTTGAAAGTAAGTGCACTCCAATAGAGAGAGTACACGTAGGCCAACACACTGATCTGCTCAACGAGGGATTACGTCGTGTAGACCCGTGTATATTGACCTACTGCACCCTGACATTGATGTGCACTTAGCGTGGAATAACTGCAAGCACAACTTGAGAGGTTTCATCAAATACATTGTGAATTCATCTTAGCTTGACAGGTGGCTTACTCAAATCTAGGTAATTGTGGATACAATACCCAACAGTATGTATTCAAAAATATAGTTTCAATCATAAAAAAATCTAGAATTAAATAATTATGTTTTTTATTTTATTCTATGGTTTACAAAAAAATGTGATGCAAATAAACATAAAAACATAATACATTCACAACATGATTTTTGAAATCAATAATATTTATTTCAATTAAATTTATAGATCATTGATTTATCAATATAATACTATATGATCTTTTTGAAAATATAACTGTAATTGAAATAAATAATCTTTTAAATCATCACAAACATATAAATACCACAATATGATAAGATTCAGGACATATAATTTGTTTTGCATTTATTCAACATAGAATTTTTATTTTTCATAGACCTAGAATTAAGGCTCCATTTGGTTCGACGGTGGCGGATTGATGCGGCGGGTGGAAACAGAGAGTTGAACCGGAGGGGGGAGGTGGCTGCTCCAAACGGAGCTTTTTGAGGCGTTTCTCAAGGCGGACGGGTGGAAACAGAGCAAACGCCGACGGAGGTTCATTTGTTTACCCTCCTTCCGACGGCGTTTGCCCAAAACAGAGATGAGAAACGCTCAAACAAATAGAGCCTAAATCATTTAACTTTTTGAATTATTTTAATATGATTGATTCTAAGTTCTAGATATAAGTAAAATGCATGCAAACAATAATATAACATATCAATACACCAAACATAATATCAATATCCAATCATATAATTCATAATTCCTAAGTATTGTAGAAATAGTCAATTTAAGATTAATTTTTGATAGATTATGAATTATGATGTATGATTAGAACATATTTAAGAATAAAATATTAATTTAATTGTAAAAGATCATTGTGGTGTATGTGATATTCAAATTTATCTTTTTTAATTTATTATAATGAATTCTTTAAATATAAATATATTTTGGTGATATTTGAATTATTTTATAAATTTTTTATTTTGTTTTTTTTAGAAATTATCTAGAACATTTATAGAATATCTTATAATAAAAGATAATGATACTTAATCATGGTAATATTTTTTTCCAGAAATTATCACTTATAATTATTATCTTTTTTAATGAATAAAATGTTTAATATATAATTTTTTTGACTCAATTAAATTCATTTTTAAAATGATTTAATTAATCTTGATAAATTCAATGTTCAATTTATAATGATATTATAAGACAATAATAGGTAATGAATTTAATAAGTATGGATTCTAGAAAATAAAATAGATAAGCATTTGAAAATTGAAAATAATATGACTTATTATTCAATTTCATTCAATTTGATTTATTATTTATGCTTAATTTGTGAAAGTCAAATATCAAAATATATAAAGTGATCAAAATGCGTGTTGGCTCAGAAACAAAAACAAAATTTCACAAAGCAAAAACAAAATATATTTTTTAATCATTTTAGCATATTGTGAAGTAAATTTTTATGTATTTCATATTAGATTGATTTCTACTTCACACAAGTGATTGTATACTAATGAATAAGAGATTTAGGTATTCAAAGGGGACCGAGTAGTGCGCGTCATGACGATCGTGCGGGACATGACCGTCGTCATTTTCATTATCGCTGGGCGATAGTTACTATCGCCAGCGATAACTCCTCTTTACTTTTGTCATCCAAATTTTTTTCAGATTGTAAATGACTTTGTTCTCATTCCGGAATGAGGTGGCATGTTTCGTAACTTTTCCCAGAGTGAAAGTTATTTCTGTTTGAAGTTTAGCACACAAAACTCGTGTTTTTGTTTTTTCTAAAGTGTACACAACCTTGGATCATACCTATGACTGAGGACTTGTCTCCTCATTCAACACGTACAACCTGCACACTATAAACACAGAAAAGACTAGATCAAATACATCACAGTATTTGCTATTCTCAAATCAAGAGATGCAGAATACATGCTCCAACAAATCTTGAGTAGAAAAAGCAGAAGAACTTGCAGACACGGGTGGAAATTCTTCTAGCTCAAGCGAGGACAAGGCGTCGCTTTCCCAAATCTTCCCTCTTCCCGGGGAGAATACCAGTGAAGGTGAGAAGATAGATATGGGAAGCAACAAGACACCAAAATCTGCTCTGGAGATTGCAAGACTAGCGATCGAGGAGAAGAAAAACCTTCTGGACATGGTGCTGGCTGACGCTGAGGCCGCGAGCAAGATATCTTCAGCATACAGTGCAAAGAGGAGGACGCAGAGTGGGTCAAGACGTTAAAATTGAAAAAGGGAGCAGAATGTCCGAGATTGGATCAAGAAGTCAGAAGACCTGGTCTCTAAGGATACAGAGGATATAGAGAGAAAAAAGAGGTAGGAAGAAGAGGCAGCCAGTACCATGGGAAACGATGTCCTCGATTTGAACGAGAGTGAGAAGATGGATGTCGCTGGCATATATCTAAGCTAATTAATCTGAGCAAGGATACTAAAACGATACGAAAGAGAAAGACAGTTTATTTTGAAGTTCGTCGCGCAGAGGAGAGACAAAATCCCGTCGACATGTTGACAGAGAGAGTGGTTGAAGTCGACGACAACCTGTAAGTAGAACATCCTTGGATGGTTTGCCAGAATGGGGATGTGAAGTCGACAACAACTTGCAAGCAAAATGACCTTGGATGGGTCACCAGAATGGGGAGGCGGAGTCCACGACACCCAATCGACAGTCGGAGGACAGTGGCACATTGGAACGCTGATGGGGGACTGATGCAACCCGAGGTTGCTTCTTTACATCATTTTTTTTATCTGTCACAATTGTGTAGCGTACGTCTTTATTATGCCTATTTTTATTTTCCGTGCACGTTGTTAGTTTTTGTTGTTTTGTTTCATCACATACGTTCGTCCGACTTATTAGCGCGACCGACCAATAAGACCCTGAATGAAAAGGTTTTTGGAATCGCATATAATTTCAAAATTATTTATTTGGGAGTTATCTAATTTAGTCTCATTAAGGACATATGGGAGTTAGCCTGAACATCAAGAGTCACTAATAAGCTTTTATTTATTTTCGTTAAATCTATCCTCCTATAACTGAAATAAAAAGCCTTCCTTAATAAAACTGCCCCCTCTGATCACGGTAGTTGGGGAAAACCAGAAAGTCAAAGTTTACCTCGTGTCTTTTCGAAACTTCCAGCCATCGCTCGCCTGCTACCCCTTCTGAACACCTGACGCCACCTTCCCGCCTCTCGCCAGCCAGCGCCACCGACGCCGGAGTTCTTCCAATGCTCTGACGACCTGTTCTCCACCGGCTGTCGCCTGGGTTTACGACCTCACCGCCATTCCTTCCTGCCCAGACCGCCGACATCGTACCTCCAGGGACGCTACCTATTCGATCGACTCTGAAGGAGCTTCCCGAGGGCCCAACTACCTCTGGAGAACCTTCCTCCAGTAGCCTCCGACGGTGTCAATCCTCCTGCTTCCATGCGGCAAGCCCGCAAGCTTCCTGTGCAACTCTCGACAGTTTTCCAAAGCCGGTTACTCTTCCCTATTGCAGTCAGAGTCTCCTCCAAGCTTTGCCATCCAAATCCCTTAGGCCACCACCTGGCGCAACTTGTGGTATACCTTCCCTACCCCGTCTCGTTCGTATTTTGCTAGTATAATATTATGCTTAATTGTATTTGATCGAAAAGTTAGAGTTTGCTTGCCTAGGTTAATATTATTTCCTGTTTGCTATTAATTATCATCTCTATTGTCGTTTGCTCACTTGAGCCGCGCTTGTGGAAGAATTAATCAGAAGCTGATTACGTACAAATTTTAGTCCTTTTATGCGCGTGTACGAATTCTTGGTCGGTCATCATTTGAAATTACTAGTGAAAGTTTGCTCGCGCCGCCTTGTTTTAAAATCAGAACTCGAATTTTATGTTTTTAAATTAACAACGTGAATTTGGTATACATCAATTTGGTATCAAAGATAGGTTGGATTCACTCATATCGTGAATCCGACGATCCAAATTTCGAACAAAAAAATTACTTAAAAACAAAAAATTATTTAAGTTGTATGTGTTTTAAGGTTCGCTCGTTCTTGCATTGAAGAAAAAACAGTATTGTTTGTGATTTTACTTTTAAAAAAGTTCTTTTTGAATCCTTAGTCTTAGGCGATAGGAAAAAAATTAAGTCACATAGTTCGAATAGAAACAACCATAGAAGATTTAACTAAACATATGAGTGAATAGATGAATACGATAGAGGCGCTCATTGCTATAATGAGAAATAATCATCACATTGTGAATGAGTTAAGAACCTCCGTTAATAATTTAGAAGCCACTCATCGCCTAGGTCTAATTCAAACACCTTACCACAACCCTAGGCAGGAGGAACTAAATCCTAGGCCATCAGAGCCTGCACTACCTGTACCGGGACTCCGTCGCCATCTCCATTGGGATAATGAAGTTAAGCTTAATGTATGCGATTTGGAGGGTCACGCAATGACCGAGAAATGCTCTGATCTGTGCGAGCGCGTGGAGAGATTCATGGCATGGAAGCAAATGCCTATGAATCAACATGTCGAGAATGATGTCCTTAGGCTTAATGGGCTAGCACTAGTTTGGCGGGTTATGCTAGGCCGCACACAATTCACATTAGGCCTGACCCTTATGACCTCGTGGGTAGACTTTATGTTGCAACTACGGAGGCGATGTCCCCCCCAGACTATCTGCAAAATCTAAATCGAAGGTTCCACAACCTTCGATAGGACAATATTTCCGTGGACGAGTACACCCACGAGTTCTTAGTGTTGCAGTCTAGGTTAGATTTTCATGAGAAAGACGATATGACAGTGTCCCTTTATCTAAACGGGCCCCGTTATTCTATTAGGGATGAGCTTGTGTTGCACGACTTTAGATATTTGGATGAAGTGTCTAGTAGAGCCTGTATGGTAGAGTTCACACTTCTGAAGAGAACATTTGGTCTTAGGACTACTGAAATACCGACTTCGAGCACCACCGTCACTGCACCCACTTCTAGGATTTTAGATCTCCTCGCACTCATGTCTTTTTTGGGACCTCGACTTCTCTCACTGGCCCCTCCCGATGTAAGGAACCAAAGGATTCCAAGCCCAACAATAAAGTATTCCGATGCTTCAAGTGTATGGAGTCTGGACATAAATCTTCTAAGTCCCCGCAACACCATTTTGTCGCAATTATTGATTCCACTAATGGGCATGAGCATGGATATGGAGTCTTCCTTAGCGGTTCCAAGCCTAAGTCCGAGCCTGAGTCGAATAACGTTATCGAGGTCGAAGAAGAGCAAGTTAAGCACTTAGTTTGTGTCATTCGCTATAGTTTAGTTTCCCCTAGCGAGACCACTTAGCATCATTTTTGGAGGAGTGCGACTTTTCGCACTACTGCGCGCATTTTGAGACAATTTTGTTGCATTATTATTGATAGTGGTAATATGGAGGACTTTGTTTCTCGACGTATGGTAGAGACGTTAGGACTTGAGACACATCCCTTAGAGCAACCCTACCACTTATCTGGGGTCAGTAATCATTTGACTATGACACTATGCCCATTACTCATCGTTGTCTTGTGGAGTTCTCTACCGGGGACATGTATTGAAATTCCATTTTTTGTGATGTCGCCCTATCGATGTCTGCCACATTTTACTAGGACGATCATGACAGTTTGACCGATGTCTCATGCGTGATGGTATGAGAAATTCTCATTCCTTCGATCACCGTGGGCGCAAGATTGTCTCCCTTCCCTAGACAAATAGTCTTGTTCCTAGGGCACCCGGGAGAACCTCGCCATCAACTGCTTCAACTACTTTAGTTTCCACCACACCACTTTTGTTTACTGCTACACTTCTATTTGAGCCCCCACTCCAGAATAAAGCACTTGACTCTGATGAGTAATTCATCTTGGATGTCAGTCACACTTTTGGCGATTGCACTTTTGGTTTACCTTATATAGATTTTTTTGGCGATCATTCTTTTTGTTCAATCCACTATCCTACGATTATGAGTGAACTTGTTTCTAAACTCTCTAGGCTTAGTTGTATTAGGAAAATTGTGTCGGTCCTTAGATTTTTTCTTCCTATTAGGGACCTTATACTAGGGACACTTTTTAAAGGCCTCACAAGGCGCGTCTATGTAAAGGAGCTTGGTGGACCGGTCGTCGACGTCGACGAGGAAGGAGCTTGGGAAATCTGGGCGACGAGGGCGGAAGAGCAGATCGAGAGAGACCGAGGCGGAGGAAGAGCAGATCCAGAGAGATCTGGGTTGTCGGACGGCAGGTTTTGGAGGGAGGAGGCAGGCGAATGACAGGTTTTGGAGGGGGGAGGCATGCAGATCATGATCGCAAATTGACATCTGGCGGGCAATAAAAATTATAAAGATCTTGGCCGTCGGATGGGATCGGACGACCACGATGTTGGTTCTCCCGCTAAGCTCAGAAAACTAATTGTCCCCATAAAATTTCCATATATATATATTTGTGCGCGTGACAATGCACATGGTGCCCCCCATGCGGCTGCGACCTTTGAAGCACCGACACTTCAAAATGCCCAGGGTGTCGGTGTCAGACTCTCCGACACTCATATGACTCCCTGACATGCATGTCGGAAGTCCGATACGCTGGCTCACGTGAGACTCGCGTGTCCCGCTCAATCGGACACACGTGTCCCGCTCAATCGGACACACGTGTCCCGCTCAATCGGATACACGTGCTCCTAAGCTCCTCATGGTGAGTAGGGAGACAATTTGTCTTGGAAGTGTAATTTTAGTGAAAAATATTTTATAAGTTTATATACAAGTGTGAGAACACATTTGTTAATGATTGGTAGAAAATGAATTGAAAATTATGTAAAAGTCTCAAGTAGTGATCTACTTGAGATGAAAAAACTAGAAGAAAAGATGAATGCTATGATATCGAGCCTTGCTACTAAAAAGTGTCTTTGCCCCCTTCTAGCATTTCAAGTAGTGAAGGTGGATCTACTAGTGATGTGAATATTTTCTCTAGAAAAAAGAAGATTGAAAGTGAAGGAAAATGTTTGTTTGAGAATCCATTATCTCGTTAGAGAATATATGGAAAAGTAATGTAAAGGCCCAATAAGTTGACCAATTTATAGTTTTTTTTGTTTAGTCCCACATCTTCTGTATATGATGCTTTCTCTCTCTTCTCTCCTCTATATATGTACTCATACTTGTATTTGCGATATTAAAGAAGTATGTACAAGGTTTGAACCACTTCTCTATATGGTATCAGAGGCATCAGTCCGACCTGTTTTATTCTAACCGCCCAGCCTTCTGGCTAACCAGGCGGTCTATTTTTCCTTTCTTGCCACACCTCTTTGCGGCCTCCACTTTTCTACCCGCCTCTTTCTTCCCTTCCGTGGATCCACTTTTTGTTCCCTCCCCCCTCCTTTTTATAACCTCTCGGCTCTGCCGCTAGCTCTTCTTCTCGCTACCCGCCTATTCATTGAATTCACCTTGCCGCTGGCTAGCTTTCTCGCTAAGCCGCGTCTGTGTTCGCGGCTTCTCTACTTCTTTCCGGGGGTTGGTCTCCACTTGTCGCGAGTTGCCTTTCCCCGTGGTTAGATCTAACCGCCTGGCCTCCTATTCTATTCGCGGTGGCCTGTTCCTATCCGCTGCGACCTGTTTATATCCGCGGCGGACTCCCAGCTTTCCGGTTACTTTCTTACCGCTCTCATCTCGCTTCTCCTGATCGAACGACCTGGTCTTCTGACCGCGCCTTCTTTGGTCTACCCGAGCGGCCTGCTTCTCTTTTCTACCTGCGTGTCTTCTTGTCGCGAGGTCTGTCGGCTGCGTGTCGCCTGGTCTGCTTGCTGCACAGTCTCTCATCCTTGCCGCTTGGCCGCTTGGTGTACTCCGTTCGCTGCGGATTGTTCTGTTTGCCGCGGTTTGGTCTAATTGCCGCGCGGTTTGCCGCTGTTGCTGCTGATGTGATCTTTCCTAGTCGCATGCCGCTGCTGTCTCTGTCTTGCCGCGTGCGATCTCTCCTCGTCACTGCTGCTTGCTGACCGCAACGGTTTCTCCTTGCCGCGCAGCTTGGTCGCAAGTTCGCTTGGTGTGTCCTTGCCGCACGATCTCTTCTTCTGCCTCTGCGGACAGTATTGCCTTATTGTGCCTGCCGACCTTCTATTCTTGCCCGGCTAGTCTCCGGGCTCTTGCTGTGCGGTCTGTGCCTGTTCCTTTGCGGTATTGTTCTAATCGCTCGGGCAGATTGCCTTCTCGCTGCTCCTTGGTTCAGTCCGCATGACGTCAGATTCACTTACTATTTCAGATACTTCCACACCTCCCTCCACCACCGGTGACAACATTGCTGCTCTACGTGCTCAACTTCAACAGCTCCAAGGGATGGTCAGTCGCTCCTCAGGATCCGTGGCCTCGATCTCCGATGTAGGGATATCTTGCCTCTCCCAGGGCTCTCACTGGATTATGGACTCAAGTGCCACATCTCATCTCTCTCCACAGAAGCCATCGCAGTACTTAGCTTCTGATTATCCCAAGTTTATCACTGTGGCTAATGGTGACACGACACCGGTTTCCGGCGCTGCCCATCAACCTCTTGCCCACCCTCCTTATCCTTGGTTCTTCATGTTCTGTGGTCCCCCTTTAATCTTCTCTCTGTTAGCCGTCTTACTCAGGACCTTGACTGTTGTGTAACCTTCTCACGCTCTTCTTTTATTGTGCAGGATTGACTAACGCAGACTATACTTGGTCAAGGGCAGCTGTCCAACAAGTTGTATCTTCTTGATGTTCCTCCTAATGCTCTTACCACTATCTCCTCCGTTGACTGACATCGTTGTATTGGACATGCTCCTCTTTAGATTCTGAAAAAAGCTCTTCCAGGTGTTCCTCTTCAGGAATTTTTTTGTGAATCATGTATCTTTAGCAAACAACATCATGTCTCTTTTAGTTCTCCCTGTACTAGGAGCGATGCTCATTTTTCATTAGTACATTCTGATATTTGGGGACCATATAAGATGCCTCGTGTTTTTGGTTATCGATACTTTATAACCTTTTGATGGCGATCGACGACACGCGCTTGTTTATTCCTGCAGGAGGCGGTGATCGACGACCCAGCTGGGCGATCTGAGTCCGCGGATGCTCCCGGGGGTCGTTTCGAGCAAATTTGATATATTAGTTTTTTTTATATATTTTGATGTATTTATCCCCCGATCGGGCCGAACATTTATAGTCGTCCGATCGGGAACCCTAGTTTTACTTTAGCCTTCTCTTATTTATATGCTTGTTGGTGACCGGTTCAAGGGATCGAAGTTGCCCGTGCTGCAACTCTCGGTCTTCTTCTTCGGTGGATTCCGAAGAGCAGTGCCGCCCAGATCCGCCCCGCCTCCTCCAGATACGTCGTCCCCGTTAGCTCCCCCTCTTCCATTTCTTACAGCCCTGCGTCGTCCCGCCCAGATCCACCCAGCCTCCTCCAGATCCGCCGTCTCCATCCATGTCTAGCCTCTCCCTCCCCCCTCTTGCAGCCCTCGCCGTCCCGCTGGATCATTTGGTATCAGAGGGAGGTTTCGAGTCACATTTGCATGCTCCGTAGTGGTAGGTTGTTTCGAGCCCCGATGTCTGACCAAATCGTCACTGATGATCGGGCCACCAGTTCAAATTCGGACATGGCGGCCCCCCGAGTTCCAGCGCTTAATCCTCGAGCAGTTCGCCACCCTTAAAAACGAGATTGCTAGGGTCAACACTAGAGTCGATCAGTTAGGAGCCCTTAGAGGTCCAGCCCTAGCACCCCGTTATGAGGAACCCTTGGAAGACCCACGGGACGCCCCGCCTCTACCTGATCGGCGAGGTAGAGAGCCACCCCTGAGCCGGTACATGATTACCGTCGCGACCCCGCCCCGAGGGGTAACCCTCGGCCACCCTACGAGCCACACCTACCATTGACCCGATATGGGCGTGGCCCACCCGCACCACACGAGTACGACTCCGACGATCCACGCGATGAGTATGTGACACCTCGCCGAGAGCGCACCCCGGTTGAGGACGACCTCATCCGACGCCTCCGAATTGATGCGCCCTCCTTCGACGGTCACCTGGACCCGAAGGCCTTTTGTGACTGGATCCTAGACATGGATCACTTCTTTGATTGGTATGAGATGAATGACGAACGACGAGTTCGGTTTGCTAAAATGAAGATTCTGGGCCAAGTCAAGATGTTCTGGATTAGTGTGGAGAGGTCGCTCGAGAGGGATGGGTATTATCCCGTTACCCGATGGGGTGAGATGAAGCATCGATTGAGGGACAAGTACCTCCCCGCATCATATCATGATCAACTCCTCGACCAACTCTACGCGTTGTGGCAGGGGTCACTTTCCGTTGCCGAGTACATGACATAATTTGATGAGTTAGTAGTGAGAAGCGACATTTTGGAGGAGCCTATTGCGACCGCTTCCCGATTTAGAGCGGGACTTCGAGCTGAGATTCGGAGAGAGCTTATACAACACCGCATAGAGACGGTCGAGCAGGTGTTCCAACTCGCACTCGAGTATGAGAACTACTTGCGCCTCACCGGATCGAGGCAGACCACTCATCGCTCAGACGCCTCAGCCCGCGCCCCCTCAGATGCGAAGGGCAAGGCTATCATCCCGACCCCCCTAGTCCCGGACCCGGACAGTGTTATCGATGCTCAGACAGGGGGCACATTGCTGCACAGTGTCCTACGAGGAACCTTCTGATGGAGGGTGACGATGAGGCGGGTGTTGAAGTTGACGATACTATACTGGAAGAAATTACCGCGGGGGTCGAGGACGGTTGGGAGAGCGACACAGAGAGATAGTTAGAGTTGGGAGTCATCCGCCGACTCCTCCACGCACCCGGTACTGAGGAAGATTGGCGACGCACCTCGATATTCTACACTTATTTTCAGAGTGCGGGCGGCCCCTGCAAGCTCGCCATAGATAGCGGTAGTTGTGTGAACATCGTAGCGAAAAAGGGTTTAGAGACGATGCAGCTTTCCGCCGAGCCACACCCGCATCCTTACTGAGTCCACTGGGCGGACAAGTCGGTCATTCCGGTCACGCAGAGATGTCTTGTGCCGGTCCGCCTAGCGTCCATTGAAGACAAGGTTTGGTGCGACCTCATCCCGATGGACGTCGCACATGTTCTCCTGGGCCGCCCCTGGCTTTACGATCGTGACGCCACGTGTTATGGCCGATCCAACACGTGTGTCTTCTTTGACAAGGGACGAAAGATCACCCTCACTCCGACCCAGCCCAGGGATCCCACCAAGGGCCAAGTCGAGTCATCTATTAGTGCGGGGTCGACTAGACCAGTGCACGTTCTGAGGAGGGGCGATTTTCTTCGGAGAGTTTAGACTCGGGAGTCATGTTTGTGGTGGCCGCCGCCTTGAGCTCTGGCGACACCACAGTTGTGGAGAGAGTGGACCTGAACATTCGACACCTGCTAGCCGAATATATTGACATCATGCCAGAGGAGCTCCCCGATGAGCTCCCCCCTATGAGGGATATCCAACATGCAATTGATTTAGTCTCGGGGGCATCTTTGCCCAACCTGCCCCACTATCGCCTAAATCCGACAGAGCTTGCCGAATTGAAGCGACAAATTGACGATCTTCTTAGGAAAAACTTTATTCGGGTGAGTTTGAGCCCGTGTGCCGTTCCATCCCTCCTTACCCCTAAGAAGGACGGGAGTTGACGCATGTGTATCGATAGTCGGGCCATTAATAAGATAACAGTGAAATATCGTTTTCCGATTCCCCGCCTCGACGACCTCCTAGATGCGATGGTTGGTGCCCAAATATTTTTGAAGATCGACCTGCGGAGTGGATACCATCAGATCAGGGTACGAGAGGGTGACGAGTGGACGACGACCTTCAAGACGAAGGATGGTCTGTATGAATGGTTGGTTATGCCATTCGGACTGTCGAACTCTCCGAGCACATTCATGAGGGTGATGACGCAGATCCTACGGCCCTACATGGGCAAGTTCCTGGTGGTCTATTTTGACGACATACTGATCTTTAGCTCGGACCGCGCGGAACCCCCGGACCACATTCGACTGATATTTGATCTTCTTCGGAAGGAGCATTTGTACATCAATCTGAAGAAGTGCTCATTCATGACATCCTCGATACAGTTCCTAGGATACATCGTCTCACAGTCCGACATCTCCGTTGACCCCGAAAAGGTCAAGTCTATTCGCGAGTGGCTCGTCCCGACCAATATCCACGAGGCCCGGAGCTTCCACGGCCTCGCTACCTTTTACCGGAGGTTTGTTCGGGGGTTTAGTTCGATCATGGCCCCTATTACGAGCTGCCTCCGCAAGGGAGATTTCGCCTAGATTGCAGCAGCTACCAGAGCCTTTGAGAGCATCAAGCAAAGGCTAGCGACTGCCCCCGTATTGTGTCTTCCGGATTTTTCCAAGGCTTTCGAGGTGGCTTGCGACGCGTCCGGGGTTAGCATTGGGGGAGTACTAAGTCAGGAGGGTCATCCAGTTGCTTACTTTAGTGAGAAACTGAATGACGCCCGACAGAAATACTCCAATTATGATCAGGAATTCTACGCTGTCGTACAGGCGCTCCGATATTGGCGCCACTATCTCCTACACAAGGAGTTTGTCCTGTACTCTGACCATCAAGCCCTGCGATACCTGGATTCACAAAAGAAGTTAGGACACCGACACGCAAAGTGGGCGGAGTTCATGCAGGAGTACCACTATGTTCTCAAACACCGCACTGATATTGAGAACAAGCCGGCCGATGCATTGAGTCGCCGAGTAACCATCCTCCATACCATGGACGCGTGAGTTGAGGGATTTGAGCGTGTTTGCCAGGACTACCCCGAGTGCCCTGATTTTGGCGGTATCTTCTCTGCCCTATCTAAGGACCCACCCGAGCCCCGCGAGGGTTTTATCATTTCTGAGGGCTACCTGTTTTTTGGGTCTCACCTTTGTATACCCCAGACTTCTCTTCAGGATTTTCTCATCTGGGAGCTTCACGCGGGCGGAGCCGCGGGGCACTATGGGCGGGATAAGACGATTGCGTTAGTTGAGGACCGCTTCTTTTGGCCTGGCCTGAAGAGGGACGTCACGCGGGTCGTCCGACATTGCCGAATCTGCCAGACGGCGAAGGGAACTCGACAACCCACCGACCTATACACTCTGTTGCCTATTCCTCACCGGCCCTGGGCAGACATCAGTCTAGACTTTGTAATTGGACTCCCCCGCACTTTGCGGAAGTTCGACTCGATCTTCGTCGTCGTGGACCGCTTCTCGAAGATGGCCCACTTCATTCCTTGCCATAGGACGTACGACGCCCTCCACGTGGCAGCCCTGTTCTTCAGGGAAGTATTCAAGTACCATGGGCTGCCCACTTCTATTGTCTCCGATCGTGACGTTCGCTTCACGAGTTATTTTTGGAAGACATTGTGAAAGAAGACCGGCACGACACTGAAGTTCTCCACCGCCTACCACCCACAGACGGATGGACAGGCTGAAGTTTTCAACCGAAGCCTTGCGACCATGTTGCGTTGTCTAGTTCGGGATCGTCCGGCCACGTGGGATTCGGTCCTGCCTATTGCGGACTTTGCATTCAATAGTTCGATCAATAGGACCACGGGTCTGAGTCCATTCCATGTCATATTAGGTTATGAGCCTAGGAAACCCATTGACCTAGTGGACGTCCCGTTAGGAGCCTGACCTAGTGAGTCCGCCGAGTCGTTCATCCAGCATACACGCACACTACATGAGACAGTCCGAAGGAAGATTGCGGCCAGTAATGAAAACTACAAGGCTCAGGCCGATCTGCACAGGAGAGAGCAAACATTTGACGTCGGGGAGCAAGTTATGATACGCCTTCGTCCTGAGAAGTCCTCCCAGGGGCCTGCGAAAAAGTCAAGTGCTCGTCGGATGGGCCCCTACACTGTCACTCGACGGATTAGTACGAACGCATATGAAGTTGACATACCACCAGCAATGGGGATTCACCGGGTGTTCAATGTAGAGAATCTGACCCCATACTATGATGAGCGAGTGTACGCGGATCCGTATCTCCACCGGCCCTTGAGCCCCAACCTGACCCTCAACCCTCCAGTGCACCTACGCCCACCTCGCCCAGGCAGTCGCGAACGATGGAGCACCGCTCGGGGGATCCCCCTCTACAGCCGACAGTTCCTGTGGCACCTCGTTCTGACGGAGATACATCGCTACGACAGTCGCCTACCAGAGATACATTACAGATCGTTGGCCATGACTTCACGACGATGGGCGGATTGGCGGTCCTGCGGTACTTGGTCCATTGGTCTGCCCGCCCGACTTCCGACGACTCTTGGATTGCTGTTGAGGAGCTCGAGAGACTCGCCCCGGACTTGCGCCGAGAGTACGATCATCTTCACTCACTGGAGATGAGTGCTTTCAAGTCAGGGGGAGTTGATGGCGATCGACGACACGCACGTGTCTATTCCCGCAGGAGGCGGTGATCGACGACCCGGTTGGGCGATCCGAGTCCGCGGATGCGCCCGGGGGTCGTTCCGAGCAAATTTGATATATTAGTTTTTTTTTTATATTTTGACGTATTTGGCCCCCGATCGGGCCGAAATTTATAGCCGTCCGATCGGGAACCCTAGTTTTACTTTAGGCTTCTCTTATTTATATGCTTGTTGGTGACCGGTTCAAGGGATTGAAGTTGCCTATGCTGCAACTCTCGGTCTTCTTCTTCGGTGGATTTCGAAGAGCGGTGCCGCCCAGATCCGCCCCACCTCCTCTAGATTCGCCGTCCCCGTTCAGGTCTAGCTCCCCCTCTTCCATTTCTTACAGCCCTGCGCTGTCCCGCCCAGATCCACCCCGCCTCCTCCAGATCCGCCGTCTCCATCCACGTCTAGCCTCTCCCTCCCCCCTCTTGCAGCCCTCGCCGTCCCGCCACAGTCCGCCCCGCCTCCATCCAGGTCTAGCCTCTCCCTCCCCCCTCTTGAAGCCCTCGCCGTCCCGCCACAGTCCGCCCCGCCTCCATCCAGAGCCGCCCCTCTCCTTCCTTGTTTTCCCTCCCCAAGCCCCACAGCCCACACCCAGCCCAAACCTAGATCCACCTCCAAGGATCCCGTCCCCCACGTTCCCAATAGCCCTAATCCACCCATCCCTTACCACCCGCAGCCCTCCGAGGATCCACCAACACCCGCCCATGGTACTTCATCCCCAAGGCGAGCCGCCGCATGCACGAGCTAATCAAGGTATATGACATTTTATTTCTCTCATTTGGATGCTAGGTTGTGAACTATTACTGTAGTTTGGTCGTGGAATCATTATATGCTATTGCATTGATATGTTGTTTGACTTGTTGGATCTCTACCGGCACGCTTGATCGAATCGCCTCGCTCGTTGGCAAGTTATAAAAGGCTCTTACGTTAATAATTGCTCAAAACTGTGGATGTCGTGTTCTTAGTCTTTTTTTGTTAAAGTTTTATCACTTGCTTGTTGATCTACTTGGGTTGCTCTCATGTTGGCACGTGCACGGAATATTGGTCTCATACTCATTAATTTGCATTTTAGAGCCCTTTAATTTTAGCCGGTCTACCACTGCATCACCTTTATTGATGATTACTCGCTGGTTACCTGGTTATACTTACTTCGTGATCGTACCGAACTCACATCGACTTTTTGTACTTATCTTACCGAGGCTCGCACACAGTTTTCCACGTGTTAAAATTATTCGTACTGATAACGCTTGTGAGTATACCGGTCGAACCTTCTCCAATCTGTGCGCCGAGTTTTGTATTATACATCAGATTTTGTGTGCGTATACCCCTCAACAAAATGGCGTTGCAGAACAAAAAAATCGCCACCTTCTTGATGTTGCTCGCTCTCTTATGATTCAAATGCAGGTTCCCCCTCTCTATTGGAACTTTGCTGTCTCCATTGCATGCCATCTTATCAACCGCATGCCCTCGTCTATCCTCCACTTTGTGGCCCCCATGAATCTCCGGTACACATCCAAGGATCTCTTCTATCTCACACCTCGTGTGTTTGGATGTACCTGTTATGTCCATACTATTGGCCCCTCAAATGACAAACTTGCCCCTCGTGCTACCAAGACTATGTTTGTTGGATACTCATGTACTCAGAAAGAGTATGTTTGTTATTATCCTGCCACTGATAAGGTGGTTGTCTCTGCTAATGTCTCTTTTCATGAGAACCAACCCTATCACACCGCTCCTACTGATCCTCTTCTTCTTCCTTTCCCTCTACCTCGGCGCACAGTTCCAGTTACGTCTCCGCTTCCACCTCTTCTTCCCACACCTATTCCAGTTCCAGTTGCATCTCCTCTTCCACCTCTTCTTCCCACACCTACTCCGCTTCTCCCGATAGTCCCCTCCAAACTACCCCTCATTCAGGTTTACACTCGTCGTACTCCACGTTTTGATGCCCTGCAACATCTTCCCTCAATCGGTGTGGTCTCGCGGCCTGTTGATTCGACATCAACCTCTACGGCTCATCCCTTGGCCAATTATGTATCTTTACATCGTCTCTCCCCGCCTCTTCTTGCATTTGCTCTCTCTATCCTCTATTTTTATACCTAACTCTGTGTAGGAAGCTCTCCAGCGTCCGGGGTGGCGTGCTGCCATACATGAGTAAATGACTGCTTTATGGGGCAATCAGGTTTGAGATCTTGTCTCTCTCCCTGCTGGCCATAGCTGTGTTGGTTGCATGTGGATTTTTACAATCAAGCATACGACGGATGGAAAAATTGATCGCTTGAAAGCTCGGCTTGTGGCACAGTGGTTCACTCAACAATACGACTTTGATTATGATGAGACTTTCTCCACTGTCGCCAAGTTAAACTCGGTTCGGGTTCTGCTCTCCTTAGCTGTTCATCGCCAGTGGCCCCTACATCAGCTTGATATCAAAAATGCCTTCCTGAATGGTGACCTTACTGAAACTGTTTACATGCATCAACCGCTCGGGTTTGAGACCACGGGGGAGTCTCGTGTATGTTTGCTTCGGAAATCTATTTATGCTCTCAAACGGTCTCCTTGAGCATTGTTTGAGAAGTTTAGTAACATTGTTCCTGAGGTTGGTTTCAAGAGAAGCTTGGCTGATTGCTTTCTCTTCACTCGTCATCTGTCAACTGCGACGGTCATATTTCTTGTTTTTGTGGATGACATTTTGATTACTGATGACGACTTCGCAGGAATACAACATGTTAAGCAACACTTAAACTCTCTATTTCAAATTAAAGATCTTGGAAATCTTCGATACTTCCTTGGCTTTGAGGTAGCAAGGCGACCTGATGGCCTTGTCCCATTTCAACGAAAATATTGCATTGACCTTCTGCAAGATGCTGGACTCTCAGTATACAAACCTGCGGAAACCCCGATGGATATCAACCACAATTTATGTGCTCAAGGATCCGAGTCTGACTTTCTACTTCCAAATCCAGAGTACTATCAGCGTCTTGTGGGAAAACTAATATACCTAACGGTTACTAGAGCCGGTATCTCATTTGTGGTTGGAGTGGTCAGCCGATTTATGCACACTCTACAGGTTTCTCATCTTCAGACAGTCGAACACATTCTCAGGTATCTGAAGACTTCTCCTGGACAGGGACTCGTGTATACGTCATCCTCGTCTCTTTGTCTTATTGCATACTCTGATGCGGATTATGCGGGTTCTCTTGGCGATCGACGGTCCACTATTGGCTTCTGTACTTACTTTGGAGGAAATCTCATCACCCGACATAGCACGAAGCAGTCTGTGGTTGCTCGCTCATCCGCTAAGGCTGAATATCGTGCGATGACGTATGTTGTATCAGAACTCACATGGCTTGAGAGTCTTCTTGGGGATCTGGGAGTTGAATTATCCTCACCATCAATTTTGTTTTGCGATAGTCAGACTACAATCCACATTGCAAAGAATCCTGTGTTTCCTGAGCTGACCAAACATATTGAGGTCTACCGCCACTTTGTTCGAGAAAAGGTTCAATTGAAAAAGTTGAAGCTAGAGAATGTTCCTGCCTCTAATCAAGTTGCTGACCTTCTCACCAAGGCATTATCACGAAAATTGTACCATCAATTATTGTCAAAGCTTGGTGCCTACGACTTGTACACTCCAGCTTGCAGGGGAGTGTTAGAGAATATAGGGAAAAACAATGTAAAGGCCCAATAAGTTGACCCATTTATAGTCTTTTTGTTTAGTCCCACATCTTCTATATAGGATGTTTTCTCCCTCTTCTCTCCTATATATATGCACTCATACTTGTATTTGCGATATTCAAGAAATATATATAAGGTTTGAACCACCTCTCTACAATTCTTACTAATGATATATAATAGTAATGTGTTGATGTTCTATCATTTTTTGACCTTTTGTTAAATTTACATTTGAATATTTGATGAGTAATATTTAAAAATGACATAGTTTATTTGAATATTTGTTAATTGCTCATTTTTTATTTTTTGTTAAATGTTTTAGGATTTTCATAATTATAAAAAACATATATTTAATATACGTGTCCCAGCGTGTCGAAATATGGTATTTTTTGAGAATTGACGAGTTGCGTGTCATGCCGCGTATCGCGTGTCAGTGTCAGTGCAACATTGGCTGCGACAATACCTCAACCATGACAGTCCCTTCGCCCGAGAGTAGCCGGTGCATGGTTGCTTTCCGGTGCATGGGATTTGCCTGTGCATGACGGTACTCCCTCCGCTTGCACTCCCACCAACCACAATAGGAGATTAATCAACAATTATAGTGCTGCGCTCGGTGGTAATGCTTGCTGAGGGAATACTTTCGTATACGGGCGAACCCCATCCTCCAGAGACCGTGCAAGGGCAGATGAATTGTCACGGCAGGGGCATTGTCATGACATGAGTACTGCTGCGGCTGCATGAGGGCCCTCCATACGTTATAACTAATATATAAGGATATTGTGCAACCGCATCAATACTAGATTGTCACTCAATGTCCTTGCACACAGTATTGAACTCATGCGTTTACTTCCTATGGTTCAATGTCCTATCGTGCATGGGTGATAAATTCTTGAGCGGGGGCAAATAAATAAAAAAAGCCAAATAAATAAAATAAAAGCCAAATAAATAAAATAAAAGCCAAATAAATAAATAGAATGTAAAACTAAAGTAAAATTTGCATTTGGCTATATTTAAGCACAAAGTCAAACCGATTTCTCGAGCAAGATAGTATTTTGGCCAATAAAGTATATTGTTAAGCGGTGTATATGAACACATGTTTTCTGACCCATTTTCTTCCATTTAAAATGCATTTATTGCTATATATAATAATAAAGTCACAATAACCCGTGAATACTTGATCCTACTGCCCTAGAAATAGGTGCTTAATGAATTTCTTTGGTGAGTTGAGCGCTGGAAGAGCAGCGTTGAGTAGTGGGTCTCAAGATTATGGAGGAAGAAAAATTCCCTCTCTTTCTTCTTCATGGCCCGCCTCTTCACCGAGCTTGGTATGGAATCTGACCAGGAGTAGATCTCCTCTCTTGAAGGGTTGTACCCACTTTGGCGGCTGAGTAAATCCAACATATCACTGTCTATGCAGAGCCCGCCTCCTCTGCCCGATGCCTCCATTAACGGCTCGCCGCCGCTTCTGCATCCGGGTAACTGGGCCGCAACCGACTACCGCTTCCGTGAGCAACTTTCTCCTCAATCACAATAGCCGCCTCTCCCCCTCTACCTCTTTATTGAGACTGCAATGTAGGTTTTATTTTTCCTTATATAAAACGTCTAACCACCGCCAGAGTCCATGTTTGACTACCACTGACATCAACATTTCCACCTTCGTCGCCTTCTTCATCACATTTGTTGTCTGCCTCCTCCCGCTCCTCCCCCACCCATCTTGGAATGTGCTCTGTAGGTTCAAAATTTTTTTAATTCAATTGTGCTGCAAATTTTGCTTTGAAGGCAAAATTAAGATTTCAAAAATGTCTGCTGGTTGCCTGGTTGTCGACAATGCTGATCATATAGGGATGAGATCAGGTGCGAATTAAGAAGGCGTGCAAAGATACGAAGAGGGGATCGTGGCCGTTGAACTGGGACAGATCCAGTGGCGACCTGTGTTGCCACAGAGGGTCAGAGGCTTCTTCCCTGGTTCTTCCCGTCCTCACCCATCTATGCAGCGTCCGTCGTCAAAATGCAAATCGCAGACTGTGCGAAGAGAGGGTTGTCGGCGGCCTCGGGCTCGCCGGCCACCGACCTCCCGGGGGCGGGCGAGCCCGAGGCCACCGACAGCCGCTTCTTCGCGCCGTCTTCGCACGGGTTCTATTCACATATGAATCAAGCTCTCTCTCTCTATATATATAACAACATAAAGGAAGTTCTTTAAAAGAGTTCATGAGTCATGAATCCTCATATAAGATCATCAAAAACATCCGGGCAGAGAGGCTCTTTAGGGGGGGGGGGGGGCAAGAGAGAAGATTGGAGGGGAAATTTTTTCGGTGTTGACTTCTTAATCTTACTCAAATAGATAAGGCCTATGTGAGTGAGTGGCCACCGGGTGAGAGGGTGTTTTGATTATATTTTTAGGTTTTTTATTCTTGATTTTTTATCTCTAAAATAGTATTGCCAAGTTTTTTTTTGCTTCATTTTCAAATTTGTCACATGAGGAGAGCCATTGCGCACCCAAAGCTTCCATGAACGTCAAAGTCCATTCGTAACCAAGAGCAATTTAGTCCTACGTGTATCTCTTGTAGTTTTCCCCTGTATATATATGTATAGTATTCAAGATAAGCTTTCGTGTACATTATTATTCCGAGTTTTTTGACTCTCATTCCTAAAGAATGGATCTAGGCACACCAGTTAGTTTTGCACTTCTATGACCTATAATTTGCAGGTTCCACTGAAACTTCGTGGTAAGCAGGAGCTATGTGCATTGGCCTGTCCTTCTTTATTAACTTTTTCTTAGTCAAGAGCAAGTAATTTGTTTCATTAGTTCCAGTATCAAAGTGTTAATTTCACCTCAATTTAGAAGCGTCCATTAGGAAAATTTTATATTAGAGTTTCACATCAAATGGTTTGCACTTTGGAAGTTCAATTATGGAATATGTTTTAATGCTTCAAAATTTTATCATTTTCTTGACTTCTCTTATTTTATTTAAGAAATTTTGGTTTTGAATGGTCTTACGTTTATGTACAGGGACCTGATTCACGGGCTGCAACTGAATTTATTAAAATTGCTGGCACGCTAGAGGGAATAATACAACATTTAAAAATGGGGTTGGTGTGACTTCTTAGTTTTGATTATTTTTCTCATTCTTCATAATGCAATCTTATAAGGGAATGTTGATTAAACACGGATTCTCATTTTGTTTAAGTTGTTTCGGTGATATTCATGTATTAGTTCTATAAAACATGTGGCAAGTGTTGGTTTCTGGTGGTGGAAATCATACTTGTTGCCTTCATAAAATGAAGGTGTAAGTATGTATCCATAAACATATTCATATATGATATGTATGTAAATTTGCACACACACACAAAACATATTTACCTTGATGTCAGCAATCACTTCCTCCAAGCCGTCCGATCCAGGTGCCCGCCTCAGTCTTAGGCGATTTTTCTTGGAAAGTGCGTGCGGTCTTCCGTCCGGGAGTCTGCACAGCCTCTCTTTTGGTGGCCTCCCAAGGGAGCGCGATCTCTAGCCCGGGAATCTGCGCGGCCTCTCTTTTGGAGGACTCCCAAGGGCGTGTGGTCTCCCGTATGGGAGTCCGCATGACCTCTCTTTTGGTGGCCACCCAAGGGCGCACGGTCTTCCGTCCGGGAGTCTGCGTGACCTCTCCTTTGGTGGTCGCCCAAGGGCACGCGTCCTCCTATCCCGGAGTCCGCACGACCTCTCCTTTGATTCCTCCTAAGGGCGCGTGGTCCCTCATTTGGGAGTCCGCGTGGTCTCTCCTTTCGTGGCCGCTCAAGGGCACGTGTTCTCTCATCCGGGAGTCCGCACCGCCTTTACTTTGGTGGCCTCCCAAGGACGTGCGGTCTCCCGTCTGGGGATTCCGCACGGCCTCTCTTTCTGTGACCGTTCGAGGCCGCACGACCTCCAGTCTGGGAGTCCGTGCAGATTCATCTTCAGTGATCGCCCGACATTCCTTTTTTCGGTCAGCTCGAGATTCCCGAGCCTTCCCGTCCAGACAGCCCTAATTCCTATAAATAGGGTCAGATGTAGACCAGAAGGAGCAGAGTCAAGGGGGCAAGGTGCATCAAACTCTCACTGCAACAACTGTCGAACTCTCTGCAAGAGCTCGGGCGATCTTTATGCTAGAGTACGGGCGAACACTCTTCCGATGCCACGACAACAGTAGGGCAGAACTTCCCCTCCTGAGACCAGGAGCTCTCCATCAGCGGACTACTTTTTACTGTTTTCTATATGTAACTTGATGCAATCTGAATTTGATGTATCCTGAGCATTCAATTAATAAAATCACATGCAACTAAGATTGGCAGTTACGGGAAGCCCGGTGTTGCTGTTCGCGACAATCATCTTCTTCTCTCCCTCTCTGCTTTTCCCCCCAGCCCTTCGTGACTAGTACTCAGTCACTTTTTGTTCTTGTTTCCTTCGTCTTCTAGCAGTTCGTAGTTGGGCATAAAGCTTGGGGACATTTTTAGCCCCAACATTTCTGGTGCGGTGAGCGTGGAATCAAGTGATTGAAGAAGTCGTCATGATGGTTGGACGTAGACATCAACAACAACCAAATTTACCTGAAGGTTTCGACCCCACTGCAGGTGGTGCGATTACCAAAGAAGAGTTTGAGCAGAATTCAACCATTAGGTATCTGATCTTGAGTGGTCGATGGACAGGAATGTAGATGCGGGATTTAGTTCGAAATTGCATCCAAATTTAAAACGGTCATGACATTTGATCCGGCCGCCCATTATTTGCCCATAATACATGTTCGAAATTTTCTCAGAGTTGTCCTTTTATTGGCGAACCGGGTGAACCCTTTCAAGTTCGTTTCGTGCTCTCAGATCACCCAAATTCAACTCCGTTTGGAAGTTCTCATAACTTTTCTTTTTCGACAATTTTGTCCTAATGGATATGTCATGAAAGTTTTCTGAAAACCCTTCCAATGATCTAGAAATACATGTTAGAAGGAGGTTGAAGATTACGAGGAGCCCGCGACGAAGGTTGATGGTTCGAAGAAGAAACGCGAAATGCTCAAAGTCAAGGATGACTAGTTGGGAAACCCAAGTCAACCAAAAAGCCATCTTAGGACATAAAAAGCCACTGATGATAAATCATCCGATGACCATGCTGAGTATATGTTGCGACCTGACGCAAAGGAGTTCTCTGATCCTACTCGCGAGCATTGTAAGGTGATTGAGAGTACTCATCTGAGTATTTATTCAAGTACTCATACTCGGCGAGTTAGTGAACTTGCTTGTCCTTCAAAAGAAGAAAAAGACCCTTCGCCCTTTTCTGATGCGATCCATTGGGAACAAACTCCACTTGGGTTTAAAGTGCCTAATCTTCTTCAATTCATAGGAATAAAAGATCCATCTTGTCATCTACAAGATTTTGAGTCTGCAATTCCTCTTCGGGATCCATCTGATGACATCCACAAAAAACTATTATCCATGACCCTTAATGGGAGAGCTAAGGATTGGTTTTATCGATTAACATCCTGATCCATGAACTCTTTCGCAAATTTCTTAAAGGGAACTATTGCTGCATTTTTCCACCTCGAAGAAACAAAAGAGAGGTCTTCTAACACTTTTCCAAATCAAACAAGACAAAGCTGGGAGTCTTTCTCACTATATTGATAGATTTCAAGATGATATTTTTGACATCGATGATGTTGATCAGAAGATGTGTCAAGTTGCTTTAGTATGCGAATTGCAAGAAGGACTGTTCAAATTTGAAGTGTGCTGCAAGCCTCCTGAGTCCTATGAGGACCTCATCAGTAGAACTAACCGCTTCATCGAAGGGGAAAATACAAACCCAAGTTTCATCTCCTCTCTTACCCAAGTGATACGACATAAAGAGAATTCTCTTCTTGATTGTCCTTCCCCTGGTTATATAAATCATATTTCTAAATGCCATCGAAATTTCCATCCACCGTTGCACCACCATGGGATGTACTCTCGTCGTCGACGTCCATTTGCACCTCAACATTTTCGACAAAAAATACGGTCATCTTTTTACCCACATGTCGACAATTACCTCTTCCAAGGCGACCACTCCTAGTGCCCGCCTAAGCCTTATGTGGTTTTCCTTAGTAAGTGCGCGCGGTCTCCCTTCTGCAAGTCCGCACGACTTATCTTTTGGTGGCATCCCAAGGGCGCATGCGCAGTCTCCTGTCTCAGAGTCCGCACAACCTCTTTTGTTGGCTGCCCGAAGGAGTGCGGTCTCCCGTCCAGGAGTCCACAAGGCCTCTCCTTTGGTATCTGCTCAAGGGCGCACGGTCTCCCATCCGAAATTCCACGTGGCCTCTCCTATGGCGGACTTCGATGGCCGTGCCGCATCCCGTCTGAGAGTCTACGCGTCCTCTCTTTTGCTGGTCGCCCAAGGGCGCATAGTCTCTCGTCCAGGAGTCTGCGCGGCCTCTCCTTTGGTTGACTCCCAAGGGCGCACAATGTCTCTCCTTGGAGTCTGCGTGACTTCTCTTTTAGTGACCGCTCGAGGCCGTGCAACTTCCCGTCTGTGAGTTTGTGCGAACTCTTCTTCAGTGACCGCCTTCCTTCCTTTTACGGGCAGCCCGAGATTCCCGATCCTGCACATTCGGGTAGCCCCCAATTCCTATAAATAGGGGCCAGATGCAGACCAGAAGGGAGCAAAGTCAATGAGGCAATGTGCAACGAACTCTCACTACAACAGTTGTCGAAACTTTCTACAAGAGCTCGGGTGAACTCTATGCTAGAGTGTGAGTGAACACTCTTCCGTAACCAAGACAATGGTAGGGGTGAACCCCCCTCGCTCGAGACCACAAGCTCTCTATCAACAGGCTACATTTTACAGTTTTCTATATTTAACTTGATGTACTCTTAACATGATTTAAGCCGAGCATTCAATTAATAAAATCATCGACCCACTAAGGTTTGCAGTTGCCGGAAGTCCAGTGCCTGCGTTCACGACAATCCTCTTCCTCTCTCCCTCTCTGCTCTTTCCTCCAGCTATTCATTACTAGTACCCGATCACTTGTCGTTCCTGTTTCCTTCATCTTTTAGTAGTTCGCAGCTGAGCATAGACCTTGGGGACGCTTTTCGCCGCAACAATGTATACAAACATATCTCTATATATACATATATACATACATATCTGTATATATACATACGAGTGACAAGCCCGGACTCCGCCCCTACAACCAACCGCGACGTACCCTGATTGCGACAGTGCACAGGGGGTCATCAGTGCCCCACAGGATAGTACCCTGCCCACGACATTGCTCCAACTCTCTCTCCCTTCGCAAACTCTCGAGCGCTATACTTCGATTTTCGGTCATTTTTATCGTGTGCATGTGGGTTTGCGAGTGGCGAAGAGCGCATTTTTATTGCAGGTAGGGAACTTTGTCTATCCAAAAACACTTTTCAAAAATTAAAGAAAAAACACATAAATTAAAAAAAATGAAAATTGTAATAAAGAAGGGTAAAATCAGAAAGTTGAATGTTTCACCAAAGATTGTTTTTCCTTTTAATATAATATAGATGTAGACATATATATTTGTATAAATGCACACATAAATATGGTGCATACGTACATACTTTTGTATGCATATATGCATGTTGGGAAAAAGTCAAACAAACCCCAACCTTCCACACTCTTAGAGGGATAATGATACTGCGTGATGGAGAATATATGGTTCGTGAGTAGTGAGCAAGAAAAATAAAAAAAGATAACGAGCCCACGAGAAGTGGGACCATTGAGAATTGACTTCGTACAATGCAAACCTTTTGTCACGCATGCTTTTATTTATTAGAAATGTGTTGCAATCAGAATGGTCACATGAGAGAAGCAAAGGGCCATGCGAGATCTCAGGAAATTTCGAGATGGTTTCAATGTCCATCTTCTCTACTGTTCACCCATATTTATACTACTCCAAACCCTATTCGGCGAGCAGACTTCAAAACTAACTGCCCGACGCCATAAAACTGTGGTCAGGTTACATGGATTTCTACAGGGGATACAAAAGTTTACCGTTGCACGAACATTCGTATGATGAGCATTTGGAAGCTAGCTCTGATATATGCTAGTACTCCCAATTCTCTTGAGTGGGCCGACAAGTTCTCTGTGGGGAGCTATCTGAAAGATGAACTTCCTTTGACTTTCAGGTGCTAAAGAGAAATCATAAATGATTGAAGAGAACTTTAGAAGGCATTCATGAGAGTTTTTTTATTACTTTAGAGGAGGATCCTCGACTGGCTACACTTGATGTTGCACTCCTCACAATGAAGGATACTTTAAGGAAGACTGCGAGTACTCCTAGAGAGCTTAGAGAGAACTCTCTCATCAACTAGCAAGCACTTCGCATGACTTTGTCAAAATCCTTGTTTGATGGTCTATTATCAAATATTCTCGCATCTTCTTCAGACAAGTGCACTTTTTATGTAACTTCCCGGTCTACTGTGAGTGCGCTGCAGGTCTGCAGACCAGTGACCCCAATCCATCTCCACGAATCTGATTGACCGCAGCCTCTAATTCCAATGGTGGGTTGTTGAGACTGGGGCTTGAAACCCAGACGTCCTAGATAAGAGAGCTGTAAACTGGCCCATCCTTCTTCATAAGGTATTGTATCCCAATTTGACTATTATGTCAATATATTGATCAACCAATATTTCTGTCGGTCCATCTTTCTTCATAAGGATAAGATTTACAACCTTGGTCAAAAGATCTATAATGATCTAAATAACATTTTTTCTGCCTTGCTCCTCGTAGACCCATAAAAAATTCATTGCAATATCATCTCACTTTCATTCCAGAATAAGTAGAGATTGTTGGTAACACTGGGCTTTTGATACTCAACTTGATGATTTAACATGTATGACATTTAAATATGTATTTAATCATGACCTTCCTCATTCCAAGTCACCAACATTTTTTGTTTTAAATTATGATACATTTTTGTTCGTCCTAGATGAATCGTATAACTTGTGCTTCATATAGTATTTCTGATTTCAGATTATCTGCATCAGGTACTCACAATCTTTCATTTATTAATAGTAACCCATTTTCGAGAACAAAAGCTTTTGTTTGCTCATTCTTCACCTTTTGCATTATTTCAGACAAGAACGGATCTTGCTTGATCCCTCTCTTGATTCTGTCTTTGATTGCACACAAAATCTTCATTTTATATTAATGTTCCTATTTTTCTTCATTCATATGTGTAGGAAAACGTGAACCTTGTATGTAATTTCTCCGGTATCAAATACAAAGTATGAGTACATATTTATAGGAGAGAGAAAGATAGAGAGGAAAGTCCTATACATGATGTTAGACTAAAGAGAGGAGAGAAAATAATAATAAAATACAAAGTAATGGGTCATTGAGCCTTTGTTATATGGGCTTTTCAAACACTCCCCCGCAAGCTGGAGCGTACAAGTCATATGCACCCAGCATGGACAGACACTGATAAATTAAGGTACTCGATAAAGCCTTTGTGAGAATATCAGCAACTTGATCAGTGCCCGAAACATGCTTTAAGTCTAGTTTCTTCATTTGAACTTTCTCCCAAATAAAATGACAGTCTACTTCGATATGTTTTGTGCGTTTGTGGAAGACCGAATTCTTTGCTATGTGTATGGCCGCTTGACTGTCACACAATAGAACAACAAAAAAAGGGAAGTTTCACCCCGAGATCAGCAAGGAGGCTTTCAAGCCATGTGAGTTCTGAGACAACTGATGCCATCGATCGGTATTCTGCTTCCGCTAAGATCGAGCAACCACTGCTTGTTTCTTACTTTTCCATGCAATGAGATGACCTCCAAAATATGTACAAAAACCACTGGTTGACCGCCGATCGTCCAAAGAGCCAGCATAATCGGCATCTGAATATGCAACCAATGTTGGAATAGAGGTGGAGGTTTTGTAAACCAGTCCTTGACGCAGAGCTGCTTTAAGTTATCGAAGAATACGTTCCACAGCTTGAAGATGAGAGACCCGGAGAGCATGCATGAACCGACTGATGACCCCAACAGCGAATGATATATCCGGCCTTGTGACCGTTAGGTAAATCAATTTTCCCACAAGGCGTCGATAGTATTTCGGATTTTGGAGAAGCAGATCAGCATCAGAGGCATGATCACATAGCTTGTGATTTGCATCCATTGGAGTAATTGCCGGCTTGCATCCAGACTGGCCAGTGTCTTTGAGGAGGTCAAGACAATACTTCCGTTGGGAGAGGACAAGTCCATCCGGATGTCTTGCGACGTCAAGATCGAGGAAGTAGCGAAGATGCCCCAGGTCTTTTGTCTGAAACACGGTGCCAAGGTGTTGTTTAACCGCTTGAATCCCCTTTGAGTCATCCCCAGTAAGTAGGATGTCCTCAACATAAACTAACAGAAGAACAGTTCTTGTTGCCCGGTGTCGAGTGAATATGGAGAAGTCTGCTGAGTTACGAGTGAAACCCTTGTCCCGAATAACCTTACTGACCTTGTCAAACCACGCCCGAGGGGATTGTTTGAGACCATAGATGGATTTCTTCAGAAGACACATACGTGACTCTCCCGTGGTCTCAAACCCGGGAAGTTGGTGCATGTAGACGGTTTCCTGAAGATCGTCATTCAAGAACACATTCTTGATATCCAGCCGATGAAGGGGCCAGTGGCGATGCACGTCCATTGAGAGAAGAACGCGGACGGTGTTGAGCTTGGCCACCGGAGAGAAGGTTTCCTCATAGTCAAGGCCCTGTTGTTGAGTGAAGCCACAGGCCACCAGGCGGGCTTTCACACGGTCAAGCCATCAGGAGCGTGTTTGATGACAAAAACCCACTTACACCCAACGGGTGTCTGACCAGAAGGTAAAGGAACGAGGACCCAGGTTTGGTTAGCCCAAAGGGCCGTCATTTCTTATTCCATAGCGGCCCGCCAGCTGGGATGTTGAAGAGCCTCATGCACAGAATTAGGCACAAAAATGGAGGATAATGATGTGGCAAAGTGACGAAGTGGCGGGGAGAGGCGATGAAGAGAGACATAATTCGCCATGAGATGAGTGGTGGAGACTGGAGCCGGAGCAGCAGACCGCAAAGCGTTAGAGGTTGAAACCGACTGTAGTGGGGCAACGAGACGAGAAGAGCGGCGAGAATAGACCTGGATGACATGCGGCTGGGAAAGAGCTGGAGGTTGGGCAGGAAGGAGAGATGGTGGAGAAAGGTGCACGACGGGCTCAGAAACAGGTATGATAGGGCGCACGACGGGCTCAGGAAATGGTGCTGGATCCGGAGCAGAGAAGAAAGGAAGATCCTCCTGGAAGGTGACATCAGCAGAAATAGTGACCTTGCGGGTAATGGACGAATAGCACACGTAGCACTTTTGAGTGCGTGAATAGCCCACAAAGACATATTTGACCGCATGGGGATCCAACTTGTCCTTAGACGGGCCTAGGGTGTGAACGTAGCACATACACCCAAAGATGCGGGGAGTAAGAGAGAAGGCCAGAGTGGAGGAAAATAAGAGGCTGGACGGAGTAACATTGTGGAGGACGGAGGACGGGAGACGGTTGATTAGAAAACAGTTCATAGAAAGTGCAAAGTGCCAATAGGGTTTAGGAACCCGCATTTGAAGTATAAGAGAGCGAGCCACATCAAGGAGATGATGATTTTTACGCTCCACGATACCGTTCTGCTGAGGGGTATAAGCACAGGACGTTTGATGAATGACCACAAACTCGGAGCAGAGGGTCGCGAAATCATGACCAATGTACTCGCACGCATTATCACTGCGAAGAGTTTTGATGGGCACGGAGAATTGAGTGCAAGTCTCAAGCAAGATGGCCCGGAATACGCAGGGAAGCTCATAACGATCACGAAGAAGATACAACCATGTCATGCGGGAATAGTCATCTATAAAGGTAAGAAAATAACAGTAGCCAGAAATACTAGGAATCTTGTACGGACCCCAGATATCGGAGTGTACCAAAACAAAAGGAGCACTTCTCCGACTTTAATGAGATGGAAAAGATGAACAAGACTGTTTGCCAAAAATACATGTTTCACATCGAAAAGCAGGAAGAGAGATATCAGGAAGAGCCTTCTGGAGGACAGGGAGAGGAGCATGACCAAGACGCCGATGCCAATTCTCGGAGGAGACAGATGCGAGGAGAGTAGGAGAGTCATCAAGAAAGTAGAGCCCGTTCTGCAGTCACCCCCTATCAATGATAGTCCGCGTCTGCTGATCCTGTATCAGAAAAGAAGAAGAAGTAACTGTCATAGAGCATTGTAAGTCAGCAGTGAGACGAGCAACAAAAAGTAAATTGAATAGAGAGTTCAGAACATGAAGAATCGAGCGCAGGGAAAGCGAGGAGGTAAGAGGAATATCAGCACAGCCAGAGACAACGACAGTTGCCCCATTGGTCACAGTAATGTACTTCGGATGAGGAGAGGACAAGTACTGGGGTGGTCGAACAGAGGTGATGTGATGAGTGACACCAGAATCCACAATCCATGGCGTGCCAGTGGAGAGGCAGACGATACCTTCATTGGAAATGGAGGCATCAAAGGCAACCGAGGCAGGCGGGCGGCTGAGCAGGCCCTGAAGATGCTGGAGCTGAAGTCGAACCTTGTCAAGGTCAGTACGAAGTGTAGAGGAGTCTGTGGCAGCAACAAAGGCCAGCTGACGAGGAGGACGACCATGCTTGCCATAGCACGTAGCTTCAAGATGTCCGTCTTTGCCACAGAAGGAACACTTAGGTCGCGCGGAGCATGCCGAGAAGAGGAGAAGCCGCCAACAACAAGAGAAGCATAGAGCGACGAGTAGAGAGCAGCGACTAGAAATAGCTGCGACTAGAAGCCGATGGTGCGCAAGAGGCGTTCGCGCAAGATGCGACTAGAAAGGAGGTCGCGCAAGACGCGACTAGAAAGGAGGTCGCGCGGAGAGCCGCGACTAGAAGCCGCGAGCAGAAGAAGTCGAGCGGCAAGACGAGGCCGCAGAATATGGAGCAGGTCGCAGCGGGTATCAAGGAGGCAGACCGCAACAACACAAAGGTTGGGTCCCAGCAGGGAGGGCTCTAAAAGCAATAGAGGAAGGAGAGAAAAAGGAGAGAGACAATGAGAGGAGCCCGCCGAGTAGCAGGCATATAAAAAACAGCTCTCCGGCATCGAGTAGTACCGGTATAAGCAGACAGAGAGGAGGAGCCCGCCGAGCCGACGGGAAGGAGACCGCCCAAGGTAGGCGGTTAAGAAAATAGAGGCCGCCCAAGGAGGACCGGTGACTCTGATACCATGTAGGAAAACGTGAACCTTGTATGTAATTTCTCCGGTATCAAATATAAAGTATGAGTACATATTTTTAGGAGAGCGAAAGAGAGAGAGGAAAGTCCTATACATGATGTGAGACTAAAGAGATGAGAGAAAATAATAATACAATACAAAGTAATGGACCATTGGGCCTTTGTTATATGGGCTTTTCCAACAATATGCATCAAAACAATTTCCATCCTCTCCAAATTATGTTGCATTACTTTACCGCTGAACGCTTTCTAATTAATGTATCGGCTATAACATTGGTTTTTCTTGGATGATATTTTATATCCAAATTACATTCTTTAATAAATTTCAGCCATCTTCTCCGACGGAGATTTATTTTCTTCTATGTAAAAATATATTTAAACTCTTATGGTTAGTGTTGGGTCCAGCGTTCTTTCACTTAACCCGTGACGCTTTGCTACTTCCTTAAGGGAAGAAAGTAGCGCCCTTTCCATAAGTACGGACTTTTGGAACAATTGGGTAAGCGCTTGATCCAACAAGTGGTATCCGAGAAGGTCACGGGTTGAAGACTAGGGGGACGCAGATAAATCCCGACCACATGGCTCATAGGTTAGGCGACTGCGCACATGTGGCAACCTTACCTCTGAACCATGTGGTGCGCCACCTCTGAGCCATGTGGGGCCCACCTCTGAGCTGGTGGGGCGTGCTGGATGCTGGTGGAGGGGGGATTGTTGGGTCCAACATTCCTACACTTAACCCGTGTCTCTTTGCTAATTCCTTAAGGGAAAAAAGTAGCGCCCTTCTCATAAGTCCGGACTTTTGGAACAATTGGGTATGCGCTTGATCCAACAGTTAGTGAACATTTCACATCTTACTTCATACAAATAGTGTCACTATATTTTGTGTGCAAAAATAACTGTAGTCATCTCCAAATCATGTGTTGGGTAATTTCTCTCGTGTTCCTTTAATTAGCTCAATGCATACGTGATTGATTTCCCATTCTGCGTAACCACACAACCCAAACCTTTTAGATGGAGAGAATCTCTATGAGGAGAAAAATCCTCTAACTTAGTTTTACAGATGGTGAGTTTATTCAGGTTACCTTTGATGTGTCTAATATTCTTTGTGAGGAGAAAAATCCCTCTTAACTTAATTTTATAGATGGAGAGAATATCTTTAGAAAAGGAAGCTGAAGGTCAAGCTACTCATGATAGCTCCCATCAAAGGAATACATATGTAGAACCAATAATTCAAGTGGCAAAGGAGGAGGATTCAAGCCACCCCTCATGAAGTTGTTGTAGAAGAAACCATGGCTCCAAAGTTGAAGTAGCCATTGAGTCTGAAGGTGCTGTAGAAGTTGTTGAAGGAAGGACTTACGATTATCTCCCAGCACAACAGCTGCGAGCTTACAGATACATCAAGGACCATCATCTGCATCAAGTAATTGGAAACCTGCAGGAACTAATTAAGACAAGAGCAGATACTCCTAATCAAATGCTATTTTATAACTTCATTTCACAGGTTGAAGCCAAGACCTTCGAAGAAACAAATGGTGGTCCCCAATGGATCATTGTTATGCAAAAGGAGCTAGAGCAATTTGAAAGACAACAAACTTGAAAGTTGATAGAGAAGCCAAAGAACCATCCTGTGATTTGTATTAAATGGGTCTATATGAACAAACTTTGACCCAAATGGTGTGGCCATAAAGAACAAGACTAGAATTATGGCTCAAGGCTATAAGCAAGAGGAAGAGATTGTGATGCAGGACATACGTCAAACCTATCTGGCATCCTGGAGTCCCACCAGAGGGCCCACCTTGGAGTCCACCAAGATGGCTTTATCAAGGCTACAACCCGTACACCACAACCTGTCTCCGGTCCCACCACAGGGCACAACGGGTTATTGAGGTTGGGGATCGAACATCCGACCTTCTTGATAAAGAGTCTTCAGGCAGGCTCTCATCAACAATTGAGCTGTACTTTTATGATGCATGACAGACATCACACCTTCCTGCTACCCTGGAGTCCGACCAAGGGGCCTACTGTGGAGTCCACGTAGGAGGATTTATCAAGTCTGCAACTCGTACGTCCCAACCCGTCTCCGGTTCCATCACAGGGCACAACGAGTTGTTGAGGCTCGAGATCGAATACCCGTCCTCCTTGATAAAGAGTCTTCAAGTTGCTCAGTTGGTGATGAGAATCTGCTTGAAGACTCTTTATCAAGGAGGTCGGGTGTTCGATCCCCAGGCTTAACAACCCTTTGTGCCCTATGGTGGACGTGGGATCGGAGATGGGTTGGGGTAGGCTGCAATCTTGATAAAACCGCATTGGTGGACTCCAGGTGGGCCCCCTGGCAGGACTTCCATGTGGTTGGCAGGTGTGAAACCTGTCCTGCATCAAATTTACTATGTTCAAACCTTTACTTGAAGCCATATGACTTCCAGGTGGTAGGCAGGACTTCCAAGTGGTAGGCAGGACTTCCAGGTCTTATGGCTAGACTTGAAGCCATAAGACTCATCTTGGCCTATGCAGTGCACCATGGTATCAAGGAATACCAAATGGATTTGAATAATGCTTTCCTTAATGAAAAATTATGCAAGAAAGTGTATGTAGCACAACCCCCAAATTTTATCTCTTCAACTTATCATTCTTATGTTTATATGCCAAACAAAGCCCTATATGGTCTCAAACAAGCACCTATAGTTTGGTATGAGATCTTATCCATTTTCTCTTGGAGAACCATTTCATTATGCAACAAGTGGATAAGACTCTGTTTACTAGGAAACATAATAAATTCATAATAGTTCAAATTTATGTAGATGACATAATGTTTTGAAGCTCAAATGATAAGTTTTGTACTATATTTGTCAATCTAATGCAAGCAAGTTTGAAATGAAAAAATTAAACTTCTTCCTAGGTTTTTAGGTAAAGTAGTCTGATGAATGCATCTTCACTAGTCAACCCAAATACACTTCCTAGGTTTTTAGGTAAAGTAGTCTGATGAATGCATCTTCATTAGTCAACCCAAATACACTAGGGAAATCCTTAAGAAATTTAGAATGAAGATTACTTCCCCCTTTAAGACCCTCGTTACAACTATTGTTGTTATGGATAATGATAAGAATGGTAAAGCTATATATTCTAACTCTATGACGGTATCATTGGATCACTTTTTTATCTAACAGCAAGTAAGTCGGATATTATGTTCTCTGTCTGTGTATGTGCAAGATTTCAAGTTTCACTTAAGGAATCTCATCTCACTAATGTAAAGAGAATCCTCATCTACTTGAAAGACACTCTAGGTCTTGGGCTATGGCATCTTGGAGAGTTTGGGTTTGCACTAACAAGGTATTCAGATGCAGTTTATGCATGTTGCAGAATTGACTGGAAGAACAGTTCCTTGGCTCTAGGCTGGTTCATGGAGTAGTAAAGAGCAAAGCATTGTCTTCACCTCCACTGCTGAAGCTGAGTACATACTTCCTTGAAGTTACTGTACAAAATTGTTGTGGATAAAAACCAAATGCAGGACTATGTGTATGATCTAACTAGAATTCTTATCTATTGTCATAACACTAGTTCATTTCTATTTCATCTAATCATGTACTTTACAGTAGAACAAAACATATTGAAATAAGACATCACTTCATCAAAGGTCATCTAAAAAAATACAACATTTCAATTGGATTAGTTCCTACTGAGAAATAAATTGCTGACATTCTCACAAATCTCTTGGATGAATTAAAGTTAACTTATTTCATCAATCAACTTGGAAAGCTGGACAACATGAAATAGATGTCTGAAAATAAGGATAGTTATCTTGAAATTTTGAAATCTTGAAAAAATTTGCATGCTTATTCTTATTTCTAAGCTGCTTAGTGTATGATAAATATAAATCACCTTGCGTAATCAAAACAACTGTAGAAAACACAATAAAAAAAGTAATATAAAATATATTTTAGCAGAAAGATAATCTTCAATTGGATTGAATGATTATCTCCTTTCAACTCTCTAAAATTCTCTATTTTCTATACTGTCAACTTCGATCCATGATTGTTGATCGTCGATTGACGACTGCGGGCTGTCAATTCCTAACGACTTGCCGGTTACTGATCGACTCGCTGGTTACTGATCGACTCACCGGTTACTGATCGACTCGCCGGTCACCGATCGACTCGCCGACTCGCCGGTCAACGATCGACTCGCCGGTCACCGATCGACTCGCTGGTCACCGATCGACACGCCGACTCGGCGATCACCGATCGACTCGCCGGTCACCGATCGACTCGCCGGTCACCGATCGTCTTGCCGATCACTGATCAACTTGCCGATCATTGATTAATTTCTCCATACACAACGTTGCTCTCTGATCGCCGAGTGGCACCAACCGATTGTTGTTCGCCGATTGCCCTTCATCAATTTCACTCTTCTAAAAATCCTCTCAATTAATATCTTGTCGACGATCGTTGATCATCAAGCTCTTGATTCACGGCCGCTGACCGTAGCCCCCGCTACGACCGTTGATCGCTGATCGTATTCCGAAAGATTTCATCTCTTTATTTTTCCTTCTCAAACGTTGATTGTTGATCGCCGATCAACGATTCTTCTATTATTTTGTCTACTCATGCTTATACTTATTTGAATTTTACCGCACTTAACCAAATTCTACTTAACCCTTTCATTGTTTTGTGACCTAGTTGTGCTCACCGAACAATCATGTCTTCCCGCCCCTTTCTCCTTCAAATCTTCTTGATACCGGCTCGATTTCTTTGCAAAGGGAGAATATCAACTCTAGATTCAAGATTGATTTAGCTTCCCTCTCCTATGCTGAAGCTAAGTTTAAATCTGTTGCGGAACTTGTAAAGAAAGCTGGATTAGAGTTCTTCTTGCAGGAAAGAACAAAGGTGTTTGTTCCAGAGTTGGTGCAACTGTATTCTTATTCCCATAGTCATGAGGGCACCCTCCTGTGTGTTGAGGACCAAAGGTCCAGCGGGATTGGGTGTGTGTGAGACCGCATATTTGGGCTTCCCCATCGCGTTCCAGGTCTGGGTGTTGACCCCGGTGGGCCCCCCGTGTGGCGGAATATCCCCGCCATCCCGTGGTTGGATTAGTCCCACATTGCCTGCAGCGGGTGGTCCTTGGTGTTTATGTACCCCCGTCCCCCCTTACCATAACCTCGGGGTTTTGGGAAGATGTGCGGTGACGGGTGGTTTCCACACTGTGCAACATATTTGAGGTGGAGATCGCAGTTACGCCATCCTCCTTAAGAAGGACTTTCCAGTTGGGCTATTATGAAGCTAAGTTTGAGATTGTTAAAGATGAAGATGTACCTCAAGGATTTACACTGATGTGTAATGCAGGAAACAAGCCAAACAATCTTAGGACCATGCATTTCCCACCAGAATTCAAGTTGTTGGCTGACATCGTATGCAAGGGTTTTATGAGCAAAAGATCTGCATATGACTATATCAGCAAGGAGTTGATGAAGCTGATGAAAACAGTGCTCCTGAAGAAGACGATTGATTTGAGCTAGAACATTGTTTGCTCTCCTTTCAGACAGGATTTAGGAGAAGAGTTTTGGTAAGATCCTTTCTCTTTATCTTTTCACTGCTCATCCCTCTACCATCTCCTCTCCTAGCATAACCGTGAATAGGCATGGTTGTATCTATTAGAACCTTGCAACTATGGTAGAAGACCGTTCCCAAGTCTTCTGTTGCTAGGAAGAATCTTCCGTCTTCCTCTACCGCAAATCTTCCTATCTCTCAACCCAGGGATTCTACACCTCATGTGGCTGTCCCTTCATCTTTTGAGCTTCTAATGCCATCACCTCACACTTCTCCAATTCATCCTTCATCCGCTCCCAACGTCCATCACATGTACAATACCTCCCTTCATATCCAATTCCTCAGTCATCTCCTCTACCAGCACCACCTCCACCTCCTCCAATTCTCACTACTATTACATCCACCTCCACTTCAAATAATTCATTCCAGTAATTCATCACCACCAGAGTTCTGTCTCTTAAGACTCAGGTTGGCTGTTATCCTCTAATCCAACATGGACATTAGGAAGAATTTGTGGGTGATCATGGATTTCTTGCAAAAGGGGGTGAGAGCTTCTTTCCAGGTGGATCTTATTTATTTTGGGGAGAGATATGCTGATATCCAAGAGAATTCCACCTCTCGGGGGGGGGGGGGGGGGGACCTACTACCCAGTGGAAGATAATTTCATCTCAAGGGGAGAGTTCATCTGTCTAGGATCCCATTCCATCTCCTATTCCATTCCTTATTCAATCTCCCATTGCATCTCCTACCTCTCATGCCAAAGATGTACCCCTGTTCCTTTTGTGGATATGGTGGTTGAAAGACTGCTCTCAGAGCTCCTTCCTAAAGAAGAGACACCAAATGATACCCAAACACCTCCAACTGATGATTTCCCAGCTGATGTAGCTCAAACTCAAGAGGATGTCTCTATTCCTGAGGAGACTCCTAGCCATGAATCTCCCTCTTCTGGCCCTATGGAATAATCTCCTCCTGTTCTTCCTCCCCGCTAGCATTAGTGACCCATACCAAGAGGTCAACGGATGAGGGGGAGGCTCCTGAAATCCCACAGGAAGAGCAGCCAAAGGCTCAACAAGAGCCAGTGAAAGAATCAGCTAATGTGGCCTTTGAATAACAAATTCCCTCCTCTCCTCGGGCACCAGCTCAGGAAGGGTCTTTCATGCCTTCAGAAGAGACCCTCACGATCTTTGATAAAGCTGAACCACCCAAGACAGTTGATCCCCAAAGTCTTGTTTTGAGATCAAGAAAGACTTCGAGAAAGATCCAATTCCCGTCTTTAGCAAGGCTCTAAATACCTACCGCGGTAGGAGTAGGAAAAGGTCCTGGCTAGGCCAGACTTCCCAGGAGAAGAAAAGATGCAAACAATAGAAAAAGTTCAGGGAATATGATAGCACATGAGAGATTCGAGGAAGTTCAGTGCTGAATGGAAAGCTAGATGTGAGGAGATCCTAGCTGAGAAGCCTGCCAGAATTTCCAGGGAGATTACTGAGGAAGCCCTAAAAAGGCAAGAGAAAGCCCTTAAGGCTGAGAAGAATGTTGTTAAAACTTGTACTATATTTGATGCCCCTCCCCTTATAGTGAGATGTTTTCCTCCTAGATATCTTCCTTGTTTGACAAGGACATGCACCTCCAGAAGTATGGCTCTTCTTTCATTTCTCAATTCCACTCCGAAGGTCCAAGGTTCAGAAGTCCTACCTTAACCCTTACTCCTGCAATTCCATTCTCTGCCAAGCATGAGACCCCTTCTCTTCCTCCAGAGAAGTGGAGCCAGATTCAAGCTGATATCAACCTTTCCCAGATGTCAGATTCTGAAGGAAAATTGTCTGGTGAAGATGAGTTAAAAGAGCTGCTTGAGAGAGTAAACTACAAGACCCCCCCCAAAGACAAATCTATTCAAGTACCTTGCAATAGATGAAGTTGCCCTGGCCAAAGCCTCCAAGGTCAAGAGAGAATCCAAGAAAAAGAAGAATATCTATCTTTCTGTTTGGAAACCTGTAATGTAAAAGAAAATTAATTAGGTTAAAAACTTTTTGTACTCTTGTGACTGATGACATATTTAAGTAATGCACATTTCAAGTTTTGCAGGATCTTATTTTTTGTCTTATGAAATTTATGTTGTATCTTCTGTCTTATTTATCCGTGTAAATAAATGCTCTGTTCATGCAAATAGCTAAATGCATTTCTTTACTGTGAAACATGGTCTATTACCTGGGGGGGGGGGGGGTTACTTAATAGGACTTGGTTATATGAATGTTTATCTATAAAGCATGTTTTATTTTATTTTCTCATCAACATTTGTAAAGCTTTCTTCATTAAATGAGGGAGGTTGCTGGGAAAAATCCATATTGATTTAATGTGACAAAGCTATTTGTTGATGATGTAGAAACACCTTGAAATGTTAGGTGAGGATGTAACTTTAATTTATAAGAAGGCCTCATGAATTTAATGTAAGCTGAAGAAGATCTCCTAAAGAAGCTCTGCGATTGATGTTCGTTGACCGACAATCGCTGATCGGTGACTGGAGCAGTCACAGTTCGTTGCCCTAAAAGAATGCTCAATGATCATTCGACCATTGACCGCCAACCGCTGATCGGTGACCAGAAAGCTTACAGTTTGTAGACTGAAAAAGCTAACTCAATGATCTACGATTGCTGACCTTCGTTTGTTGACTGATGACCTAGACACTCAACTGCTAGATGACTTGAAGAAATGGTCTATCAATCACCGATCATTGATCGGTGTCCGCTGACCTTGCTCATTGATTGTTGACTAAGGTTTAAGGAATGTCTTTCCGAAGACTTGGGAGGCTGATCACAGATAGTTGACCATGCTCAAATTTCTTGTCAAATTCAAATATAGGCCCTGTTTGGCGGAGCGGCAGCACAACTGCATGCAGCTGCTTTTGCTGCCGCCCCGCCAAACAAAATAATTGGTGCGGGCGATGGCAAGAAGCCACCGCCTGCGGCAGGAAGCAACGCTGCAGCTCTGAAAAAGCTGCAGGGATGCATTCTTTAAAAAAAATAAAAAATTAAAATTTAAAATTTATATATATATTTAACTTTGATAAACTTTTATATTATAATGTTAATTATTAACATTTAATTTACGTTAATTATTTAACTTTTATATTATTAAATTTATTTATATTATAACTTTAATTATTAACTTTAATAATATATATAATTTTAATTAATATATTAAAATTATTAACCCGTTAATTTGTATTTATAATTTATATTATTTAAATTATTAATGTTAATTAATTTATATTTAATTAATCATAACTGAAATCTATAATTAAATGCTTTATATATTAATGTTTTAATTAATATATATTTATATTTTATTATTAATGTTGAGGGTCGCCCGACTTGAAAATCGGATCGCCGTAACTCTGAGTCGGAGCGTGCTTGGTATGAAAATCTCTAGGAAGAGCCTCATCGATTAATAAATAAAACTTATATTAATTTATAATTAAAGTATTTTAACGTTTTTTAATAATTAATTAATGTTTTAATGTTTACTAATTTTTGTTGTGGGTCACTCGAGACGCTCGTAAATCGGTAAAAAATGAATCGTCCTAGCTCGTGAGCGAATCGAGTGTGCATACGTGCGTCCTGACATCCATTTCTATAAGAAGGCCTTATGAATTTAATGTAAGCTGAAGAAGATCTCCTAAAGAAGCTTTGCGATTGACATTCGTTGACCGACAATCGCTGATTGGTGACTGGAGCAGTCACAGTTAGTTGACCTAAAAGAATGCTCAATGATCATTCGACCATTGATTGCCAACCGCTGATCGGTTACTAGAAAGCTTACAGTTTGTAGACTGAAGAAGCTAACTCAATGATCTACGATTGCTGACCTCTGTTTGTTGACTGATGACCCAGACACTCAACTGCTAGATGACTTGAAGAAATGGTCTATCAATCACCGATCATTGATCGGTGTCCGCTGACCTTGCTCATTGATTGTTGACTAAGGTTTAAGGAATGTCTTTTCGAAGACTTGGGAGGCTGATCACAGATCGTTGACCATGCTCAAATTTCTTGTCAAATTCAAATATAGGCCCTGTTTGGCGGAGCGGCAGCACAGCTGCATGCAGCTGCTTTTGCTGCCGCCCCGCCAAACAAAATAATTGGTGCGGGCAATGTCAAATTTCCCTGCAGCTTTGGAAAAGCTGCAGGGAGGCATTCTTAAAAAAAAATTAAAAATTAAAATTAAAAATTTATATATATATTTAACTTATATAAACTTTTATATTATAATGTTAATTATTAACATTTAATTTACGTTAATTATTTAACTTTTATATTATTAAATTTATTTATATTATAACTTTAATTATTAACTTTAATAATATATATAATTTTAATTAATATATTAAAATTATTAACCGTTAATTTGTATTTATAATTTATATTATTTAAATTATTAACGTTAATTAATTTAATATTTAATTAATCATAACTGGAATCTATAATTAAATGCTTTATATATTAATGTTTTAATTAATATATATTTATATTTTATTATTAATGTTGAGGGTCGCCCGACTTGAAAATCGGATCGCCGTAACTCTGAGTCGGAGCGTGCTTGGTATGAAAATCTCTAGGGAGAGTCTCATCGATTAATAAATAAAACTTATATTAATTTATAATTAAAATATTTAAACATTTTTTTATAATTAATTAATGTTTACTAATTTTTGTTGTGGGTCACTTGAGACGCTCGTAAATCGGTCAAAAATGAATCGGCCTAGCTCGTGAGCGAATCGAGTCTGCATACGTGCGTCCTAACATCCATTTGAAATACTGAAGATACTCGAAATTATGCAAAAATATGCCCGTTGGAATTGTAGCGTCGAGTCGGACAAGATCGGGAAAAAAATCTATGGCTCGTCCAAACATATTTTGGGGAATCTCATCAGTATTAATATATTTACTTTTATAATTAAATAAAATTGATGTCGAGCAAATTATTTATTTTTTTTAGATTTCGTAAATTCTCCGGGTTGTTTAATTATTATTACCACTGTTTAATTTTGCACCACTGTTTCACACAGCATTGCAAATATAGTTTTTCAAACTGTTTCATAATTTTTTTCACCACTGCAAAACAGTTGATTTCTGCACCATTGTTTCCCATCACTTCTTCCTGCACCGCCACAGCTTAGCCAAACAGGCTCATAGTCATTGCAGTTTTTGAGAAAGGAATGCGTAGCTTTTCTGTCGCGCATGCTTTATGGAATTCGGTGTAGAATGGAAAAGAGGAGCAGTTCTCTTATTTTTGAGGAAACTCTAATCTTCTAGAATCAGTCTTTCACAATCCTTAGAACCCATTCCTTTCTCTTCTCTCTCTCAAAAACTTGACTGTAAATTGGACCCTCCTTCTTGGAGTTAGCTAATCATCATTTCTCTTGGTGATACATCTGCTCGGTATAAAGCTTCTGGAACAACACAAGCTAATGTTAAGGGTTGCATAATCTCCCTTCAAAAGAGATGCACAAGGTTTGAATCTTCAGTGGAAAATACTCATTGGGTTGGGGTCTCCAGTGGAAATGACTCGTCGCCTTGGGAAGGTGCAATGCTAGCCCATAGAGCTGTAGAAGGCAGGAGTGTCCACCTTTTTAGGAACCTCTATAAAATTCTGTGTGTCATCTAGATGCTTTAATTTTTTTTTATTGTTCCCGTGTTTATTTTTGTTTTCGGTGTTTTGACAAATTCTAAATTGTATTGCATGAAACATAATCATTAAAATCCTGTGAAGACATTGTAAAAAAAGAAATTTATTTTGGATGACTTCTCTATTCACTTCTCCCCCTCTAGAGAAGTATTTAGAGAGTCTATTCTGCACTTTTAGTTACATGTTGAGTTCTTTTTTTCCTGGGTGTTGTGGAAGTGGGGCATTAGGCATGTCCATCTTTGGTTCCGTGTTAGAACTCAAACATCCTAAATGTACCTTACTATTTCAAAAACACCTTTCATAAGTCAAAAACTATCATTTTACTGCAGCCTTGGATTCAGCTCCATAAGACTAAGCAAAGTCCCTGTTTACCATCGTGCTATTTGATATTTTTCTTTTGCGCCGCATGATGAACATTGTGCATTCCTAGAGAAAACAAAAAATTGTCAACTTGAATCATCACAAATGCATAATATTTGCTACAGTTTTTTACTAATAAGGATAAAATAGGAGCCTAACAAAATTTATTTGCTTTAGGATGAGAATTAACTTTGAGCTCCACATTAAGGTTTGTGCTTAATGTTAATCCTTGTAGAAAAGGCCTTAAAACTTATGTATAATTCTTGAGTGTCTAAATACAAAGAGAGTATACAAATATATAGGAGAGAAAGAGAGGAAACAAATCCTATACAAGATGTGAGACTAAAGAAGAAGAGGCATAAATGGGCCAAACACTACATGGGCCCAATACAAGTTATTCTAACACTCCCCCGCAAGCTGGAGCGTACAAATCGTATGCACCAAGCTTGGACAAGCATTGATAGAAGGATGCTTTGGGAAGAGCCTTTGTGAGGACATCTGCAACTTGTTCCGTCCCTGGAACATGCTTCAAAACGAGCTTCTTCATTTGAACTTTCTCTCGAACGAAGTGGCAATCGACTTCAATGTGCTTCGTTCTTTCGTGGAAGACTGGGTTCTTGGCGATATGTATAGCCGCTTGGCTATCGCAAAGAAGTAGAGCAGGAGACGGTAATTTTACACCCAGATCAGTGAGAAGACTTTCAAGCCATGTAAGTTCGGATACAATAGAAGCCATGGCGCGGTATTCTGCCTCAGCCGATGAGCGAGCAACGACGGCTTGTTTCTTGCTTCTCCATGTAACCAAATGTCCCCCAAAGTATGTGCAGAAACCACTAGTAGACCGTCGGTCATCAAGAGAGCCCGCATAGTCCGCATCAGAGTATGCCACTAAGGTAGGAGCGGACGAGGAAGTCCGGTACACAAGTCCTTGACCCGGGGCTGTTTTTAAGTACCTCAGAATGCGTTCAACCGCCAGAAGATGAGACTTGCGAGGAGAGTGCATGTATCGACTGACAAGACCCACAGCAAAGGAAATATCTGGTCGGGTAACAGTAAGATAGATCAACTTTCCAACAAGTCGTCGATAATATTCAGGGTTCTGGAGAAGAAGATCCGAGTCAGAAGCCTGAGCACACAACTTGTGGTTTACATCCATAGGGGTATCACATGGCTTACACCCTAAGAGGCCAGCATCATGAAGAAGATCAGTACAGTATTTCCGTTGGGAGAGAATAAGGCCGTCCGGTCGCCTGGCAACCTCAAGACCCAGAAAATATCGCAGAGTCCCCAAGTCCTTGTCTGAAAGACCGAGTTCAGATGTGCTTTGACTGCATGTATCCCTTGTGAGTCATCGCCTGTGATGATGATGTCATCAACATATACTAATAGCAGGACCGTCCCTGATGGTCGGTGACGAGTGAAGAGCGAGAAGTCAGCCGAGCTTCGGCTAAAGCCGACAGCTCGAAGTACTTTACTGAATTTCTCAAACCAGGCCCGGGGAGACTGTTTGAGACCATACAAAGCCTTGTGGAGGCGGCAAACCTGAGACTCCCCCGTGGTCTCAAACCCGGGCGGTTGTTGCATGTAGACCGTTTCCTGGAGATCCCCATTTAAGAAGGCATTCTTAACATCCAGCTGAAAAAGAGGCCACTGGCGATGAACAGCGACAGAAAGGAGGACCCGAACGGTATTGAGCTTGGCGACCGGAGAAAAGGTTTCCTCATAGTCGAGCCCCTGTTGTTGAGTGAAGCCGCGAGCGACAAGGCGAGCCTTCAGACGGTCGATCGTCCCATCAGCCGCATGTTTGATGACAAAAACCCACTTGCACCCGACCGGTGTCTGACCCGGAGGGAGGGGGACTACGGACCATGTCTGGTTAGCCCAGAGAGCAGACATCTCCTCTTCCATGGCTGCCCGCCAGCCCGGATGTTGAAGCGCCTCCTGTACAGAGTTAGGAACAGAAACCGAAGAAAGAGAAGTAGCAAAAGTGTGCAGAGGTGGAGAGAGGCGATGAAGAGAGACGTAGGCCTCCAGAGGATGGGCAGTGGGGGGCGTTACCTGATCAGAGGGACGCGAAGTGTCCATGGCTGAGGTCGGCGGCAGAGGGGCAACGGAACATGGAGGGCGACGAGTGTAGACCCGGATAACGGGTGGTTTGATGGTAGGAGCGGGGGTGGGAGGGAGCGGGGGTGGTGGTGGAGTAGCAGGAATAACAGGACGAGGGAAGGACGGCGGGAGAGGAGGCGGGGGGGAAGCAGGAGGGGAGGGAGCAGGAAAGAACGGTTCGTCTTCCCGGAAGGTGACGTCCGCAGAGACAATGACCTTGCCGGTAGCGGGTGAGTAACAAACATACCCCTTCTGGGTGTGGGAGTAGCCAACAAAGATGTGTTTCGCCGCCCGAGGGTCCAATTTATCGGAGGCGGGCCCGAGGCAGTGGACGTAGCAGGTGCAGCCGAAGATACGGGGCGAGAGAGGGAAAGCCGGAGTGGAGGGAAACAAGACGCTGAAGGGAGTCGCATAATTGAGGACAGAGGAAGGGAGACGATTAATGAGAAAGCAGGCAGCGGAGACCGCAAAGTTCCAGTAGGCTTTAGGAACATGCATTTGGATCATGAGGGAGCGGGCAACATCCAATAAATGGCGGTTCTTGCGTTCGGCAACCCCATTTTGTTGCGGGGTATACGCACAAGAGGTTTGATGGAGAATCCCGTATTCCGTACATAAGGTGGTAAAGTCGTGGCTGGTGTACTCACGAGCGTTATCAGTACGGAGAGTTTTGAGGGTGGTATGGAATTGTGTCCGGGTCTCGAGGACAAATGCCCGAAACACCCGGGGAAGCTCGGAGCGTTCGCGAAGTAAGTAGAGCCACGTGGTGCGTGAATGATCATCAATAAAGGTGAGAAAATAACGATAACCACATATACTAGGAATCCGAAAGGGCCCCCAAATATCCGAATGAACAAGATCAAAAGGAGCCGCACTTCGAGTACAATGCGAAGGAAATGAAGAACGTGGCTGTTTGCCGAGAATACAGGAATCACACTGAAAAGACGTAAAAGAAAGGTCTGGAAGGGCCCGCTGGAGAACTGGCAGAGGGGCATGACCGAGGCGGCGATGCCATGCAGTGGAGGAGACGGAAGACAGAGCGAGCGGAGAGGTATCGAGAAGGTAGAGCCCATTCCGCAGCTGACCTTTACCAATGGTAGTCCGCGTCCGCCGATCCTGTATAACAAAAGAAGAGGAAGTGAATATAACAGAACAATCCAAGTCATGCGTAAGACGCCCAACAGAGAGTAAGTTAAAAGGGGAACTCGGAACATGAAGAACCGAGCGAAGAAGGAGGGAGGGGTGGATAGAAAGATCGGCCGAGCCGGAGACAGGAACCAGCGCCCCATTGGCCACGGTGATGGACTGCGGATAAGGAGAACCCGAGTACTCGGCAGGCCGTTGCGAAGTGATGTGATGAGTGGCGCCAGAGTCCATAATCCAACCCGGGCTGTGGGAGAGACAAGCAGTACCTGTGTGGGAGACGGAGGCGACGGAGGCCGAGGGGGGATTGAGCATCCCCTGGAGATGCTGGAGCTGAAGACGGACGGTCTCGAGATCCGGAGGAGCGTCAGTGACGGCAGAAGCCGTCGGGCGAGGGGGGTAGCCGATCTTCTTGTAACAAGCCGCCTCAAGATGGCCATCCTTGCCGCAGAAGGAGCACTTTGGCCGGCCACGGCCGCCACGGACACGGCCCCGCGAGCCCGACCGTCCCCCCCCGAGTAGAAGTGGGAGGAGAGGGTAAGAGCGGAGGGGCATGCTGAAGGAGAGCCGGTGGAGAAGGAGCCGGAGGATCTGGAGGAGGCGAGACCCGGAGAAGCATGGAGCAGACATCCGAGAAAGAGGGCGTAGTAGGAGCGGCCAGGACCTGAGCACGAAGGCTTTGAAGATGAGAAGGAAGACGAGCCATAAGGATGGCAATGCAAGCAGCTTCCTTCTGAGTCCGCTGGTGCTGGATCCAGGCTTCAGCAAGCGTTTTAGCCTGAGCGACAAAAGATGTCATATCTGAGGCGCCGCCAGCGTCGAGAGTGAAGAGATCAGTGAGGATGTCATAAAGATGCTGGAGGCTATCGCGGCCAGAATAAAAGGAATGGAGCTCATCCCACATAGCCTTGGCGGTGTCGTGGTACATAGCCATTTGATAGGGCTCACCATCCAAGGAGTTCAGAAGCCAAGTCTGAACACGACCGTCATTACGAAGCCACTCATCCGTAGGTGGAGAAGGAGGTGCCTGAGTAAGGTGCGGGAGAAGGCCCTTAGCCTGGAGAACCCGCCGAACAGAATGGACCCAAGGAATAAAGTTCTTCTTGCCAGAGAGAGAAATAGTTGTGATCCGGAGCTCGTCACGGAGGTCGGCAGAACAAGCCGGGCGGTCTGGAGGACAGGCCGGAGGGACAGGGGGCGGGCTGGCCGCTGAGCTGGGAGAATTACCAGAGGAAGTCATGACGACAGGCCGCAACCCTTAGGCGGGTAGAGAAGTCGGGCGGACTGAGACAGGCCGGGCGGACCGAGACAAGTCGGGCGACCAGGAGACGGTAGAAGATCGCGACCAAGATGCAAGCGGGAAGGAGACAGCTCGCACGGTCAGGCAGATCGTATGCGCCGGACTGAGACAAGTCGCGCCGGACTGAGACAAGTCACGTCGGACTGAGACAAGTCGCGTCGGACTGAGAAGAATAGAGCAGATCGCGACCAAGATGCAGGCGAGAAGGAGACAGCCCGTATGGCGGACAGAAGAAAGAGACCGCGAGTAGGAACTCGAGCGGTTAGAAGAGAGAGTCCGCGAGTAGGAACTCGAGCGGTTAGAAGAGGGAGTCCGCGAGTAGGGACTCGAGCGGTTAGAAGAAAGAGACCGCGGCGGATAGAAAGGAGGCCGCGACTACGCGACTAGGAGAGAGGCCGCAGCGGACAAGAAGAAGGTGGTCCCACGGAGAGAGGAAATGCTATAAAAGCAGGAAGGGGGGAAGGGAGAAGGTGGATCCACGGGGAGAAAACAAGAGCAGAGGGAAGCGGTCTGAAAGAGCAGGCCGCCAGGAAGCGCGGCTAGAATCAAGACAGGCCGCGAGAGACAAGCCGCGGGAGGAAGCGGCTAGGATCAAGACAGACCGCGAGAGGTGCAACCTGGCTCTGATACCATGTAGAAAAGGCCTTAAAACTTATGTATAATTCTTGAGTGTCTAAATACAAAGAGAGTATACAAATATATAGGAGAGAAAGAGAGGAAACAAATCCTATACAAGATGTGGGACTAAAGAAGAAGAGGCATAAATGGGCCAAACACTACATGGGCCCAATACAAGTTATTCTAACAATCCTAAATAGTATAGGAAGACTGATTTTGATGAACACAACAAGAATTTCTTGAAACATTTTCTCCCCAAAGCTTTTGTATGAAATTCACATCTATAAAACAAACGTTTTCGTGTGGAATTTCCTTCGTATATTTTTCTAAATTACTTCATAATAGTTGAACCTTGTCAATTGCATTAATGCATGGTATTGTCATTACATTCTCCAATGATTCGTGTGCCCTCATACTCTTGCCCCTTTTCTTTTTGATAGCGCTATCAAAACATTTTAACTGATGGAGGAATGATTTATATGTCAAACATCAGGGATGATGAATTAAAAACTGAAGTAGCATGGGTGGTTGTTTATCTGACAGCGCTCTCGGAAGATGCTCTTCATGTACTAGCAAAAAGTGAAGTTGTTCAACTTCTAATTGGAAGGTTAGCAGCATCAGACAATATGCAACTGCTCATTCCGGTAGTCGTCATAACATGGAACTTGACGCACTATTTTCCATTAATGTATGTAGTAGTTTCATTGCTAAATCTGTAGAAAGTTAAATCCATCAGTTATTGTGTCCTCCTATGTGATGACATGCCTGTTATTACAAAAATCTAACATCTGTATTTTAACTAATGAAATATAAAGCGTAAAAATCTGTTTTCTCATGGTCTAGGAGGTAATGGTGATAGTAGACTATAAAGGCAGACCATCCGGCTTTCATGTATATATATAGTAGGGGTTTGCATTGGCTTTGGGGATTCCATCTTGATCTAGTGGACAAGTACATTTATGAAAAACAATAGAAGGCATTTATATTATTCCAGTAATTCTCTTTTTCTTCTTTTATTGTACATAAAAATATATTGCATCCCAAAAAAATTGACATCCTTTTTGGAGGGGGAAATAAAAACCCTATTTTTAATTCAAGCAAATATAGATCTTGCATCGAAGCTGTAGAAATGGAGAAAGCCAACCTTGTATATATGTCCACTTGGTACAAATACAAAGAATGAGTACATATATATAGATGAGAGAAAGAGGGAGAAAAGTCCTATATACAATGTGGGACTAAAGAGAGGAGAGAAAAACAATAAATGCTATACAAATGGGCCTAGTTTAAGTGGGCTTTTCCAATACTCCCCCGCAAGCTGGAGCGTATAGGTCATATGCACCCAGCTTGGACAAACACTGGTAGAACAGGGTGCTTGATAAGGCCTTTGTGAGGATGTCGGCAACTTGATCAGTTCCTGGAACATGCTTCAATTCAAGTTTCTTCAATTGAACCTTCTCACGAACAAAGTGACAGTCAACCTCGATATGTTTTGTGCGCTCATTAAACACCAGATTCTTTGCGATGTGTATGGCGGCTTGACTATCACAAAATAGAACAGCAGAGGAGGGGAGTTTTACTCCTAGGTCAGTAAGGAGACTTTCAAGCCATGTGAGTTCTGAGACAACCGAGGCCATCGATCGGTATTCAGCTTCTGCAGAGGAACGGGCTACCACAGCCTGTTTTTTACTCTTCTATGTAATAAGATGTCCACCAAAATAAGTACAGAACCCACTAGTTGACCTTCGATCGTCCAGGGAACCCGCATAGTCGGCATCAGAATAGACAACCAATGCGGGAGCAGAGTCAGAGGTTTTGTAAACCAGCCCTTGACCCGGAGCTCCCTTAAGGTATCGAAGAATCCGTTCAACCGCTTGAAGATGAGAAGCCCGGGGGGCATGCATGAACCGACTGACAACCCCAACTGCAAATGATATATCCGGTCTCGTGACTGTTAGATAGATCAACTTTCCCACAAGGCGTCGATAGTATTCCGTGTTTGGAAGCAGCAAATCGTCATCCGAAGCATGAGCGCATAATTTGTGATTTGCCTCTATCGGGGTACAAGCTGGCTTGCAAACAGACTGACCAGCATCTTTGAGAAGATCGAGACAGTACTTTCGTTGGGAGAGCACCAACCCGTCCGGCCGCCGGGCAATCTCGAGACCCAGGAAGTAGCGAAGTTTCCACAGGTCTTTAGTTTGAAAAACAGTGCTCAGATGTTGTTTGACGTCTTGAATCCCCTTTGAGTCATCCCCAGTGAGAAGGATGTCATCAACATAAACCAACAGAAGGACGGTGTCAGTGGCCCGGTGTCGGGTAAAAAGAGAGAAATCTGCAGAACTCCGAGTGAACCCCATGTCCCGTACCACCTTGCTAAACTTGTCAAACCACGCCCGAGGGGACTGTTTGAGACCATAAATTGACTTTTTGAGAATACATACCCGAGACTCCCCCGTGGTCTCAAACCCGGGCGGTGGCGCATGTAGACGGTTTCCTGAAGGTCACCATTTAAAAAGGCGTTCTTGATGTCGAGCTGATGAAGGGGCCAGTGGCGGTGCACCGCGACGGAGAGAAGAACGCGGACAGTGTTGAGCTTGGCCACCAGAGAGAAGGTTTCGTCATAATCGAGGCCCTCCTGTTGTGTGAAGCCACGGGCCACAAGACGGGCCTTCAGTCGGGCAATAGTGCCATCCGGAGCATGCTTGATGACGAACACCCATTTACACCCAACAGGGTGCTGACCGGGAGGTAAGGGAACCAAGACCCAGGTCTGGTTGGCCCAGAGGGCCGTCATTTCTTCGGCCATGGCAGCCGCCAGCCAGGATGGTGAAGCGCCTCCTGCAAAGAGTTAGGGACCGAAACAGAGGATAATGAGGTGACAAAGTGAAGAAGAGGGGAGATAGGCGATGAAGAGAGACGTAATTCGCCATTGGATGAGCGTAGCGACGGAGCCGGAGCAGCCAGGGAGCAGAGCACCAGAGGGCGAAGCCGACTGCAGAGGGGCAACGGGATGAGGAGAGCGACGAGAGTAGACCCGGATAACGGGGGGTGGTGGATGGACAGGAGGGAGGGAAGGCAGAGAGGATGAGGAGTGAGGAGCAGGAATGACAGGACGAACGACGGGAGCTGGACTCAGAGCGACTCGAGAGCAGGGAAGAAGGGAATATCTTCACGAAAAGTCACGTCAGCCGAGACAGTAACCTTGCGGGTAGCAGGCGAATAACAGACATACCCTTCTGAGTGCAGCGAGTACCCCACAAAGATATGCTTGGTGGCACGAGGGTCCAATTTGTCTGTGGAGGGACCGAGGTGGTGAACGTAGCAGGTACACCCAAACACCCAGGAGGAACGGGAAAAGGCGGAGTTGTGGAAAGAGGAGGCTGAGGGAGTAGCATACTGGAGGACGGAAGACGGGAGACGGTTGATGAGGAAGCAAGCCGTGGAGAGCGCGTAGTTCCAGTATTTTGGGAACCTGCATTTGAAGCATAAGGGAACGAGCGACATCAAGAAGGTGACGATTCTTGCGCTCGGCGGCGACACCATTCTGTTGTGGAGTGTAACGGACACGAGGTTTGGTGAAGAATATGCCGAACTCAGAGCAGAGAGTGGCAAGGTATGGCTGGTGTACTGGTGTCCCGCGCATTGTCAGTACGAATAGTGCGAATAGGCGCAGAGAGAACTGAGTGCGAGTCTCAAGTATGAAAGCACGGAATACGCGGGGAAGTTCAGAGCGATCCCGAAGGAGATATAACCACGTCATGCGAGAGTAATCAACAATAAAAGTTAGAAAATACCGATAGCCAGAAATACTAGTAAATTGTACGGACCCCATATATCGGAGTGTACTAAAATAAAAGGAGCGGAGCTCCGAGTACAATGAGGAGGAAACGATGAACGGGGCTGTTTGCCCAAAATACAGTGTCGCAGCGAAAAACAGGGAGAGTAACATCAGGAAGAGCCTTCCGAGAGGACTGGAGAGGAGCATGTCCCAGACGGGCGATGCCAATCCGAAGAGAGAGATAGATGCGAGGACAGTGGGAGAGTCGTCAAGAAGATAGAGCCCATTCTGCAGCCGTCCTCTACCAATGATAGTCCGCGTCTGCTGATCCTGTATGAGAAAAGAAGAAGAAGTAAATGTCACAGAGTAATTAGAATCAGTAGTAAGGCGACCACAGAGAGTAAATTGAAAGGAGAGCCCGGAACATGTAGAGCCGAGCGTAGGAGGAGAGAAGAGATGAGAGAAAAATCAGCACATCCAGAGACTGGAACCGATGCCCCATTAGCGACAGTAATGTACTTCGGGTGAGGTGAAGACAAGTACTGAGGTGGCCTAACAGAGGTGATATGATGAGTGACACCAGAATCAAGGATCCAGCGCGTGCCAGAGGATAGGCAGGCGATACCTTCATTGGAGATAGAGGCAGCAGAGGCAACCGAGGCAGGCGGACGGCTGAGCAGCCATGAAGATGCTGGAGCTGAAGACGAACCTCGTCGAGATCAGTACGAGAGGAGGCAGAGTCGGTAGTAGCAGCAGAGGCTTGCGGACGAGGAGGTCGGCCATGTTTGCGATAGCATGTGGCCTCAAGATGGCCATCTTTACCGCAGAACTAGCACTTATGCCTAGACCAGCCACCTCGACCCCGGCCGCGAGAGTCAGAGCGGCCACCACGGGCAGAAAAGGGAAGAGGCAATAAGGGAGCTGGTGCCTGTTGAACAAGGGCCGGAGAAGGAAGTCCGGGAACATCCGGAGGCGGGAGACTTTGAGAAGCATTGAGCACACATCGGAAAAAGATGGTGTAACGGTAGAGGAGAGGATGTGAGCCCGGACACTGTGAAGATGAGGTGGTACCCGGGCCATCATCATGGCGATACCCACAACTTCCTTTTGGGTACGTTGAGCAGCGAGATCTAAAGTGGGAGGCTGATGGTGGATCCAAGCCTCAACCAGAGACCGGGCCTGAGCAACAAAGGACGTCAGGTCGGTTGCGCCACTGCTATCAAGGCCGGAGAGCAGTGATGATATCATATAGATGGTGGAGACTATCCTTGCCCGAGTAGGGTGTGGAGCTCGTCCCACATGCCTTTGCCGTCTCATGATACATGGCCAGGCGATAAGATTCGCCATCC